>MU400511.1:0-339220 GCA_022578965.1 Xylaria sp. FL1777
TTTTTTTTGCTTTTAATGCAACTTAAATTTAAAGATTAACTTTATTAAAAGCTATTATTAAAAAAAATACTTTTTAAATAAAAAATATAAACTTGTTTAGTATTAAAAAATAAACAAAATTTAAGCAAAGTTTTATTATAAAGTATTATAGCTTAACTAAAGCAACTTATTTAAAAATAAAATTTGTTTTTATAAATTAAAATAAAAATATTATTTATTGTTTAAAAGTTTAAAATAGCTAAAAAACTTTAATATAGCTAAAAAATAATATAATTTTTAGCAGTTATTAAAGCAAAGTTTTATTTATATAAAAAAAGGTTAAAAGCTATAATAAAAATTTTAGTTATGCTAATTATTAAAACTTGCGTTTTGTTTAAAATTAATGCTGCTTTTTTTGCTTTAAAAATATAAAAGCTATAATAAATAAAAGCTACAATAAATAAAAGCTATAATAAATAAAAGCTGCAATAAATAAATAAAAGCTACAGTAAATAAAAGCTATATTAAAAATTTTAATTATGCTAGTTTTTAAAACTTGCGCTTTGTTTAGAACTAATGTTGCTTTTTTTGTTATGTGTTATATTTTTACTTTTTAAACCTTTAAATTATTTATGTGTTTTTTTTATGTTTTAAATTGTTTTAAAAATTTAATTTTTTAAATTGTTTTAGAAATTTAATTTTGTACGCTTATTTATAGCTAACTAAAGCGCTTAAAATTGCAAAATACATAATTAACCTTTCTTAAAAAAACTAACTGCATTAAGCTACTGCGTTTTTTTTTTTCTTTTGTTTTTAATTTTTTATTTTATTGTTTTACTTTGTTTTACTTATTACAACGTTAACGTAAGGTTTTTTTTTTTATTACTTTGTAATGCAAAAAACCTTTAGCTATAAAATAAAATTTTTTAAAAAATAAAAAATAAAATTTTAAAATAATTAATTAATTATTAGTTAATTGTTAATCGATTGTTAATCGATTAGCTAAATAAAAAATAAAAAAAAGTTTAAATTATCCGACTAGTACTAACGTTTTAGCGCTGTAGATCGTATCCACTTAGTGGAGTCAAAGTGGAGTACTGGTCGTGTAGATCTTAGGGGGACTGGTCAAGTTGTCAGGCCCCTCGTATTCTGTGGAGTATGGCACTGTGAAGTACTGTGCATTACGTATTGCCTGCTTTATACCCTAGTCTTGGGGCCAATTTGATTTCGGCCAGTGTAAAAAACATGGGTATAATCGATAGCGAGATTGAGATAGCCGGTCAATAAGCTTAATTCAATCATCGTTAAGGAGGTGGAGACTACAGGACCTGAGGCTAAACTGAAGAATTGATATGTTCTGGGGTTACGAAGGTTACCAAAACTAAGCCAGGCGGCCGTTAAACAAACCATGACCAGAAGAACTCACAGGCGAAAGAAATCCAGAAACTGAACGCAATCTCTAGCTGACCGTCCGAAAACTTCTAATAGAACACAATCAATTAAAGTCAATTGTAAAAACTATCTGCTAAAACGGGTATAAGAATCCATCGCAATAAAGAAAAGAGAACATAACCATGCACTTATTTGGGAGTATGACTAAGCCTAACTAGCCACTACTCACTTCATTCTTCTTCACTACGCCAAGTCTTTACAACTGTATTCAAAGGCAAATGGCGCTGTTCATATTGATATCACTTCTACTGTAGGCCTTCTTAATTAACCAGCGACTAGATAGCTTCGGCAGGGCGGCATATGGAATATCGAATATGTTCGACCGACTCTTGGCAGGTAATGCTACTAAGACAAGTCCTACAAGAACCCTATCAGGGAATTCATCTGACGCTTGTATAGATTTTCTATTTCCTGAGATCGACGAGAACAGGAAGCGATTTTTGAATCATCAGTATTATAGTAGCGCAGATGCGCTAAGTTTCTAATGCCACAACTAAATCGAATGGATTGCGATGATTTTGCACTAGAATCATTTTTTCCCCTACCTGGTTATAAGGCATAGATTGACGGCTGGTCAAGCGTTCACGTCATAAACTGGCTACTGTGATACATGCGCCGAGCAGAATAAAAATGGCAATATAGAAGCGAAAAGATCAAATCGCTCTATTAAAATCAAATCACCCGAGTTTCGAAATGCTTCTATTATCGATTGAAAGGAAGTTTATCGAAAACGCCGTCGATAGGAGCTATGGCCAAAGATAGGAGTCGGAAATAGCTAGGGTACTCTCGCCGCCACAAACGCGGATAGTTGCAGAAGAAAAGAAAACTGTCTCAGGTACCTGATAATGGGTCACAGCCTACATATATAGCTGACGTCAGTTGCATCCGCGCACCATAGTTGCCTGTATATTTCTTCCAGTGTTCATAAACGCCAAGAATTTCCCTGCAGTGCTTACAACAAGGCTGCTGGCACGTTAACTGTTTGCTGCTCACCACGATCGTCCTAGAACTGCTCAGGTCAACGGCTTACATCGAATAAATCCTCAGATCTCACTTCAAACATTACCCCTACTGTGAGATATTCTCATGCTGAGCTGATATGGCTACTCTGGAGTCCCTCAAACGGGCCCTCAGGCAGAGAGCGCCGGAAACAGCGAGGCAGCCATTATCCGATGCTCAGTACAGCGTCGGCTTCGACCTCTTAGCAGGAGGCTCCAATGCGTACCAAGACTTCGTCGTCCCTCAGTTATCTGAAGTCATGGCTCCCCTCTTCAACTCGCGTAGCCGAATCTCTGTGCTAGAGATCGGACCCGGCCCGAAGAGTGTACTTGGACAACTACCCGTACACATGAGGGGGAAAATTAGGAACTACACTGCGTTTGAGCCTAACGCCTTGTTCGCTACGAGCGCAAAAGAATGGTTCTACTCTCCCTTGAATAAGGCGCCCCGGCAGCTATATTGTCTGGAAAGCTCTCCCGACATTTATCCAGTTCCATTTACTCTGGATAACGACACAGATCACGGCTCCTGTCACGGTACGAGTGATGAGGCCGGCAAATACGATGTCATTCTATTCTGCCATAGCATGTACGGCATGAAGCCTCATCACAAATACATCGAACGGGCAGTGCAATTGCTTGACCGAGAGCTAGAGGGCGCAATGGTGATTGTTTTCCACCGCCATGGCGCCCTGGACCTCGCCGGATTAGTATGCCACCAAACGGCTACTTTCCCTACCGGAGTCGTTCGCGTGGCAAATAGTGATGAGCAACTAGATCGTTTTGCTTCTTTCGTCGCTGGGCAAGACTTGGAGCAGGACGAAGCTGTCCGGATCGAGTGGCGTGAGGTGTGCCGCGCCTTGGGTCGTCTCGAGGATGATCACCCAGGCGATCTCTTGTTCAGCGCACCGGAGGTCATGATGACTTTTACCCAGCATGCGACAGCGCTGGGGGAGCTGACAGCGCATGTACCACCTGTGGAGGGAGACATCATAGTTAAAAACCGAGAGGCTCGTCTTCGTCGTCCCGCCGCGATCGTCCGACCGACCGAGGTCCAGCACATCCAGCACTGCGTTCGATGGGCTCTGAAACACGGGGCCGGGTTGACCGTCTTAGGCGGAGGTCATAGCAGCCACTGCCTCTGGCCCAGCGTAGTCTCGATTGACATGAGCGCATTCGATCAAGTACATATTCTTGGTGCCGAGGAGAACGAACGAGAGGGGGGTTCAGATTCCGGTTCTATAGTTCTCGTCGAGGCCGGCTGCAAGACGGGGGATATTATCCAAAAGACCATGGCAGTTGGCCTGACAGTACCACTGGGCTCTCGCCCAAGCGTAGGCGCGGGACTGTGGCTACAAGGAGGCATCGGACACCTAGCGAGGCTTCACGGACTCGCATGCGACGCCATCATCGGCGCCGTGCTGGTGAGCGTCGACTCGGGCCAGATCCTCTTAGTTGGCCGAGTACCAAGCCAGCACCAGCCGGCTGGTGCCGTGCGCCTGGAAAATGAGGCCGACGAGGCCGATTTGTTATGGGCGCTAAAAGGCGCTGGCACTAACTTCGGCATCGTTGTCAGCGTGACTTTCAAGGCTTATGCGGCTCCGAACTACGTGACTCGAAACTGGGTTTCGACGGTGAACGATATAATCGATGGGAGACAACTTCTCGGAGAGTTTGAACTGCTAGTTGCTAGAGATCTCCCCCGGAACTGTTCCGCAGACGCGTACCTTTACTGGGATGCCGGTCAGTTGCACATTGGTGTGACTACGTTCGAATCTTCCACGGATAGACTCGACAGGAATGAATGGACACCCGTAGCCGAACTGCCTTTTGATCAGAGAAGTGGTTCTATGATCGTAGATGGTGTCGGGTTGTTCGAGGCGGAGATGTACATGTCAGGGATGCATGGCGGGCATGGCGGCGGCAAGACCTCTGCGTTCAAGCGGTGCTTGTTCTTGAAGGGCATCGGAGAAGATAAAGTTACTCGCATCTTGGTAGCAGCTATCGAGGCTCGTCCCTCACCATTCTGCTATCTTCATCTATTGCAAGGGGGTGAAGCAGTCAACGACATTGCGGCGGATGCCACTGCGTTCGGTTGTCGAGACTGGGACTTTGCCTGCGTTATTACTGGAGTCTGGCCCCGCGACCAAGATGGAACCGAGATCGCTCGGGCTGCTGTACAATGGGTTTACGATGTCGTCAAGGACTTGTTGCCCCTGAGTACCGGGGCTTATGGAGCTGACCTAGGACCCGATCCCCGAGACGCCGCTCTCGCAGCCATGGCATTTGGGCCGAATCTATCGCGCCTTGCACGTATCAAAAACAAGTTGGACTCACACAACATTCTGGCTTACACCTGTCCGCTCCCGAAAGCGCCACTGGAACCCAAAGTCATCATTCTTGTGACGGGCGAAAGCTGTGCTGGCAAGGACTTTTGCGCTGGCATCTGGGCCTCTATGTTCTCCGGCAGTAATCCTATCGCGCGTCTCACAACGCGTGTGGTCAGTATTAGTGACGAGACCAAGCGAGCATATGCTACGACTAGCGGAGCCGACCTGGACCGTTTGTTACATGATCGCGCCTACAAAGAGCAACACCGGCCAGCGTTGACGGCATTTTTTCAGGACCAGATGCGGCAGCGTCCACGGTTACGAGAGGACCATTTCTTAAATGTAGTTTACAACGCCAGGGATGTGGACGTTCTGTTTATCACCGGGATGAGAGAGGAGGCCCCCGTTACAACCTTGTGGCATTTGGTGCCAACCAGCAGGCTCCTTGATATTCAAGTCCGCCGAGGACATCAAGACATCGCCAGGGACGACAACGTGAGCTCAAATTCTACAGTTTTGCCCTACCGCCCTAGTTTTGTCTTCGATAATGACGCCGATGGCATTGAAGTGGTGAGGGAATTCGCCTACGATTACCTGTCTGTATTCTTCGACGGCAGGTTGGAGAAGCTAGCCGATATGGTACGCCTAGTGCCTGGCTTTCCGCGCCAGGGAGTCGACTTCCGCCACGTGCTCGATATCTCCCAACAACCGAAGGGACTGTCGTTGTGTGCATCTCTGTTCCGAGACCACTTCATAGGCGACTGGACAGAAGTCGGTGCGGTGGTGTGTTGCGAGGCTGGCGGCTTTGTCTACGCGCCGGTGTTGGCTTCACTGGTCCGCGAACCCCTGGCGTTGATCCGCGAAGCTGGGAAGCTTCCCCCGCCCACCATCTCTGTCGTCAAGTCCCCTTCGCATATCTCCTCGTCGACGCCTGATCACTCGAAGGAGAAGAGAATCGAGATCGGTCGAGATGTAATCCCTAAGGATGCCCGGGTGGTGGTAGTGGATGACGTTCTTGCTACGGGCGAAACACTTTGCGCGGTGTTACGGTTGCTAATAAAGGCTGGCGTTGTTGTCGACGATATCGCTGTTATGGTTCTTGCCGAGTTCCCGGCTCATCGTGGCCGATACCTTTTGCGCGAGCGCGGCTTTGGCGAAGTCACTGTTCAAAGCCTTTTGGTCTATGGTGGTGTTTAGGAAAGGGAATATGGGTGAATCTCAGACTACCGGGCTTGTTGTAGACTGCCCGCCCTAATGATATGCGTAGTCTAAACTACGGGCACTTGCAATCTTGTTTATCTTGGTGGGCGTAGATGGTCTCCCCCCGGAGTAGAAGCTTGGATTTGAGAAGGATGCTCGGGACTGCATTGAGAGGACAGCATCGGCACAGGGAAATAAGATGCCATAAATCTCAGATAGTTATGAGAAAGAAAAAAAACAAATTGGTGTGCATATGAGTCACCTGCCAAAGGCCTCGGAGAACGTAAGAGGTAAACTAAGTGCTAGCTAGAATGGCAAGAAGAGAAAGGGAAGAGGTAAAACTCTGCCTCTAGTCCCTTAAACCATGGTCACATATCTCTTACTAGTCGCGTAATTCGTAAGTGAGTAAACTAGGCGTCAGTCTGCTTTGGCTGAATTATATTGAGGCGTATAGTCTTAGACGTAACTTTTTCATTAAGACAATTCGCGTGATTGCTACTTCATTTTTAGTAAAAGCCTACTCTAGACCATTAGCATCTAGGATAGCAGTTCTATATCACATTTTCAAATTCAAGTTTTCGTCGTGGACGCATTTATTAATTCTACTGTCTTTCTGAGTATCTAAGTAGTTGTAGCCCCTGAATCCTGATTATTAAATGAAAACTCTCATACATTATTGACATAGGCTATGCCTACGAACTTCCATGCGAGTTCTTATAAACCTGTTTAGGAAATTCATAATTGCAGGTCGGTTTAATCCATTCATGCCACCTTTTTATGCACAGTTCGTAGTAACCGAGTTAACGATCTTTGGCAGTTTCAGAGGGTTTCACATTAACAGCATACTGAGGTATCAATAACGAGAACTCAGTGCATGTTTCACCAAGAGGGAGTGCCGTCCTCATCGTGAAGTTGTAATAATGATTAGAGGGGTATAATTGCCATATTTTCAAGAAATCATATCAAAATCCCAAACTATATGATATATGGTATGAAGAATCCAAAGACACCGCGCTCCAAAATAGCATGATATCGTCCCAATTGATAATGCAAAGTTATATCCAACATGCAAGATTACCCAGAATACTATTTTCTTTCTCAAGCAATCGAAACGATGAAGTTGGTAGCGGCAGTAGCGAATGCGTCCACCTCGGCATAGTGGACGTTAAGGTCGTCGCCTGTGGCACAGACGGGGTCGTGTACCATGCAATACATCTGCAGGACGTTGCCGTACGTACTCAGCATCTCGAGGCTGTCACCACCCCGAGAGAAGATGCCGCTCTTCGTGGCGTTTCCGACATCGAAGCTTTGGCCGACTGTGAAGGTCGGGTCACCGAACGTGACGACAGCGCGAACTTTACACGAGCTTGTTAGTGACGAAGAAATAAGCAAGAGTTGAAATCGGTTCACACATACTATTACTCTTGTATTGGCTACTCAGCGGATCCGGCTTCAGCACGCCGCCAGCCAGGGCGTCCGTCATCACGTTGCCTCCTTGGCTGTATCCCAACAGCACGATCCGGCTCGAGGCTCCGCAGGCGGCAATGTAATCCGTGATCTTCGAGAGAGCATCCGACACTCCCTCATAGACAGATACGGGATATGTACCGTCATCGAAGATCGTCGCTGGGTAGTCGACGGCAACGCTCGCCGAGTTTGGAACGCGGCTCTTGACGGCGTCGGTGATCTGGCTTAGCGGACCCTCGCCCGGGTCTTCGGTAGACCCGCGAGCAGCGATCATGTATAATCCGGAGACACAGGTAATCGCAGACTGACGCTGTGTCAAGGGATGGGCCGCAGCCAGCGCGGCCAGACCCAAGAGAGAGAGCGTAGAGCGCATCGTTTTGATATCTTGGGGGCCGAGGAGCGGAGTTGAAAACAGGTCACTCGAAGGATGGCTGAGGTTGGGCGAGCAGCCAGTCCCGTTGGATTTCCATGGGCAGAACTGATTCTTATATCTCTGACCGGTTTCATCTCGCGACCCTTCAGCCTGGTTACGACCTTGCTGCTACCAAGCTTCTCGTTATGACTGCGGATCCCGTGGCCGCCATTGACACCTTCTAAAGCTAGGCAAGTTCACGCCAACTCCCACGAGGGGGCGCATTTGATTCAACCTAACGAAGGATTTCAAAAAAAGGGACCCCAAAGGGCGTAACCTCCGGGTCAACAAGTTTCAGACCTTCTCTTCTTTGAATAGCTTTGTTTTTCATGCTTATTTCCCTTACCAAAAACATATCCAAAGTTCCGCCCGGTGTTCCGCGCAACCCACTTCGCAACTCTGAATAGCTGACCATGCTCAGGTGACATTTCATTTTCGAGAAGGAGGATAAATCGCTACCCATATAAATCGGAGTTGATGGCGTCGGCGGACTTGAGTTGCGGTATTAGGAAACGCCAAGCGGCCTATAAAGCTTAATCGAGGTACCGAAGGATTTCGCTACATTAGTTCCCTCAGCCGATCCCTCAAATAGGCCTGAAACGTGGACAGATTGATCTGTAACTCGACTGCTGATAGGTAGGCCATCTTCATGCATGCACTATTTTGCGCTTAAATCCCGGTGACCGAGGCGGTTTGGGGTGTGATGCGGTAAGGTATGTATCTACCCTGGTCGACCTATCAACAACTTGTGGGTAGTAATAGCTACGCATACCTACTGCGTACACTAGCTGCCGGGCTTCGGAGGACCCTGACAGATGCGTTTTGTCTTATTCATCCTCAGCCGATTAGACAGTGAAGTTGGTGTTGTCGAGGAAATCGCCGCCATGCATCTGATCCGGGATCTCAGAAAGGGGTTTGCTGTGCTTCGTAGCCACCATACTTAGTAGGTAAGACCAACATATTCCCGAGTTAACAAGAATACGAGACGACGGCTTAGTAAACAAGTTAGTAAACAAGATGATCTTGATGGAGATTGACATTCTCTGGTACGCCGTACGGGCCGAGCTTGAAGTTGTTGGTACGAAGGTTGGGGTCCGAACTCTGCAATAGCCTAGACAATTGAATACAGTGCATTAAGTTTACTGCTTACAGTGGGCTTTTCCTAATTAGGAAAGACCTTTAATTTTGGGCCAGACCGTTAGCGGCCCGACTCGAATATATCTTCTACTTGACGGACTGTTCTTAAGCCAAAATAGAACTTGCCAAGCTACTAGCAGTCCGGCATAAAATTAAAGGCCTTTCCTAATTAGGAAAGGTTTACTGTGAGCAGTAAATTAAATGCACTGTACTCAATTGTCCAGGCTATTGCTGACTTCTGGCCCCAACCTTCGTACTACGAAGCTGTGTTTGGCAAGGCGTTAACCTACATTCGGAAGGTTGTTCAGACTAACAGGATTGACGAATGAGAAACGCTTAGAGTCGAGCCAAGGGTTGGGATCGTCGTCAATGCATTTCTCAATTACTGTTAACCGGAATCATTCAAAATACGATAGGAGGAGGAAGCACGGAATCAAACCGCCATCCTAGGGCCCCCGCCTCCTCTCTCTACCTTTTATTCGCCTGCCTTGATGCACGTGGAAGATCATTTTGCTTTTTCGAACTAAAGCGGCGATAACTAGAGTGACGATCACAGATCAGCTTTCTTCCTAGCATCTCTTCTACATATGTAGCTTCGTCCAGCTTCCGCATTGAACATGAGGTGCAGTAACGGTAGTCGCCGATACGGCATCAACATTAGGATCGAAGCAGCTTGGATAGAACTCGAAGAGGTGAGGTCTAGCTCTATAATTTGTAGATAACATGGGAATCCCTTAAATAGGGTCTTGATGAGTAACTCACCGGCCGACCACCCACGCTACCCGGACCGGGCCGGACGAAGGTACCTAAATAGACAATCTCCGGCTGCTGTACGTAGTTCGGTAGCCTAGGTAGTGTACAAATTTTAGAGATTGATGAATTTCAGGGCAAAACACCACCATACTGCGTATAGCCAGTCCATGTCTCGTTTATGTTTCTAAGCAATTGATGCATATATACAATGAAAGAATTAGCTAGGTACTTATCGTACGGTTAAGCAAAATATTATTGATAAGAGTCAGCCGGCCATAATAAACAAGGTAAAAATAAACGGCCCAAACGTCAGCAAATACGCGAGGGTTTATAATTAGGCGAAAAGAAACAGTAATTATCACGATAGGGACATCTGCTCATGAACCTTGAAAAGTATGCTTGTGAGGTTATGTATCTATGACTAACTCATGCCCAAAGTCTCTCAAGCCCTGGTTCTCTCAGAGTCTACCAGACAGGCAATAGTAAGTAATAGCAGCGGGATAGCTCGATGGAATATCTAGTTCAACATAATAATCTCCTCATATAGATGCGAAGAAAAGAAAGCATGTCCAACATGGCATTAAAGCTGATGAGGTGGGCAAATAAGAGATGTCTCATCCCCACAAAGCCGTTTAGCTGAAGGTCGAGTTCCATACAACGGGCAAAGACTAACAGTAGCCCCCATACCAAATCCAGTCATCCAGGTTATACATTATCATACATTTATCGCTGCGCCACCATAATTAAAAATTGCATGACCCTTTGGCTGTCTCATTTTGCCCCAAAAACTTTTTTGACCAGATACTCCCAACGCCGGCCGTGTCTCTCCAAACAAATTGGAGACTAACCTTTTAATCATCACAAATACCAACTGCCGAGTACGCTCCTTAATGGCAGAATAAGTCGTGGTTACCGCGTCTCCTCTTCCAGTCTTAGTCCTCCCATGACATGGAGCGAGACAATCCTGCTTGAGCCCACCACTCATCAGGGATATCCACTCGTGAAGCAAGCCCCCGCACAATTCGGTGCATACCTGATAACCATTCTCTATCAGGATCGCTTGCGTCACTAGATTCTGTTGACTGCCTTGATTGTGCCTCAGATACAACTTCTGCGTAAGATCGATATAACCGAGGCGTGGTCTGTCGCGACGGTCGCTCTCCGACATCGTCTTCACCGTCGCTTCCAGGGTTATCTGTGACAGGGTCGCAAGGAGGCTCCGTCTCTTCATTTGGTGTCGTTATCGACGTGTTTACCGAGGTGCTCCCGTTGGTCTCAGATGTGGTGGCGGTGATAGTCGATGCAAAAGACGAGCCGACACTTGGTGGTTGAGGATCAGGTGTTAAAGTGGATTGAAGTGTATCCCATACTCCATCCCCTTCAGGGCTGAGACTACGATCCCTATCGCCGAGCCCATCAACATCAACATATCCGAGCCCATCGACATATCTGACCCGTTGTGCGTGCCGAAGGCCGGCTAGAGCACTTGTAGCGTTTGCAGCGAAACTGTGACCTACACGGTCCCGAGGATCACGATGTGGAACATAACGTGAGCGGAAGGAACGTGGCTCCTCATTGTCGCGATCAACTCTACGCCTCCATGCCGCGCGTCTAGTTGTATATGTAGGTCCATGACGAGACGCCAGCGGTAATGCGTTAGACCGTTGAGTTGACGACTAAAGAATCTATGTTAATAGATGTTTTGTATGGTGCTGAAAAATGGATTCATGAATAGATTACAGGTGTTGGAATTATGGACTTACAGATTGGATAGTCTGGAAATGCGAAGGTATCACATGGCTAAGCTGATTCCAGGCATCATCAAGATCGTCTATGGCGGGGCCTCGCGACAGCTCACTGGTGGCGGCTCGACCAAGATGGCGTCGCTCGAGGTCAGTCAGCTCAGAGATCCGTGGGTTCTCCAAGCGTGGACTTTGACGCTCGGACGAATGGGGCGCATCAGCAGGATGAGGAAAGGGCCGAGGGCTGGGTACACCATGTAGGGTAGTGAGTAGTGACTGTTCCGTGTTGTACGCAGCAGCTTGTAAAGCGTTTAACATGCGAAGGCTCTCTTCCCGGGTCTCATTGAGCTGGCGACGGCGCTCAGTGCGACGTATGGGGGATCGTGCGTGTGATGGGTCTGCACGGCTTTTCGTTGAAGGTTTGGATGGCACGTCGGACTCGACGGGAGGAATGAAGAGTCTACAAGAAAGCACGTAGTGCGATTAGTCAAGGTGGCGGCGCAACAAGGGGTGTGATAACTGTTCGTTGTTGATGGGATGCGCAGCGGGCGAATTGGGGCGGCGCATAATGCGTTCAGAATGTCGTGATGAGCAGACATGAATGTCCGGCAGCTTGTGCCATAGAAATGAATATGACGGGGGTATATGACGGGTTCTGACGGGCTCTGTACGATAGATACCGCGGCAGTCGGGTATTGGTGGAACAAGCGCATGCGCGTCGCGCGACTTGGTTGACTTACGGGAGACCCATTTTGGGAGGTACGTGTGCTGTACCTAGGAGGTAGCGAGGTAGCTTGGTAGGTAGCGAGCTGCTTCGCGCAAGCGCGTGTTGGCAGCAGACAACGGATGACGGGCGACGGGGAACGGGCAACGGGCAACGGGCAACGGATCACCGACCACGGAGACCGGAGCAAAAGGCGACGACTGATGAGGCTTCAACAAGACAGGGGAGGCACACAGCGCGAGCGCGAGAGGTTGGGTTGGATTGGATAAGATAGATACAAAGATAAAGAGATCGGATCCGAATAAAACGGCGCTGTAAAACGGAGAAACAGATGAGAGACTGCGCAAATCGATGCGCGAAGATGAGATGGAACCGATGTGATGTATGCGCGCGCGCTTAGGGAAAATGGAAATGGTGCTGTTTATTATAATAGTATTAGTTGGCGACGGAGAGATGGAGATTCCTTCGAGGGGTCAAGGCGCCCGGGTGATTGATGGGTGGTGAGAAAAGACGACGGCGGCGGGAAACAAGGAATCATAAACAGAAGAGGGAAAAGCCCCAGACCCAGAGACGTGATCCCAGCACAAGGGGTCTGGAGGCTGACCAATGGAGCCGTCCGGGCAGTTTAAAGAGTGGGGGCTGTGGCTGGGAAAGACAACTGGGTGTGCAGTGGGCATACCTACCAGGTAGGTACTTACTTACAACTACGTAGAATGAAGGGACTCCCTGGAACAACGACGAGGTACCTCAACGAATGTGTAGCTATCTAACTGAAAAGTGCCATCAGCTGTGTATCCAATCTACCTAATATAGGTATTTACCATCGACTGTACATACATGTTACAGGTGGGCACGCTGATATGTACATTGTACATCATGTATAATTATAGGCGCCTGGGTACTTCCCTATCTACATAGCCTAGGTAGATAGGTATCTAAGGGACTAGACAGACCGCTGCCGCTAAAACTGCTACCAAACTACAAATAATAGGCTGAGGCTGTTCCTTTTATCTGGCATGCAACAAATAATTCCAGGACGTGACAAGTTGATGACTCATGCTTATATGTAAACAACCACCGTTCATCCTAACGGCCTTGACGACGAACAGTTGGATCAGACATCCCGTCCTGGAGGGACATCCACTTCAACCCGACTTTCACCTTGCTGCATGCCGAGATGAGGCATCGGTGATTTGAGCCAGTCGTTTGAAGCTGCAGAGCAAGACGGAAGCCAAGATGATCGAGCTAGGACTGGCACGCATTACCGCACTTCTGACAAGCACCCCACAGACATGGAAGGCCATTCACGTCGCTGGCACGAACGGCAAGGGTTCGATATGTGCATATCTAAATGCCATGCTACGCGCTAGTCGTGTGTCCTGCGGCAGGTTCACCTCGCCTCACCTGGTCGACCGCTGGGACTGCATCACAATCAACGATAGCCCCGTGTCCGAGGCTAGATTCCACCACTTCGAAGAACTGGTGAAGAGGCGGAACGAGGAACAGCGCTTAGGTGCCAGCGAATTTGAGCTGCTCACGGCCACTGCCTTTGAAATCTTCGAGGCCGAGAAGGTTGAGTTTGGTGTCGTCGAGGTCGGGCTTGGCGGGAGACTGGATGCGACAAATGCCTTGAAACACAAGACCGTGACTATTATCTCCAAGATTGGCCTTGATCACCAGTCTTTTCTAGGCAACACCCTCGAGGAGATCACCCTCCAGAAGGCGGGCATAATACGACCAAAGGTGCCGTGTGTGGTCGATGCGAGCAACCCCCAATCCGTTTTGGATGTCATCCGATCGCAGGCTGATTCACTGGGCGCCAGCGTCAAGCTTACACAGTTGAGTTCCAACGGATTTGGAGGTAAGCTCGGTGAGCAACTTGAGTCACACCAGCAACAGAATTTACTTTGTGCATATGAGGCTTTTCACCTCGCCTACCCTAGTCATGCTATGCCGAAAGATGAACTGCTGAGCGTGGGCGCAAGTGCTGTCTGGCCCGGCCGGTTACAATACATCGACATTAAGAAAATCACCGGAAGGGTGAAGCCCATCCTTCTAGATGGTGCCCATAATCCCCAGAGCGCAAACGTTCTCTCGACTTTTGTTGAGAAACGACTCCGGGTCCACGGGAAACCTGTTACCTGGGTTCTTGCTGCGTCGGCGGGGAAAGATATCTCCGAAATTTTGAAAGTACTACTACGTGACGGTGACAATATCACTGCAGTGGGGTTTGGCCCTGTTGATGGCATGCCCTGGGTCAAACCAGCTACACCAGCTACCATTCTTCAAACTATTGACGACGTCGGGATTTCTATCTCAGCACGGCTAGATGCCCAAGCCGACGTTGTGAAAGGGCTCGATTGGGCCAGCAAAAAATCTGATAACGGACCCTTAGTAGTCGCAGGGAGTCTTTACCTAGTGTCCGATGTTCTGAAGATTCTTCGAGCTTAGGGACATTAAGGGTAGTTGGTCGCCCTGATCTATAGTCCTCCTGGCCCCAGATAAGGCGCCAGTGAGCCACCATCTACTACCAAATGGCTCATTTTTCTTGCAATTGGAATGAACATCTTCATTTAACCATGTCACATTCGATACAGAGTTAACCACGCTTAATCACTACTTCCACATCTTCGCGATCGGACTGGTTTCTCTGTTCAGCTTCTATGAACACAACGTACTTTTCTCGCATTCCTTGCGGATTTCGCTTCGAGCTTTCTTTGTTTATGCCTCTGATGCTGGCGACTATCCCAAGAAATACTTGACACGCTAAGTCGAAGCATAGCTTCCTCCAGGTGCGCTGTGAAGTTGCATGACACGAGCCACGCATGGAGTGGGGTCATACCTGAGATCCATGCCCTGAGCACTACACAAGCTCCAGTTAAGCGTCGCATACCTACTGCGTAGGTACTTTGTCAGACCTGGGGTAAATAGAACTCCACGAGTGAATTCACAGCACCCTAGATCTTCGTAGAGGATATAGTCACCTGGAGAGTTATAAAATTGCGCCCTGCAGGTGCTCAACCTTGCTTTCTCAGCAAGAACACAATATCCTTTTTGCGCAGTGGGCTATTAGATCGCCAGCGTGTAACGTGCGCGAAGACATGTTCCTTTCGCGTGGAGGCGATTGTATGTCTGATATCAGAATACCTTCAACAGCGAGTTTGTCGTCATCCCTCCGACAACATAGCTGTTTTGATGGCGTAATGGGCATCGCGTTGCGTATAATAACCATATTGGCACCCGTGATAAAGGCTAGAGACTCTACTATTGTTTAGGACCGGCGACTCCGCCTTTCGAGTCGGATCATTCGACTCTGATATTATGACATTCGCTAGAGTCTTAAGATTGAGTTGAGCCGTGCGTACAACTTGCTCCCTGCTCCAACTCGGCCATCGGATATCCGTAGAGAGTATCGGGCCGACTCGTCAAGCTGGTACCTAACCTGCCAATATGCAATACCTACCTACCAATGCAGCACCCCAAACTCCCACCTTGCGAACATCTTAGATGCTCAAAATTCCAGCCGATACCTACATACTGTTCAGTCACACCAGCATTAGCCACCATGTCATTTGAGCCGCCTGACCATCTTATCATCGTTTGCTGTCACGCGGTTTGGCTCGGTGGGGCTTCACAGGGCTCTGATGAAGGAGAATGGCTATTGGCTGACTTTCAAGCTGGAGAGACACCCACCTTTATCGAGCATATCAAAGCCGGGTTGCACGTGTTAAAGGATGACGTCCGGTCCGTGTTAATGTTTTCAGGGTTAGTTCAAGCAATTTCTTTCATTCAGCTGTTGGCGAGCCTACCCCGGTCGCTAAAGCTCGAGATAGCCTAACAAGAAGCAAAAACGCGAAAGCTGATCTTGTTATATGCGATCATTTGGCTAGCCCAATCTCTAAAGGCTGTTTCTTAACTAACACATATCACACCGGACCAGGGGCCCTACGCGTAAGGAGACGCGGTCATCTGAAGCAAGAAGCTATGCCAATCTAGCCGCAGTTAATTACTATTTTCAAATCCTCCCAGAAGGTGGTGCAACCTCAAGGATATTCACCGAAGAGCGAGCCCTAGACTCATATTCCAATGTACTCTTCTCGATCGTTCAATTCTGGTCTACCTACTCCATTTGGCCCACGAAATTGACGATTGTGAGCCATGCCTTCAAGCGGGAGCGCCTAGTTGACTGCCATTGCGGAGCTATCCGCTTTCCTTTGAATCGTGTTAACTTCGTTGGGGTTGACCCACCAGGTATGGCAGATGGTTCCAACAAGACCGCGATACAGGGAGTTGTAGAAGCTATTAATCAGTGGAAAGACGACCCGCATGGAGAAGGGGATGTTTTATCTTCCAAGCGTATGCGACGGAATCCGTGGGACATATCGCAGACCCTATTCTCGACCGAGGAGGATCGCGGCCGTAGCGGGGTTCGCTCTCGCATTCTCAAAGACGGGCAGGAATATCTCGTAGATGGCGTTCCTCAACCGTGGTCTGATGAATTTTCATATCCCACACTCACGAAATTCACTCTTGAGAGAACAACGCCTTAGATCTTGGGAGATGCCACCCGACCAGAAATATCAGAAGAATTCACTGTACTTAGGATAAATCGGACAGCAGCCTGGCGCATCTCCATGTTGAATTCATGGCCAACGCCCGGATAAACATTATCCTCGACGTAGGCGTTTCCATCTTTGTACCACCCACTAGTAGCATTTTTAAAAAACTCCAAAAACTGTTGACCGACGTTGTACGGTACCAGCTTGTCGGCGCCGCCTGAAAGGACCTGAAACCTCTTCCCTCGGACCTTCGAATCTAATAACGCCCGTAGCTTATCCTGTTCGGAGGTTGAAGGCTGGATGGAGACCTCTCCTGTGCCAAAAAGAATTGCTTTCGGGTCATACTTCTCGCATGCCCTGATGAGGCCTGTAGGAAAGTCCTTGCTGCCTAAGAACGAGACACCCTTGTCGACGGTGAAGGTCTCTAGCTTAGAAAGTCGTGCGCGGTCTTGCATGAGATCTAAAAGCGAGACAGCCATCATAAGTAAACGAACCTCACATATTCCCCAATTATCATCGATGCTTCGGTACTTACTCATGTAATCGGGACATCCAATAACAATGACTCCAGCCGTCACCCTAGGATCAGTAAATAGCAGTTGCCACGCACTATGGCCGCCCAAACTAACGCCCAGCACCAAATTAGAATCAATGCGTCTGTGTCCCCCCGCAGCCGCAGCCCCCTGGGCGCCAAACAGATACCCCTCGAGGACGTCGAGCAAGTGCGTAGTATCCACGACGGTGCCGGACACGATCCCGAACATGTCCTGCGCATGCGTGGCGTTGCCCTGTCGCCACGCGTCATTCGCGACCTCGCTGACGAGCCGCGAGCCGTGGTTCCGCTGGTCGAAGGCCACGGCGATCAGACCCCGCGTAGCAGTAGACTTTGTCGAGGCGGAAGAAGAAGAGGAGGCGTGGAAGGCCGAGAGCACCGCGTCCGCTGTCGACGCCATGTCCTCCTTCCTGCGTAGTCGCGGGTGATGTAGCCATAGACACGCCACCGACGTCGCGGCCGCCGGCAGCTCCGCGAGCCCGAACACGTCGACTTGCAACCCCGCTATCGGCAGCGTCGTCTTCGAGACGGCGGGGCTGGGCGCCGATGGCACCGTCAGGGGGTTGTTTGTTTCTGCCATCTTGTGGGAGAGTCTTCTGTGATGCGGTACTCTAGTTGGAGAAAAACGATGTCAGTTTCGATGTTGTTGGTTTACGTGCACTTTGCTCCGGCTTTATGACCTCGGCAATATATTGCTGCTTCTATTGGGGTTGATAGCTACAGGTATGTAGTGGGGTAGGTATCGGTATTCATGGAGTGCTATAAGTAAGAGCAGCGACAAAACTCTATGGACTTCAATTTCTTTTCCGAATTTAGCAATTGCATTTCTAATCAGTAATTATAAATCAATAGATCAATTCAATTGTGTTTTTATTATTCAGGTAATTATTCTATTTTTATTACTACCTCTATGTACGTCCGTGACGTTGGTGCTAATTTTACCCACACTACTAATGCTTCTCCAACAGAGATTCAGGTTTCGAGTGAGCACGGAATCCCGCGTGTTTGATAGACAACTTCACAATCGCAGCTTGAATAGGTAGCTAAACACGTCCTACCTGTACTCTTAAACCCCGGAATTCCAGTACTCGATGCAGTCTAGTATGCATACTGGTGCGGATAGATCCGAAGCTCCACATACTGTACAGATGTGAAAAGGTAGCTCAACAAGGTAGAGCGAATGACTTAGAGCTCGTCTACCTATTAAGTGGCATTTGGTTTCTTCTAGTCCATCAAGTCTTCTTCGTCTGTAGTCGTAAGTGAATAACTATGTATAGAATTGGCAGTCGAGGGGAGAAGAGACCTTTATTGCTGGACTCGGACCGGCAGTTAATTACGTGGGCCACTCCCGTGAACTTTCCTTTATGTACTACGTACTATTCTCAAATACACAGGAGAAGCAGAGCTGTTCGTGGTAGCTAAATTTGCTGCTAATAACCTGGAATGTACTTTAAGATATTAGCATTGAGAGATTTTCTTCATTAGAGTGTGTGAACAACCTCACACCTCACTGATCCCAGTTATTATTGTTTTAATATCTCCAGATTGTGATAAAGGATCATCCAAACGCGAAGATAGAAGCTAAACAGATAAGCCGACAGAACCACAGCTGCGGGCAATTAGTACGCTAGTAGGGTTGGTCCTGGGCTACAAGCTCCCATTTTGGATTCCAGGATGAAGCAGACTCCTCTTGGGCGTAACAACAAGAATATGTAATGAATCTGTCAGAATTTGAACTAATTTGCCGTGTAGGTACTTACCTATGTCAGACGTACACGGTAAATCGAGAGTATCTATGTATATCTAAGGTTATCTAATCAGCATGGATTAAACCAATCAGCAGCTCTGCTTCTCCAGTTGGCCAATCGGATCTTCGTCATAGCTTTACGTTTATAGCTCCTAAATCCGTCTCTCTACTACGCTCGTTACTCGTTACTATACCTACTGCAGGTCGGAGTCGAGAACCCGAAATTTGACACCTCTGTCCGTCCTTCCGGGGGGACTTGACACCTGCCTATCCGCCGCAGTGCCACAATGGCTCAACCGCGTGATCAAGTCACCAATAAGAGGAAAGTCAAGACAGGCTGTCGTACCTGTAAGGCACGCCGTATAAAGTGTGACGAGGCCCGTCCGGCTTGCCAGCGTTGTGTGTCCACGGGTCGTAATTGTGAAGGCTACGGGATATGGGGCGGTGGAACAACAATTACATGCGCTGCGCAAACCCTTGCACCGAGAGCCCGCACCGACCCTGTGCAGTACGCTATATCAAGCCATTTCGGTGAACTGAGCCCCGAGCAGGAGACTTGCTTCCAATGGTTTAGATATCGGACTTATGAGAAGCTGCCGCTGCCATTTATCACCCCCTTTTGGCATACTCTTATCCTTCAAGCATGTACTGCCGAACCGTCCATCCTTCACGCTGTGCTGGCACTGGGCTCGGCCCACCACAAAGAGAGCCTCGAAGAAGGTAGACCAGTAGTAGCCTGTGTGGCTTTAGATTCTCAGCAGAAATTCATGCTGCGGGAATACGGCAAAGCTATGCGTTCTCTCCACTCTCGTCTCTCGAGTCGAGATAGGAGGTCTATTCATATAGCTCTTGCTGCCTGCGCAATATTTACCTTCTTAGAAAATTTACTCGGCCGCTATAGCACTGCGAACACCCATCTTCATTCTGGTTTGAGACTTCTAGCAGAGACATATGGCCCGGTTGATCATCTCGCCGGCGAGACTGCTAGCACAACACCGCGCGGATATGTGGACGACTGGATTATCGAAAGTTTCGCAAGGTTACACGTTCAGGCAGCTTTATGGAGCCAGGGTCTGCCTGGTCTATACCCAAGGCTACCATCGTTTCCGATCACACCGATACCTCCATTCTTCGAATCCACCAACAATGCTGCCCACCACATGGACCGATTAATACTTGACATCTTGCATTTAGCAGAGCAATATTCGTCGTCGGATGACGATGCGGTAAACACAGTCCTTCGCAGTATGTTCGATGAGCGTCAACAACGTTTGCTCAGAGAACTCGAGCTGTGGTTAGTGGCGTACAACAGGACAAATCCAAAACTCTCCGGAGGGTTTTCTCCTATAGACGACTTCTACATGAAATTGCTTGGTGGCTATCATACAATGGCAACCCTTATGCTAAGAACTTGTATTTGGCATGCGTGCGAGGCCATGTATGACTTGTACACCGCGGATTTCATGAAGCTTCTAGAGCAACTAATCGTCATCTGGAAAGCGCACATCGCTCGGCCGGCATGGCGTTTTCATCCACCGACGGCTGACATGCCTCGCAAGACATCCCACTCAGTTGGCGACAAGGGATGGATCCCTCTCCTCTACTTCCTCGCCGTCAAGTGCCGGGTCCCCCGGATCAGGTTACAAGCGATTCGACTGATGTCCCAAACTGCACATAAAGAGGGGGTATGGGATTCAAGGCTCGCGCTCATCATTGCTGAGGAGATCATACGAATCGAGGAGGGCGATTATTATCAAGGGTTTGATAAAGACGATAGATTTGGTCTCGTCAGTATTCCTACTGAACAAGATATCGCATTGCCGCCATTACCAGACTATCGTCGACTGTACAATACCCAGGTGGGACTTCCTGAGCACCCCATGGGTGTTCTGACGTTAGAGTATGAGCAAAGACTGGAGGACGTAAATGGCGCAGTCAAAAGTAAACGATGTTATGATCTTCAGGTAAGGCGTTGGGTTGATGCTGTAAATGAACCCCCTATATATTTTTCATTAGGGTAATTGGAAATAAGAGGGAGAGAAGCTACCTACCTAAGGTACCTATCAATTGTATATATACTAAAGACTTAGACAAATTAGGTAATATCTAGGTACATGCATATCTCAAAACCTATATATGCAATGAAGCGCTGTATTCTACTGCTTAAGTAGATTAAACTAGGTACCTATATAAATCATGTGACTAACATTCTCCAGCCGTGAAAGCCACTCTACTAATATTACCGCCAACATCTCCTTCTCAGACTCCCCAAATTAAAAAATTTGGAGTCTTTTCCTTAATGAGAAATAAAGGAATTGGTTTTACTCTAGTCGATCATTTTTCTTATTACCAAGAGCACGAATGGATCGGCAATTGGGATTTGCTATCTCCACCCTAAAAAGTGACACGAATCCTCAGAAGGACATGGAAGCGCGTGGCAAATTAGGTCTGCAGCAGCTTCATTGATAGCTCAATTTAGAGAAGCGACATGGTCGAAAGGTTAGGCAGGCGCCTAAATGTCAATAGGTATGTCATCTAAAGGGCGCCATTGACAGAAACATCTGCTCTCTGCATATCATCTTGTATGATGCGTCACCGGAGTACGTTCCATGTCATGATAGCTGACATGGGGATTGGTTTCCGTGCATGGTCTTAATATGTCACCAAGCACAAATCACTGCCGTTATGAGCGCCTTATGAGTTATTCCAACCTTACTGCAGCATCCTCCTAGCAACCATCTCGAAGACGTGATATTAGCACGGCCGCTAATATCGACGTTAGACCAAGCACCCTTTAGCGATTTATCCTGCCCTAGAAGATAGCTCCCTCAGATTGTTATGGACTCTTCCGATGACTCAGTACGGTCGAAATCTTCTACCGACGATGACGTTCAGAGCATTAGTAGATCCTCTCGAGAGCAATCAGAGGACCAAGGAGAAACACTACCAAGTCGTGAAGATGCAGCCGGCATGGAAAGACATCGTAATATGATGCTTGCCAGCCTGCTCGAGGACTACTATCGCAGCCGCGCTCTCGAGTTTCTTAATGCCACGAACTCTGGTCAGAACTATACGAGACAGTCGCAAGAAGTCGAATATATTGCTAGTCGATTATTCGGCCGGGCCAGTCAGGTCCTATCATCTAACGGTTTGCTCTCCTCGAGGGCAACTTCTAATGCGTCTCAGAGGACTCGTCAACAGTACCTATCAGGTCTTGACAGTCTTGTAGCCGGATCGCAACCAGTCAACATCCTTGACTCAATGCGTGACCTCGTGGCACAAACGTCACAACTTGACCTAGCAGCTCCCCATGATCCCGACCTTCAATTGACTTTGCGTCATCCACCACCGCCGCCGCATCACAGCCATTATAAGTCTTCTTTTAGAGAAGATCGCCTTCTCGGCAAGGGTGGGTTTGGAAAGGTATATCAATGCTATAATATTCTAGACCAGAAGACATACGCAGTGAAGAAAATTGTCCTGCCACGGAAGCTCGTAAAGAGCTTTTCAGATGGGAGGCGTGATGATCTGGGGGATGTTTTACGGGAAGTCAAAGCCATGGCTGTGCTTGATCATCCGAATATTGTTCGGTATCATGCCACATGGGTTGAAGAGCCGCAACAGTTCCCCGAACCCTTAGATGGTCTTGGTAAGACGAGTTCTACCCCTAGTTATCTAGTGAATACGTCATACTATCGCTATCCTCTTCACTAACTATTGCGTAGAAAGTGCCATGAACCGAATTCGAAGCCGCCGCCAACAGCTGTTGTTAGATAGCCATGCGTTTGAGCAAGATAACGAACAATTGTCTGTCAGCGGCGGCATTGTATTTGGGGAAGATACGCCATCCAGTCCGAGTGCATTAGGTGATAGCTGCAGCGTGTATCCCATTAATAAAGGGTGGTCTGAAGATGCAAGCTCTGGGCTCGGTGTTGTCGACACTACTTTGGCTTCCGAAAGCAATATCTTCATAGGCGGAGAAACTGGATCGGAAATCTCATCTCCAAGCCACACTAATCTCGATACCGACGCACCAGCATTATACATTCAGATGTCCATGTACC
Source organism: Xylaria sp. FL1777 (assembly GCA_022578965.1). Taxonomy (NCBI): domain Eukaryota; kingdom Fungi; phylum Ascomycota; class Sordariomycetes; order Xylariales; family Xylariaceae; genus Xylaria; species Xylaria sp. FL1777. The sequence goes on from MU400511.1 coordinate 23,118, forward strand.
CGATGACTCTGGCACAACTCCTATCCCCTTCCTCATCTTCAAATGTAGGATTACGGCATTGCTTCCATCTTGCCCCAACACTCCGTTTAACACTCTCCATACTTGAAGGGTTGCAGCACATACATTCCAAAGGCTTAATACATAGGGATATCAAGCCGGGGAATATTTTTCTTTCCTCTCTAACGGCAACCTTTGAGGGAGGTTGTTGCGATATTTCGTGCAGGTTGTGTACGAAATCAAATAGCGAAGCGGCTTTGAGTCCGAGGTGGCTGAACCCTAGGATCGGCGACTTTGGCCTAGTGCATCAACTTGCTCAGGGGGAGGTGCCGTCACCATCGCAGAGCCCTATGCATTCCAGGAATGATGCAGGGACTGCGTATTATCAGCCGCCTCGAAAGGGCGAGAGGAAGGACGAGAAGATCGACATCTTTGCACTTGGCGTGGTCTTTATCGAGATGTTATGTCGCTGCAACACAGCAATGGAACGAGTTGACATGCTTAAAGGGCTACAGTGCGGAGAACTCCCCCCAGAACTTCAACCAGGGATACAAAATGAGGGTCACGATTCGGAGACTGTGGAGAGAGTTATACAACTCGCGTCTTCTATGATTGACGAGGACCCTGAGAAGAGATGGCCTGGGACTAGAGTGCGTGAAGCACTTCAGGACTTATTGAAGAGGTGCCAGGACTAGTGAACTTTGCACCTTTTCTTGTCAAGTTTCGTGTACATTTCATAGCTAACATCGACTTGGGCGCACAGCCTGGCATTGTAGTGTGTAATCAGTTATACCCAAGTTCCGATTTAACAGACGAATGCTATTTTGGAACTAATCCCCTCCTTCAGAGCTGCGTAGCACTAATAATACATACATCTAACTCCATTCTTAACATATTGTAAAGATCGGAAGTAATATTCTAGTAGAGAGATCTGTCGACAGCAAACTATACACGGAAACGACAGTTTTATTAGCTTGGATCTCTAATGTTCAGCCGATATTAAAGGCTATGTGACTAATAGCCGATCGCATTCTATTATCTCTTACTGCCACTCTATGCTATGCTCCCGCCCCCTACAATTGGTGAACGCTCCAACGTTTCCCCAGGGCACCTGACAAGTCACACGCATTTTTCTCTTTTTTGGGAGGTTGTTAGTAGATGGGAAATTAAACTACTGAAAGTAAATTCTATGTATGACATAGAATATGAGGGGCTCCTACCTTAGCTCATTGTCTTTGTTCCCAACTATTGCTGCTTCCTTTGTCGCTCGGCCGATAGGACAATAGACACCACCCGAAACCTCAGAATATCTTTGTGCATCCCTATTAGTCGATTGTTACGTCGGACTAAAGACGTTGTTCGCTACAGGAGGCTTGCAAGGCTATTGTTCTGGAATTATGACAGAACCATTATAAGTGAGCCTTACCTTTGTCATTGAACTGAGAGAGGACAAAGCTGGGGCGGCACTTGTTCTACAATCGGGCCTCTATTAAAGGGAAATCCATACATATTTAAGCATGGGAAGTGGGCAGTCTAGTCCACATAACTTAAACCTATCCTCCTTTTCATAGTCCAAATACCAATCACCCTCGCAAAACGAAGTCGAATCCAACATCATCATGGCTACCAGCTACCTCCCAACCCCTCCTGCAACTATAGAAATCCTATTATGGTTAAACTCAGAGTGCGATTACAAGGATGCCGAGGATTTCAGAGAGAGAGCAGAATCGTACTGTCTCTACCTCCTGCGCCAGTTCTCAGACACCACGCAGCTGAGCACAGAGGAGCTCAACGAGGCCACAGACGCCTGGGTCCAACCCATAGTAGAGCAGAACTCCAGGTCGCCCATCAGGGCAGACTTAGTTATAGGGCTGGTTCCTCTATGCTTCAGCGGCAAATGGATTTTGACTAATGTTGGGCCAGCCTTATGGTCCCAAAATATGCCAAAGGGTCCATCGGGCAGGGCTTTGCTCTTTGCTTATCTCGTCTGGAGATACGAGCTGAAAGCCCATGAATTGTCGCTTCAAGGCCTAACTGATGCTGTCGAGAACGTTCGGCTTAATGATTACCCTGCCTAATATGTAGGTATGTAGGTCGCCTGCCGGCCCTTCACTCCTTCATAAGGCGACTTGTAGATTGTACTTACACTGGTTGATATTCCTATCTCTCCAAACCTAATTCTTTAGTTAGACATCCCTAACTGCGGTATCTCATCGCTGGCCGGTATATATGTAAATATATGTAACTTAACTGTATTATTTCCTAATTTTAACTGTTCCATTGAGTATGTTAGTGAAAGTCATGTCTCTTGGGTACTTTTGTAGGTCTCTCTTATCAGTCCTCCTTATCAGTGAACCTCGGCTCAGCTTAGTGTACCTCACGCAAGGTCCGGAGGACCGCCGTCCGGCCTTCGCAACGCTTAGCTAAGTATTCCCCTTTTCCCTGCTTTTTTTCTCTTACATGTATAGTGCACATGCGGATTCGCAATTCTCGGGTCAATTTTCATTTTATAGATATAGCTATTTATAATCATTCGTTTGTCAATTTGTGTATTTATTCACGTATCTAGAGTTCCTTGCCCTCATCATTTCCCCTCCCCCTGCATGCCTCTAGCGCCCGGAAACGGCCTCCTTGCGAAGTGCACGAGCACAGCCCTTTGCCATTTAAGAGCTGTCCCGCTCTGGGCCATCGCTCTGTTGATAATAGCATTGGGAGCGATCTGGTCTCGGATTGCCGACGTGTCTCGGCAAATATCACCGCGGCCCGCCAGGTCTAGCTCGAGTAAGGCCACGTTGTAGCCATGGCGTCCGCCGCCGGACCTGTAAGTCGTGTGGCCCGGATCGCGGGACCAGCGCTCGTCCCTGCGCTTTTATACGGTGCATACAAGGGGGACGTCGTGGCGGCAATCGAAGCCTTCTTCACCGGGCCGGGCAGGACGAGCCGCATCGTCGCGCTAGTCGTGGTCCTGGTGAATTGGAAGAGTTTGCCGCTAGCTTGGACGGTATGCTGATCCTTGAAACCCCGCGATTCCTATAACCCCTAACTCAATCTTGTTTTCTAACTCTTGAACCTTATTATCCAGTTCCGCGTCTTCAATGGCATGGTCCTGCATTTTCTGGTGCGTCCAAGCCACACGTACACGCCGGACAAGCTCTTTGACCCCGTCAAGACAGAGACGCACGTCACGCTACTCGAGGTCGACTACAACATCCATAAGTCGAACTCGACGTACTTCGCGGATCTGGACGTCAGCCGTACACATCTGGTCGGCCACCTCCTCGCCCGAGGGTGCCGTGCGCTGCAGAGCAATGCGTCGACGAAGCTCGTCATGGACCCCTCGGACCCCTCGCGGCCGGCCAAGGGCGCGTTCGGCGTTGTCCTCGGCGGCGTGCAGTGCAGCTTTAAGAAGGAGCTGAAGCCGTACCAGCGCTACGAGATGTGGTCGCGCATCCTGAGCTGGGACCGCAAGTGGTTGTACGTCGTCACGCACTTCGTCGAGAAGGGCGCCGTCAAGCCCGGCTCACGGCCGGAGGACTGGCAGAAGAAGATCCACGCCTCGGGCTTGAGTAAGTACGTCTTTAAGATCGGCCGTCTGACGGTGCATCCGGCTGTGCTCATCGAGGCGAGCGACATGCTACCAGAGAGGCCTGGGGGCTGGATTAAGGCCGAGAACGGCATCGATGACTTCGTCGAGATTGCGAATGGCCATGCGGAGTCGGATGTCGCTGATTCTGGCGCGTGGGATTGGAAGCGGACAGAAGAAGAACGAAGGAAGGGCCTTACATATGCAGAGCACTTCGCCTCCCTTGACGGCCTACTCACCGAATTCAAAACCGGAGAGGATGGTCCTCTGGGGGTATTCGGCCCTGGGTAACTTTTTACATCACTTTCTGAAAGAATCATACATATACACAGCGGGGATTTAGATATATACCCACATAGATATTCGATAGAATTAGGATAGCATTAACGAGGATCTCGATTAATAGAGTTACACAGCACTACTTTACAGTGGAGTCTAAGTTGACATAGGCCAACATAGACTTGCGCCTTCAAGTTGCCGCCGACGAAACGAATCACGCTCTCTGCAAGGTATGTTCCAACGCCCGAAACCCTACACCCCTTTTAGTCTTCCTTCCCCCCCTTGCAGCTCTTCCACCTCTTCAAACATTCATCTCGCAACTATGTCTTGCTTATAGAGCAAGGGCGAACATGGCAGCGGCGCCGACCATTCCCATGCCAGCGGCAGCCTGGTTGCCAGCACCCGCGACCACAGCGGGGGAAGTGCTGGCGGAGCCCGCGGCACCGGCGGCACTGGAGAGGGCAGAGCCCGCAGCACCGGTGGCACTGGAGAGCGCAGAGCCAGCGGCACCAGTAGCTCCGCTAAGGGCAGAGCCCGCGGCACCGGTAGCGCTGCTGAGGGCGGAGCCAGCGATGCCTGTGGCCTCCGTGTAGGCCGAACCAGCAATTCCTAGGCCCGTGGGATCCGAGAGCGCGGAGCCGACAAGGCCCGTAGCTTGTGAGAGCGCAGACCCAGCGATGCCCGTGGCATCCGTGAAGGCCGAGCCAGCAATTCCCAGGCCCGTGGGGTTACCGCCGACAAGCTCCGTACCTTGGGAGAGCGCGGAGCCGGCAATGTCCGTGGCTTCTGGGATCAGCGAGCCCACGAGAGCGGTGGCGCTCTCGAAGGCGGACAAGGAGTCGCCAGTGAGCGGCTCGAGGGTGCCGATGATGTCGGCGGCGACGAAGGCCGCGAGGAAAGAGAGAGTAGCGGGCTGGAACTGCATCTTGATGGTTGGTGGTTGGTGAAAGAGGGCGCTGTGTTGTGGTGTAGAGAACGTAGTTGTTTGGTTGGAATTAGTTGCTGGATTAACGACGGTCTAAGACGACGATGAATAGGAAGACGCTGGATGTATTATAGGAAACAAACGATGTCGAATTGTTGGATGATGGTTGAGAAAAACGAATGCTTCGACGGTTCGCCACGTGCTTTAAATAATACTTCATTGCTGGTGGCGGCGTTACATCATCTCGTTCTAAGTATACTTCCTGCGTAGTCCTACATGTAGCCGGCTGCCTGCCTGGTCTAGTGTCGTTGACCTTCTTTCTGACAGATTTCTGGGTCTGGCTGGGATTTACACCGCATCAAGCTACGGAGGCAGTGTAACTAGGAGTGGTGGTTTCCTTCGCGAAGAGTCACACAAAGTTGTCCCTAGTACCTGGAACAGTACTTGATCGGCAACGGATCTTGGGTAGCATTGCCTATGGGTACGTATACATGCAAAAGTAAGATGGTGATGACAGGATTTCTCAAACCTGGTGCGTACCTGCATTGAGAGTACCTCACATGTAGCAGTGATTTCCTGGGCTATTTCGAAGTCCCCGAATATCCAAGTACCGAAGAAGCACGTCTGAAACGCTAGGAACAGCAGTGGTTGAATAAACGAGAATACAGGGGTGTTGCATTAGTGTCAGGGGTCATTAACGCGACTTGGCTACACTAGGCAAGATTTAGAGTGGACTTGGGTTATGCTACGCATAATAAGCTTATTTCTATAGCCGCGAAATCCAACCCGACTTACATACATGTAAGTATCACTATCATGAAGTTATTGTCATACCACATAGAAACAGCTAACATTTTTTTATGCCGTGTTGTGTTAGATTCTAAAGAGCGAACAGTGGAAAATCTTCTTTTTCTTTATTGAAGTCGATTACGCGGCAATTGGTGGCAAAGACAACGCAGCTTGCCACAGAGCACGTCTAAATGAGGCTTGCTGGGGCTAAGCCAAGGCTGTGAAGTCAACAAGTCCTACATGGACTAAGGAACCATAGGCTATACCAAGTGACCATGGGTATCATTTTCCTTCCTGATTTTCATTATCTACCTAGGCGAATCTTCCTTCGTCTCATGCAATGCCGTGATATATTTCGCCATTACGAAATTTAAATCTATCGTCGCGCTCCACCTGGGTATCCACAAGGCTCTGCCGCGAATGTAAGCGGGGCGGCTATAGCGAGTCATACATTGAGAGGCAGATACACGTATTACATAGCCCATACATTAATAATGTAAGTAACGTATTCTAGAATAAACAGCGCCGCTCTTGATAGGTACTGCGTAGACAGAGCAGCTTGCCTCAGTTGCCTTCTACTTACCTACTTAGGCTACTGGAAGTATAAGGAGCTCACTACGTGTAGGATTGTGATTGCAGCTACCTACATGTAGGCTTTCCTATAATTTCAACAATCTGAAATCCGGAAGGCTGCCTGTGGAGACCCGGAAGGATGAGAACTGATATCCGGGGTAAGAGCCCCTGTAACTATCTATTATTACCATTCGCCTACTTCAATAGCCGACTCTAATAGCCTACTCTAATAGCCTATCTCAATAGCTTTTGTTCCATTGCTATATATGTAAGTAGGTAAATTAGTCGGTCGGCTATCGTTATCCTTACTAAATAATCAGTCATTGGCAGCTGTACAAGGGGCATATGGTTTTCGATGCAAGCGTACCTTATGCGTTGGTAACATAGCCTATACATATATTACATTATGGATAGTACCCAGTTTGTTAAGCAACCAACCAATCAACTAATTGCTTGCGCTATCTTTGCTGTATGCATCCTGCAGGGCGTAGGGAGTAACAGCCAGGTAGTATGCAGGTTCGTATAATTAGTGGTTGCTTTATATTTTTGGCGTCAGGTGCGTAGCAAGGCGAGTAACAGCTGAGTTTCTTTATGTAAGTTAGAATTCGCTAAGCAGGTCTGTATGGCTATCGCTATCCACAGTATATAGCCGCTTCAGCTCCTGACCTCATTCAGAACTCATCTGGATCTGGTGCTGCGCAGCTGCCATTACATTCTCTCATACTACCTACCCGTGCGGACCCCTTTCTGGGACACTCTGGAACTTACGTTTTTCTCTGGTCACTCTGCTGGATTTTTTTGGGTATGGTAGTACATGGGTTGTACCTAAATGTTCGAGTAATATAGTGGCTTGCAACTACCTGTTAACTAAAGGGTCCAAAGTAATATAGCTACAATTGCCAATTTTTAACACATTTTGAACAGCTTTTCTTTTTCTATCCCAACACTTTTATAACATCGTTTTATTTCTAAACATTGCTATTAAAACAGCGTACCGCTTGAAAATGTTGGAACTGAAATGTTTTAGCTGTGCAATGTTGGAATAGCCATTCCGGACCAAAAATACAACACTTATACCATTCATGTAACAGAGTGTCCTAAAACGGGGCCCTCCCCTATAAATATCGAAGTACGGAGGGTACATTGTGCTTCGATCCTATCCTTGCTTGTATTATCAGCATCAGTTACTCAGTGCTCATCTGACTGAAAATTGACGATCTAGTTGTGCTCTGGAGGCATCTCATTATATACCCAAACGTCTTACAACTCCAATGCTTAAATCAAGATGCTAAGAACTTAACATTAAACCTCGGTAGTCTCTTTGCTCAATGGAATGATGGTGAGATCTCTCCTACAATTCCACGGTATTTTTTCTGGTATCGCATGAACGTTATTGATTCAATCGTAATCGTACCCGTCGAATTCTATCTTAATTCCTAGGAGTCGTTTCATCTATCTTACACTTACACTGACTCAATACTCAGTGAAATTACCTAGTTGGGCTGGCTATTGGGGTCTGGTTGGCCTGTGCGGCCGACTAATAGCATCCCTGTAGCTCTCCTCGGTCGGCAGCAGCTGGCAGATTTTGCTATCGGCTGCAGAATATTTCGCGCCTCTTAGAACCAATTCCAGCTCGCTAACACATCTAGATTCTTGATGTTCAAGAATGTTGCCAGCACAATGGATGTGTCGGCGCTGTATTACAGCCCTGGTCCAGCCGTTAAATCGGTCCTTTATTCGCTCTGCTAGCACGAGTAGGTTTATTATTCCGCATTCAATTATTCCGTCCGTAGTCTGATCTTCCCTCGAGATACCAAAGCCACTCTTCCACCCGTCCTACTTGAACGCGCCCGAAATATTGCAAAAGAACATGACCAACTCACGGTCGCACTCGAATCCGGCTTCAACCCTAAAACGGCTAAACGAATTGGTGAGCTGTCGCGTGTTGCGACGGCCCTGAAAGAATGGGATGCCGCGCAGTCATCCATCGCCGAGCTTACAGCTCTTCTTGGGTCCAAAGATGCCAAAGATGAAGAATTAGAACAATTGGCTCGCGAGGAGCTCTCTTCGACATATGCGAGCCTCGAACCCCTTACGACCGCCCTCTCCGCTTCTCTGACCCCTCGCGACCCCTTTGCCGATATGCCTTGTTTGCTTGAAATCCGTCCTGGGCCGGGGGGTATGGAAGGTCGCTACTTCGCTGATGCCCTCTTCCGTATGTATCGCCAATATTGCTCCCGTGTGGGGCTTCGGACGCATGTTGTGAAATATGAGGTTGTAGATGGTGCCGATTCCACAGGCGGCGCGACCGAGTCACCATTACAAGAAGCTGTGTTAGAAATTCAAGATCCGGGGGCCTATGATATATTCCGCGGCGAGGCCGGCATGCACAGGGTTCAGCGCGTTCCCATAACAGAGAAGAGTGGGCGCACACACACGAGCGCCGTCGCTATATGGGTACTGCCGTCCTTCCCCGAGGACAGCGCATCCGACCTAGACGTCAATGACCCTGATAGTCTCTTCTACGTGAACCCATCGGACGTCCGTGAAGAAAAAATGCGCGCAAGTGGCGCAGGCGGACAGCATGTCAACAAGACGGAAAGTGCTATTCGCCTTACTCATGAGCCTACCGGCATTACCGTTTCTATGCAAGATTCGCGATCACAGCATGCGAACCGTAAGGCTGCCTGGGCGTTACTCACATCGCGCTTAGCCCAGAAACGAAGGGAGGAGAGGGAAGAGGCAGCTCAGGCGCTGAGGAACAGCGTCCTCAGCAAAGACCGAATCACTCGTGGTGATAAGATCCGAACATACCAATATAGTCAGGATCGATGCTCAGATCATAGGAGTGGTTTGGACGTCCACAATCTTCCCGATGTCCTCGCTGGAGGCGAGACACTGGACAAAATAATGGCCAGTACCAAGGAATGGCTGATCCAGCGGGACATTCAAGCATTGATCGCCGAGGAAGAAGCCACCGCATTAGCTGCTGTGTCAAAGGATACGAAAAAGGCGAAGCGGTAAATGTTCTCGTGTGTACTACCTCGTATAGATCTTGTACATCTATTGTTCTCGAACTCACTACAATGCCCGAAGAAAAAGCTAGAGCACTTCGTAACTATGCAGTGGGCCGAGTCTTCAACGTATCCTATATTAAGCAAACTTGTAACAGCAAAGCCTGGAAAAGAAATGTCATAGTCTATTGATGGTCTATGAGTATGGCGTACCTATATATCGTGATGCTGATCGTGTGCTCATGTTTCAGCCCTTCAAAAGACTCTGAGCTGCGTACCGCATAAGACATAAGTACGTAATAAATTCCCCATAAGTAAGCTGTGGACGCCAAGACTCAGAATCTGGGGTTAGTGTGCCTCTTCGGATACTAGGTACATACACTACTATACGTAAGATTGTGTAACTTACCTATATTTATGTATTATACTACTTAGGTAGCATATTCACTGCTAGTGTTGAATATGGCAATGTTTATTTAGTGAGTGCATTTCCGCTATACAGACCTAATCTTCAAATAGCCTCACTTCCAGCTCTGCTATGAGACGCGAGATTTTGCTTATCTCGCGACTAGAACATGTCTCTCATACCAGCTTCCTGTCTAGGCGAGTCGTGCGCTCGCCACGTTCTCTGCAGATCCACTTGTCGAACTGCATACTCTCGAAGCATCGAATCACGCGATGGTATACAAGGATACGATAATGGGTCGCTACCAAGACGGGGAACTGCAGATAGCTGCACTGGAGCTAGTCCAACTAGGTCGTTGTATTGGCCCGGATAGAACGAAGCTCGCTATCTGTGTTGGTTGCCTTGCCTCGGAGCAGATAAGTGAGTATATTATAGCTAGGGTAGCACCGAGAGGTTGCCCTCTTGCAGCATTCCCTCCGGCGCCTCTCTTGATTCTACTGCGTATTTAACCCACCAGCCCGCGGTGCCTGCATTGCCCAGATCTGCCTAGAGTCTGGGCGTAAGCTTGCTTGTTAGTTGTACCGTGGTTCTGGGTCATCCTGAGCAACAGGAAACAGCAATTGAGCATAAGGAGTGCTGGTCAGTTGTGAATTTGCTTCTCGTTCAAGATGCGGAGCTCTGCGATTGTTGCGGGACTTCTGTCCGTAGCCGCCGTGGCGCAAGCACGAAGCTGGCAGCATGTCGGCAAGAAGCAGAACAAACAAGTGCGCAGTGAGGTCAATGTCTTAAACCACTACCTCGCCACGCGTGCGGTGCCCGATGCCAGGTTCCTGAATGATAATACGACCAGTAAGACTTATTAATTGATCTTGCCTCTTGCATATCAGACACCGATTGTTCGGACTGACAACTGTCTTACAGAATTCGCCGTCAATGGAACTGGTGTTCCCGACGTAGACTTTGACGTCGGCGAGTCGTACGCGGGGTACCTCCCCATTAGCGATGACCCAAACGACGAGAACGAGCTATTCTTCTGGTTCTTTGCCAATAGCGAGGGCTCGGACGCCAAAGAGATTATGATATGGCTCAACGGAGGTGTGAGTGCTTCCTCGCTAAACCTGTCGGGACGAGTGTCAACCGAATTCCTCGACTAACACATCTTGTAGCCTGGTTGCTCTTCGTTCGAAGGTTTAATTCAGGAGAACGGCCCCTTCAACTGGCAGTATGGTACTTACAAGCCTGTACCTAACCCCTGGGCTTGGACTCGGTTGATCAACACTGTTTGGATTGAGCAGCCTATCGGTACCGGTTTCTCGCGCGGTAAGGTGACTGCGACAAGCGAGGAGGACGTAGCAGCCCAAATGCTGGGCTTCTGGAAGAACTTCGTCGAGACCTTTTCTCTGCAAGGGTACAAGGTCTACATTGCCGGCGAAAGCTATGCCGGCCTGTATTGCCCCTATATTGCGTCGGCCATGCTGGATGCGAATGACACGACATACTATGATCTCTCAGGTCTAATGATCTGTAAGTTACTCCCAGAATCAAGTCCATCCCGTTTGAGCCGCTTGTGGAGGCAAAAATCTCCCGTTATGGCAACGCCTGTATCACTGGAGCATGCAGAACTCCTGAAACCTGTGCGGTTTTACCTGAAAGAGGACTTGCTGACTCCAGTGAAGACGACCCTGTCATTGGGAACGATATCGTTCAAGATGCCACAACCACCGTGCCCTTCGTCGACTACCACCGCAATTTAATGCCGTTCAATAACAGCTTCAGCCAGCATATTCACGATCTCCACGAGTCTTGCGGCTTCGCTGCATATCAGGATAAATACCTCACTTATCCACCACCGGGCCCGCAGCCGACCAACCTCACCGAAACCGTGAGCGACGAATGCGCCGGCGTTTGGGAGCTAGTCGCGGACAATGCGCTCAGCATCAACCCGTGCTTCGACATCTACCAAGTTGCGACGACATGCCCTCTTCTCTGGGACGTGTTGGGCTTCCCTGGCTCTTTCCCGTACAGCCCAGCGGGATCCGGCCCAATCTACTTCGACCGCGAAGACGTCAAGCGCGCAATCCACGCCGACACCAACTACACCTGGGAGGCCTGTTCCTCAGACGACGTGTTCGTTAACGGCACGGACACTTCGGACCCGTCGATATTCCGCGTCTTGCCGCACGTCATCGACGCGACGAAGAACGTTATCATCGGCCACGGCACATTGGACATGATCCTCCTCCCCAACGGCACGCTCCTTAGCATCCAGAACATGACATGGGGCGGCAAGCTGGGATTCCAGAGCCCGCCTATCGAGCCCTTCTTCGTACCCTACCACAAAGACTCCACCCCCAGCGACATCTACGCCGAGACTGACGCGACCGTCCTCGCTTCCATTACGGGCGCCGGCATCATGGGAGCCGCCCACACGGAACGCGGCCTGACCTACGTCGGCATCGACCTCTCCGGACACATGGTGCCGCAGTACGCGCCGAGCGCGTCCTTCCGCCACCTCGAGTTCCTCCTCGGCCGCGTTGACAGCTTGAGTTCCACCCAGGCCTTCTCCATCGAGAGCAACGTCACCCAGCCCGCGGCCAATACCCTCGGCAACGGTACCGGGCCCGCGACGTTTTCGTCCGAGTCTAGCAACGCTACTAGCGACAGCTCGACACCTGGCGGGAGCGCTGCATCGTCTTTGAATGTGGCGGGGTCTCTGGTCGTTTGTGCCGTGGTCTTTGCTGCTATGATGAATTTGTGATGGGTTGAGACCCTGTAGCGGAATTACCTTGCGGTCCTTAGGATCAAGATAGTTTGCTAGCGCTGAATTGACTCTTGTCATCCTAACTGCGTCGCTTGGATAATGTATTGGTGATTTTTGCTGCATAGGTAGGTATGCAGGGATCCGATGACAGTGGTGGCATACAGGGAAGACCTTACCTGCAATGAAAGTTAAATTTGATAGTAGGTAGTCAAAACTGACAACGTGTTCAAGTCGACTTCGCTAGCTTTACTCCACAGCTCTCTGAAAATCAATGTTCAAAGTACCAATATGAATTGCCTATGGAGCAACGTCTTGCTCTACCCACAGGACAAAGACAAATAACAAAATCTCCTTAACATTTTCTTGGATTTCTTCGCTAATGCTATTTCCGCTATTGGTATATTGGCGAAGACAACATCTAGCATTAAATCATCCAAAGCTGGACAGCATCGGGTCAAAAAATAATATCTAACAGCGCCCGGTGGGTAAAAATTCTACTATTCACACTCGATATCTCAAGTTCCCTGGGTAGCTGACCGGCGAATTCAACTCCTTGACTTATAGTGATTAGATGTTCTGCGCCTGGAAACATAACACCTTGCCTTTAACATAACCCAGATAGAGAAGCTTCGCATACTTACTAGTGCTACACATCATGGACAAGAATGTACGCTGATCCCGCCATAATTTATATGAAACTATACATCATAGGAGCAAAGTAGGTACCTAACCAAGCAACGAGTTGAATATGTGCCTCGCCTGTCTCGTCCCTATCCCTCCATTCCTCCTCCGTGATACGCCGTATCATGTCTTAATGCCGATTATGCTTGTTTGGTGCAGTGCTGTATAATAGAGACAGAAACGTAGAACCTCCCTGGTGAATCATGTAAGCAGCGTCACATTGAGACGCTGCGGATAGATCCGACTTCACCTGAGCTAAAAAGTCTACGGCGTGTTTTATCGAATGGCTATTCCATGCAGCCAAGCTTCCCTTCACGACACGCCTGACTCACCGCTAGCTCGAAATGTTCTTCAGTCTTTTTCAACCCTCAATATATCGACTGTTGTTATTACACCTACCCCTTGGCTTTTGCTTCTTCTTCCCATCCTTCCCCAATTTTCTTTGTGTTTGTTGAGTGTGACCCAATCAGGCGAGACTATCCATACTATACGACTGGTTACATTGTTGTTGGCTAGTGATGGAAAGAGTAGAATATACAAGGCGAAACCGTTTGTCTCTGTCTCTCTCTATTCGCTAAAATGAGTATTCATGGCACTTATACACTAGCTATCCAGTGGCTCAGAAGATACCACCCTAAGTATCTGCAATGATGGCGCTAGTTGTCAAATTCATATATGGGTGATCATCGTCAAGGTGTGTCCGAGGACAAGAAGGAAAGTAAAAAACAAGAGGGAAAATAGTCGTCTTAAACCACACTAAGGTCGCGTTCCGGTGTTATTTGGTGGTCTAGGCAGCTGCACTAGTTCCCGAGATCCCCACGGCCGCATCACTATATCACCAGACCAATTAGAGTCGTGAGACCCCTGAAACCCTTCCAGGAAGAGGAAACCTCTCCAGTGCACCTCCAAATTGTCTACAACCCCGCGGCGATCTGCAATTCGAACCACCTAACCTAAAGCAATTTCCTGCATGACGACCATCCGCTACCACACCACTACCACTAACCGCTACCACTGCCACTGCCACTGCCTGCTTAGACCTACCTACCTACCTACCTACTACGACCTACCTACTGCGACGTACTACGTACATTACACTACCGACTTATCTGCCTACATACCTCTTACCTACCACCTCTGTCGCCTTCATGAACATCAACGCCTCCCGCACGCGGACAAGTGCGTAAAATCTCCGATGAACAACCACGCACCCAGTCCAGCACTGCAATCCACTTCGACCGTCCGTATTGCACCTGGCCACTGAGTAGACCTTGGGCCCTGACTGACCAGCTTCTCTTGTCTCTCCAGGACAGCTGAGACTGCTCCGAGTGCTCTCGAACCAACGCCGGTAGCGGTGGCCATGGCGCCAAGTTCGCCGCACAAGCCACCGCCTTCCGATGGTGGCCCCTCTTCCGGCGGCGAGCGTCAATACCATGCGGCGAATGGGAGGCCGAGCATAGTGGCCGCACGACACGACCGGACCCCCAATACGCCCAGGAAGGAGAGCAATGGCCGCGAGAGGGCCTTGCAGGACCCCGGCCTGAAAGATTACGTACGTGTACATGCTATTGTGTTGCCGAGCGGGGGGAGGGGGAACATTTGGCTGGCCGACACCGAGGCTGACTGAACGTGGCGCGCAGCGATTGGGGGAGTGCATAGGCAAGGGGGCCTTCGGTGCCGTATATAAAGCTTTCAACTGGGGCACTGGTGAAGCCGTTGCTGTCAAGCAGATCAAGCTGGTTAATCTCCCTAAGAGCGAGCTGCGCATGATCGAGGTAAGCGTGGAAATATATAGACCAGGTCGGGCTACCACGCTAATGATGGACAGGCTGAAATCGATCTCCTCAAGAACCTGCACGTGAGTAGAGCGGCTGCCTTTAGCTGGATTTCAACATACCCGGCGATATTGACGATTCATAGCACGACAACATCGTCAAGTATATCGGGTTTGTGAAGTCAGCCGATTGTCTGAATATCATTCTCGAGTATGTGATGTGTGCTTGTACAGGCCCAATGATCTACGCTCATATGTTATAGATACTGCGAGAACGGTTCGCTTCACTCCATATGCAAAGCTTACGGGAAATTTCCAGAGAACCTCGTCGGTGTCTACATGACTCAAGTGCTTCAGGGCCTGCAGTATTTGCATGACCAAGGTGTTATTCATCGAGATATCAAAGGAGCCAATATCCTCACGACTAAAGATGGGAAAGTTAAGCTTGCTGACTTCGGCGTCTCAACCAGCACATTGGCTGGGCCCGATAAGGAGGCCCAGGTTGTTGGTACCCCTTACTGGATGGCCCCGGAAATTATTGAGCTCTCAGGTGCTACTCCAGCTTCAGATATTTGGAGTTTAGGCTGTACGGTCATCGAGTTGCTCTCCGGAAAACCTCCATATCACCATCTCCAGGCTATGCCTGCTCTTTTCGCCATTGTCAACGATGACCATCCTCCACTGCCCGAGGGTGTGTCCTCGGTCAGTCACCTCGTGTTCCTTGTTTACTTCTAGGAACTACACTGATGCCGCAATAGGCCGCCCGCGACTTTTTAATGCAATGCTTCCAGAAAGACCCGAATCTTCGAGTATCAGCACGGAAATTGCTGAAGCACAACTGGATCGTAGGCTGTAGAAGGAGCGACGCGCCTGTATCAAAGACACCGGGTGATTTCAGCCAGGCCGTTGAAGAAGTCAAGCAATGGAACAAAGCCCTCACCTCATCTGACAGTAATCTTCGGGCATCTGCAGGTTCAGATTCCAGCGGACCTTCACAATACGGCCAACAAAACCCGCGTTTCGTATCTCACGAGCAAATCAGATCTAACTTGCCGACCCTGGCCAAGGGTCCATTCACACTAGCGAAGTCAAGACCGACAGCGGAGGACTTCCGATCACCCGAACTTGCTGGTAGGTTTGAGTAAAGACTGCGGATGCTTGTCGCGAATTACACTAATTCGATCATAAGATGACGATAATTGGGACAATGACTTTGCGACAGCAATATCACCGGCCGCCTTGCAGCTTCCGCACATCAAGCCACACGACCACTTCGGCGGTCTATTATCTGCTGACCGTTTGAAGGCTTTCGCGTCGATCGACAATCCACGCGACATATCCAATAACTGGGACCTGGATCATCATGGCGGTGAGCTAATGACGATGAAGAAAATACCCCCAATCCAGGATGAAGATCCTCTGGAAAAGACAATTAGGCCAAATTGGAAAATCGCAGCAAAACCCGAGAGAAACGATGAGCCGACTAGACCACGCACAGCTAGGACATCGCCTCGGAAACGATCGGCTAGCAGCCATCACAGGCAGCATGCTCGGGCAAAGAGCAGCGCGAGCAACAAGTTCGAGCTACCATCACACCCCGATATGGCGTATAGGGAACAACCAGTTGAGGATTATTCAGACCTTTTTACTGATAATGACGGAGTACTTAACCAGAGGCTAGGTTTGAAGAAGGTATGTTCATGCTACGGACTTATTTGCTTGTGTAGTAGGACTTACCGCTTGAGCTGCAGCCCGATGCCCCCCAGCTGTTTCACCCTTCGGATCTTACTAGTTTGCCACGCTTGACGCAATCACCTGAGGCGGGCAGTACTCGGCGAAAACCGACATCGCGCCCCTCAGTTCTTCCTGGTCGACCATTCCACAGATCTAAGTCGTCGATTGAGATACAAAAATTCGCCGAAAATGACGAAGAGGACTTTTCAGATATATTCGGCCCAAGTGAGAAATTCACGGAAAAGGCCGAAAGCGATGGAGGATCCGAAGACGGGAATCTAATGGTCGTGTCGCGCTTATCGAACAGTTCCTGGCTAGGGGATGATGAGGATGAGGATGACCCTTTTGCTTCCATGGATCCGGGTTGGGACGAGATGGATCTCGAAGCCAATATTGCGCGAGATCGCCACGCCCGGCTAGCCGAAAGAGTCGAGGAGTTAGTCCGCTCTCTGAAATCAACTGATAACGAAGAAAAACTCTTGGAGTTGTCTGGGAGTCTCGTAAGTATCCTCCTGGGGCCCCAACTAATAGTTGCTAACTTTACCTAGCTTGAGCTGCTCTGGGAGAGCGGTGAAGTCAAAGATTTGATTATTAGCGCACATGGTTTGCTTCCTATCCTAGAAATCCTAGAACCATGCACAGTCAAGAGCCGGCAGCACATGATTTTACAACTACTTAAAGTCGTCAATACGGTTCGTGATGTCACTTTCGTATATCGTCTAGGTCCCTTTTTACTAAAAGTGGTGCAGATTATACTGGACGACGTTGAACTCCAAGAGAATCTTTGCTTTGTTGGTGGCATTCCAATTATTACCAAATTTGCAGCGCGCCAGTACTCGAACGAGATACGATTAGAGGCTGCTGCTTTTGTCAGGCAAATGTACCAAACGTCTACGTTAACACTACAGATGTTTGTTAGTGCTGGTGGTCTCAATGTGTTAGTTGAGTTCTTAGATGAGGATTACGATAGCGCTCGTGATCTGGTGTTGATTGGTGTCAACGGCATATGGAATGTTTTTGAGCTCCAGGTACGAGCTTCATCCCCAAGTTCAGCCTTAGCCAGCAGCTAACACGTAGCGTAGGGGCCGACTCCCAAAAACGACTTCTGTCGCATATTTTCAAGGAGCAAAATTCTTGATCCTTTAGCCTTGGTGTTGCATAGAGTTCTAGATGAGGATGTTGAGACTGATCTTACAGAATTGATAGAAGGAAGAATAGTGAACATATTCTATCTCTTCTCTCAAGCCGAGAACTATGTCAAAGAGGTGGTAGCCGATCGGCAAGTTCTAAAGAGTAAGTTTATCATGATATCACTACGGCATTTATAGCTCACTGTCTGGTAGGTGTATTGAAAGACCTTCGACGTATGACCCCTTCTCATCAGATCACCATGTTGAAGTTTATCAAAAACCTCTCCATGTTATCAACAACACTCGACACCCTTCATTCAGCTGATGCGATTGATCTACTCATTGAACTCCTAAGCAGTAGCATGAAGAATGGCCACCCCCACTTTCGTGAAATCTCGAACCAGGTTCTCAATACAATGTTCAATCTCTGTCGATTGAGTAAGGATCGCCAAGAGTATGCGGCCGTTAATGGAATCATCCCTATCTTACTCAAGATCATGAAGACCGACCGGCCACCCAAAGAATTTGCCCTACCAATTTTGTGTGACATGGCTCATTCGGGTAGCAAAGGTCGCAGGTACTTATGGCAGAATAAGGGCTTAGATTTTTATATATCTCTTCTTGCAGATCAATATTGGCAAGTCACTGCGCTTGACGCTATATTTGTCTGGTAAGTTTTATCCCCATTTCATTAATTAAACAGCTGCGCTAAGCCAAGTCCAGGTTACAAGAAGAAACAGCAAAAGTGGAGGGTCATTTATTGAATGGCAAGTTCACTGACGCAATTGTGTCGTGTTTTGATAATCCTAAGATCAATGCATTTGACCCCAACCTCTTGGAACCACTTCTAAAGCTGCTTCGCCTCTCGCCATCAGTAGCGGCGTCACTAGCGAAGCCTGATATGTACTCGGGGGTTGCTCAGCGGCTTTCACACAAGAAAGCGGTAGTGCGGCTTAATCTTCTTCGCCTTGTACGAAACGTTCTGGAAGCAGGAGAAAGTGAAATCGTAATAGATCCCCGGGAAAGGCAACTCAAATCTCTCCTGGATGCGGTTCGAGTTCTTGCAGAGAAAGATTCCGCCTTGCTCGTCCGTAATCTTGCATCTGATCTCATTATCTCACACATCGATGGGAGTTCGGATCAGCCCGTTTCGGCGACGTCGACATCTGCGTCAGCTACGAATTATTCTCGCCCAGGCTCGAGACGGCTTTACACCCCACCCTCTCTTCACTCGGCACCGTCTATTCCTCAAACGCCCACTCACGCTTCTCGGCACCCCCAATCTCCCGCCTACATCGAAATCGCGTCCAGTCCAAAGCGCACAGCCGTATCATTAACTCATGAGCGGGATGCTGCCTTGCAACGACCAAGAAGTAGAGATGGCGGCTCGGGTATTCCCGTCAGCTCAATTCCCCGTCGAGTTAGCGGTGACACACAGTCTGGCATGGGCACCCCTATCAGAAGCAAGAACAGAGTATCCCGGACCTCAGGGTTATACCCACGGCCCAGCTTAAGCTCATTAACAACCTCTCGTAGCGAGAGCGAATCCTCCAACAAAGAAAATATTACAGGTTCTAGCGGCCGTAGCGCTCGGTATTCGACCAGGCACTCGCCGCCGGCGACAACGGGTGGCGCCGAGAGCGATGTTCCGTCTTTCCCGGCAAAGCAGAGACGAAGCCGAGCACCAAGTGATGGGAAGAGTAAATGGAGTGCGTAGTGGCGCTTCTTGATGTGAGGAAGGTTTATGGTGCTTCGTCAAAGTGATAGTCGGTCGATCATTTGACGAGATTATTCCCAAAAGCATAGAGAGCGGGTCTCGCTTTCCCCAGCACACCACATGGTTTACACGGCGTCTATATAAGGGATTATACATGACGTTATGAAATGGGAAAGTTGCTTTGTCTTCGAATATTCAACGTACTCTTGCATTATATTTCAACCGCGCGATGGGATTGCTGTGTAAGAAACTGCAAGAATGCCGTAGCCCTCATAAAAGTTAGAAGTGCTTAGAATCTGCAACTTCGCAATTGTGGAAAATAGCCGCGCGTTTACTTCGCTAAGACTACTAAGAACCTATGGAGGTGTGACATTATAGGATGAATGATTGTATGTGAACGCGTGCTATTGAACCCAAATAGTATATGATTGTTAAAAGCTCCCTTACAGAGTTATGTAAGTATAAATAAGGTCCCGGATTACTGAAAGTGGCCAAGGATCTTAAGGCCTAAAAGAATGACCCCATTGAAATGGACCCCTAATTCCACGGCCCTCGTCATAGTAGCCTATTCGCCTAACTTCCCGTATTTGGGGAAGGACCTAGATATACTAAACCAAAGGACTCGCGATACTATCCGAGATCATAGCGTAACAGCCAGCGCGTGCGAATAACGCCGGTTCTGTAAGGTCGACCAATTAGTACTCGATTAGCTTTATACCGTACAAGTCGGTCTTTAGGAAATCGTCTGAAACGTCAACGTCCTTTATCTTAGAAATGAGATAAATGGCTATAATATTGAATCTGCGTATGCGGTGACAGACTATATCGATCGATTCTACTGGTTCGCTAGAGTTAATGGGTTATTACCGCAACTACACTATGCGCTGTGCCGAGGTATTTAAGAGCCCGTCAGCTTGTCTAGGCCCATCAGACCTGTTTTTGTGGTTGGCGTTAAAATGATGGCGGGTTTGGAAATAGATCTTTTCCAGGTTTCGAACTGGACTTCCTAGAGATTTCCTAGATCTTCAACGGAATCTTACAATTCCGTCGGGATGAGGCAGAGTCAGTGGAATTATATTACTATCATAACTTCGACGAAAGTGGCAAGATCGTATCTCACAAGTCTGAAGGTGGGATTAACTTTGCGGATCGTGATAAATCCTCGAGAGAACATTTAACCCGTCGGTCTTTTAATTTCCTTTTGTTTTTCTCAGAGCAAGTTATCAGTGACTATATGTAGCTGGTAAGACTCGGCCCATCGACTAAAGCACCGCCCATAGCTGTGATATGCTAATATTAATGAAAAGGTAAGAGATATTATATCCATCAGCATTGCAGGCCTACTGTATGAGCCTCCTAGCCCTGCATGAAGCACCTAAACTTGTCCATGATTAAGTAAAAGGAAATCATCGTTCGTTACAGTAAATATGATGCACTAGTGCAATTAACAACGGGCTTCTAAAGCCTAGATCTAAGTGGTATGGAGAGATTGTTGATTACGTGCATATAATTGCGTAGGCCGCGGTAAAACGTTACCCAACCACGCGCTATTACGGGGCTCCCACCGGAACCGGAGCGGTCCAACAGCATCCCCCGGGCCTATTTCCACAATCCCCGGGATTCCGTCACTATGAGTTTATAGTAATATGTATTTGAAGTTGTACAAGCAAGTTCAATTTCGGCATATACAAAATTATATCCTACTTAAACTAAACCCATACTTAACATGGCGTGATTCAGTGCACCTAAACAAACACTGATATTCATGCTATTGCGCAATATCAGGTGAAACCCCAAACGTAAGTAGATACAGGATGGGAAACCTATCGTACCTATGAGGTACGAGAATGTCACCATTGTCACGACCCCGCTCACGGAGGGAGGGGGCAGGTGTCTTAGACGTCAACGCACGCTTACAAATAGCCTGAACGAAATCTAGACACTCTACAATGACTCGGATATCTCATAGGCGCGTAACTCCAACCTTCTAATCATTGATTCACCAGTAATATTCTAGATATACCAATATTCGACTCTGTATAATATTGGTAAGCTGGACCATCTGGAGTCCCACATACCTCGGTAAGTTTGAATTCGATATCCACGCTGCAACTCTTGCGTACACTATATAGCCTCATTACTATCGACTAGGAATGTTGCGTAGTCTGCATCGAGCAAGATAGATCTTACTCTTTGTGATAAATATATTTATTCTTTGTCTTTCGTGATCAATTATCATTCCAAACACACAGAGATGGCGTCTGCATCGCTCGAAACCCAGTCTATTTTTGACGTTAAGGGACTTGTTGTAGTTGTGACCGGGGGTGGAAGTGGTGAGTTTCTGTTCGCACCGTTGATTTGAATTTTGGTCAACTTATAGTATGGTCTTGTGGAATCAAATGAGATTAACCAAATAACACAGGCATCGGACTCATGGCAGCTCAGGCCCTGGAAGCTAATGGTTCTATCGTTTACATAATCGGTCGCCGCAAGGAGAGTCTTGAGAAAGCCGCTGCTACTGCTGTATGTGTAAACTTTCAATTTTCCTGATCAAGTAGAGAATGTTGCGAGACCTGTTCTCCTTGGACCTCGTTACTGAAACGGGGTCCCGGCATCATTCATTCCAAAACCCCGTCCTTTTATGCTTCGCTGTCGATTGTATCACCTATTCACTAATTATACTCTTCTCCGTTACTAAACAACGTCATAGAAACACAACAACATCCGCCCCATAGTCGGCGATGTGACGTCAAAATCATCCCTCGCAGCCGCTGCCACTGCCATAGGGAGTGAGACGGGCGGCTACGTCGACCTAGTAATCGCGAACTCGGGAATCTCGGGCCCAGTGCTCAACGATCTACCCAAGGACGCAGACCTCGCAACACTTCACAACTACCTGGCCTCTTGGGATACCGCTGCACTCGACCAGACACTTTCCACGAACGTCACGGGCGTGTTCAACACCACTGTTGCATTCCTACCCTTGCTAGATGCCGGGAACAAGCGCGAAGGACGGCCCAAGCAGCGCAGCCAAATCATTGCCACGGGCAGCATCGGAGCCTACAACCGCATCCCGCTGGCGGGTTACGCATACAACGCCTCCAAGGCGGCCGTCCATCACATGATGAAGCAGTTTGCGACCAACCTCGCTCCGTATGGCATTCGAAGCAATGTGATTGCGCCGGGAAGTGAGTTTTAATGCATCCGCTCTTTCCATCGCTAATACTATTTCACCTTCGTCCATGTTGAATATAATGTGGGGATTAAGTCATGAATTGTGCTTTGCTAAAATACCCAATATAGTCTATCCAAGCGAGATGACCGGAGATATTATAGCTGGAAGGTATGCCGATGGTTGGCCAAAGAGCGTGGTGCCGGAGCAGCGCGCCGGAGATAGAGAGGACATCGCTGGTGCCATCTTATTCCTCGCCAGCAAGGCTGGCGCGTATATCAACGGCAACGTGCTCGTGACGGACGGAGGCAGGCTAGGTGTCGTCCCTTCTTCGTACTAGGGAACAAGCTACTTCGCTATCTAATATTCTGGTTGGAAGCATAGGCAATCAAGGAAAAATGCGAAGAAGCTAGTTCGTATTATCTGCTAGGTACCTAATAGACTTGGTAGAAGAGTAGAAGTAGCGACAACCTTAGGGGTTAAATGAAGTAATTATATGATAGCTTCCCAGGCTGTAACAATAAGGTGAACTTCACAAACAATATGGTGCAGTATACCAAATTGCTGGATTCCCCCTCCCTTATCCGCTTAGAACGATGCTGGCCACCAGAGGCAATACTTGGGACACCTGTCACTGTAATGCCCATGCGTATGTTGCGTCATTTTGGCAGCAGAACCGACTATCCATCCACGTTTACGTCAGCATATCTTTAACCATCGGAGAGGTTCTGTGTGTGTGTGTGTGTGTGTGTGTGTGTGCAGAGGAAGAGAGGAGGTAATCTTTGGGTTAATCACGACTATTTCAACGAGGGCTAGACTTACAATTGTAGCTCTTCTGCCATTTCGAGGACCAAAGCCATCCGCCATGGCCTCCGCATGCGTCTTGGACGCGCCTCTGCGCCTCTTCCATCTCGGCCGGAACCACGTGCTCAGTGTGGAAGTGCTTGCAGTTGCAGATCCATGCGCCTGTGAAACCTGTATTTTAGGCGAAGTCGAAAGATTAGTAAAAACAGGCATGAGGAGAGAAGAGGAGGGTAGAAGAGGAAGAACAAGAAGCAAAATAATGAGCTAGAAAAATGCGAAGGTACCGTATGTTTCGCCGTGCCAACTTCCAGCGCCGATGTGTTTCTTTCTGCCCCAGGCCTGCAGCTTCAACGACGCGTTGGTGAACTCGCCGAAGTCTAACGGCCCATTGGGTAATTTTTCATTCCAGCAGCCGACACTCTTCACGGGTATGATGCCCGGTCCGGGACAGTTGGCGTTTGGGGAGTAGTCTGTTTCGTTGAAGGTGGGCGTTGGCGCTGCGATGGTGAATGCTAGTAGGCTTATAAGGACACTGAGCATGAACATGTTCCTCAGTCCATTAGTTAAGGAAATGCGTAAATCCATCTTCTTTTGCCCTACTCTTGAGTTAGGCCTCTTTTGTTATGCCAGAAATATCTATATGCCTTCCTTGGTGGTGTTTAGGTGGTGGTTTTGCTGCAGTGTTCCTGAATAAAAGATAAGACGAGGATGATGTGCAGTTTGATCTAGGGGATTTCCCCTGTTAGCTAGTCTCCCTGTCTACTTGAATAGAATTTAGCTACTTGAAGGTACTGAGGCGATCGTGTGATGATCGCCACGCTCGGAATTCCGGATGTTAGGGGTAGGTTTAATCTAAATTGCCCTGCTTACTTACGTTTGTCGCCACTGGCATCTGATGTGTCGAAGTTAACAGTAGGGGGAAAAGTACAATGTGCAACAATCAGATGTTATACCACTGCCTATACTAGTCCGTAAACTTCACATGGTTAGGCTTGACGATAATAGGATTCAGGGGACGAGCTTAACCTAGAGCCGAGCAAAAAGTTAGATGAAGTTGCGCCTCTGTCCGGTAAATCTACCTCGTGAGTGTACACAGATAAGTGCTCGACCCAGTCGAAGAATCCTAAGAAATTTCTCATCAAGTCCATAAACCACCCTTTCCCCATCCTCATCCCTGATACCCAACCCAACCCTTTCCCCCCCAAAAAAAACAACACAACAACCACAATGCGTCTCACCAGCTTCATCCTCAGCGCCCTCACGGCGACCCTCACAACGGGCGCCCCCCAGCCCCGAATCCAAGCGGCCCCAGGAGCCCAGCACACGGCCATCGGCATCGGCCCAAGAGCAACAGACCTCCACGCACCAACATACATCCTCGACACGCCCACACCGGGCGGGAACCACTCGAAGATCGAGCTGCAGTGCACGAAGATGGGGCCGCAGTGCATGGACTTCCCGCCAGGGGCGCCGGCGAACCAGACGTTCTCGGTGCGCGTGTACTGCGCGAACAACAACCTCAGCGGCCTGCGTCCGGTGATCATGAACCCGTGTCCGCAGGGGTCGAAGTGCACGTGGACGTACACGTCTCCCGAGGCCGCCGCGGCAGGGGAAGAAGAAAACTTCGAAGAAGCGCTGTGGACGCAGGACGAGGACGGCTTCGTGCCCGGACTCGCGCTCGAGGAGGAGCTTTCCTCGTGGATCAATCTCGAGGGGCTGATTCGGCGCGTTGACGATGGTGAAGAAAAAGGACAAGAAAAAGAAAGTTCCGGCAGCGTTATGCCTGTCTCTGTATCGTCGTACGACACTTATGATCCCGAGAGACTACAAGGGAAGCCGTATAAGTTCTACTGCGTCGTCGATGACGATGATGCTGGAGGGAATGAGGCGCGTTAGACGAGACGAGACAAGACGAGACAAGGCGCTTTGTCGAACATTAATGGTATCGGATGGGATTGTACACGGTCTTTTTCGTCTCTGTTTTCTGCGACTAGAGAGCCAAGTCTCGAGACATGCGATAGCTAGTTGAGTCTAATATGTTTAATGCAAAGAAACAGCCGATTCTTTTTGGTCAAAAGCTATTAATCTGCTTGATTGATATCATTTAGGTGAAATCTGTAGGCTTCCCTGAACCGTGTATTGCCGTTTTCTTCTCCTATTTTCTCGTAGAGCTAGCTACTCGAATAGTTCAAATAAAAATGTTTTGACTTCGGTGTACCTGTTAATATCTCGGATTTGAATAAAACCTTCATGTGCTAGTGATTCTCTTGCCAGGATGATTATACTCTCAACCACCGTAAATAGGAAATAAGGGTCAAAGTAGCGCACAGTGCGTTGTCCTATTTGATTGTCGATCTATCTCCCTCTCACGAACGATAGAGCAGCGTTTGAGTTAACTCGTTAAAAGTACATCCATTACGTTCCATATCGTCTTTTTGTTCGCTCGGCCTCTTAAGCTGAGTACTCAAGCTGGAAGATAAAGGTTATATATCTCTAGGTTAGAGACTCTGCCTGCCCCAACGCATACCTCCAGTTTTAGTACTGGGAAAAAGCCAGATGAAACCCAGCACATGAAGCCTTTCGCAACAGTAAACATAGTGACTCCAGACGCCAAACTGCGCTCCTGCTATAAACAAACCAAAGCCAAATATGTCCGAATAGGTGAGCTTTAGTATGGCTAGCCATGCGTTTCAAGCCCCAAGAATTTCCCACCCGTCATCACTAGGAGAAAAGCACACTGCGACGACCTATAAGGTATATAATGATCCTCATGTCATCTTCTGCCTCTTAGCGTCTGTTACCACAGCCCCAGCAGCCGCAGGTGGTCCATTTGTGGAAACTTCGGTAAGCGGTGTCCTATTACCGCCACCGTCAGGACCACTAGGCGCAGGTCTCTTCATCGTAGGTGGGCGATATTGTCCTCTATTACCTAGTGGACTCCCGGTTCCTCCTGGTGCACCTATCTGTCGCATCTGACTGAGTGATGGATTGACGACATTTGGTGGGACGTTAGGAACGGGACGTTGCTGGTCGAGCTCTCTCTTTACTGGTGGGACATGGACTCCACCCTTGGACAAAGGCTTCGATGACCTGTGGTCGATGCCGGGCGTCTTTCGGATTGAGGGGCTCTCTGCGCGGGGATCAAACACTTTGGCCCCTCGCTCCATACTGGCTGCTGTACCTAGATCTGCAGTCTCGGGCACGTCTTTCACTGATCGCGCCGAGAAAAAGGTTGCAGGCTCATTAAGTGCACCGCTTGGGGCGTTCATACCGCTTGGTGGCCGTGAGATAGCGTTAGAAGGTGGCGTCATTATTCTCTTATTGGCTGCTGCTTGCTGGGCCGTGATATTTGCATGACTATTTTGTCTAGGTGGCTGCTGTTGGGGATTAGGCCGGCCCTGGAATTGACCAACTGGCCGATGAGCTTGGTGATTAGGTGTCTGGGGCGGTTTAGGTGGTTGGGCAACCGGTCTAGAGGGTGGCTGCATAGGTCTTGGTGGATTTCCATTCATAGGCGTCCTATTGCGATCATTGGCACTGCCAGCAATTGCAGGTTGTGACCTGTCGCTCGATTGGGCGGCGTGATCATGCGACCCAGGTAATATCACCTCGTCTGGGTGGCCGTCTTCGGTAACACCAAAGTCAGCCATATCAAAATCGCCGAAATCTTCTTCCAGAGCTAAGGCATCTGATGATACTACAGGTCCAGCAAATCAGTATCTGCCCAGTCAATATCATCAGAGTCAAACACACCACTGGCATTGGTCCGGTCGCTGTTCCTGTCAGCGATGGCTTTAGCTTCCACCTTGATGACGACATCCTGCTCCTTCTTCCCAAAATCGGGACGTCGGTAGAGGTTCTCCTCATCAAACTTGGTCGGGCCGACCTTGATCTTGGTCACCTTGGACAGGTAGTCCTTGTCGTAGATGCAATTGCCCAACACATTCCCGAAGTTCCGCAGTGCCCGCTTCAATGCGTCCGTAGTCCCCTCCTTCTTGGCTTTCTCGAAGGCGGCAGCCTTGCCCTTGCAGTTCTCTATATGACCATAGCCGATGTCTTCGTGGAAGGTGCCATCCCGCAGCGTGACCCGCACGATGACAGACAGGCCGAGGGAAATCTTGAGGGTTTGGGGGTTCTCGTCGACGAAGTCAACTTGTATGTTCTGAATGCTGGACGACCACCCGTTGAAGCCGAAGACCTCATTGGCGAGGGCGATGCATTTCTCGGCGGCGATGTAGTGGACCTTCTGGCCGGACGGGCCACTGCGAGCCGACAGGTACTCGGGTCCAAGCTGCTTCTCCAGCCGCACTTGGAGGGTGGCAATCTCAGAAGCAGTGAACTCGGATATCCGTGGCTTGGCTTCTTCGAAAGGGTTGGCAATGCTGCTATGCTGGTCGCCTGGGCTGTTGATTTACAAGAGTTAGTTCGTGACGCGTCGGTCCAAGGCAGACGAACGGGGACATACGCAGGCATCGCGAGAGGTTTACGCTTCAAGTATAAGAGGCTGAAGCATTGGATTAGTTGGTTCGAGCAAATAGGTACGCGGCGGTCATGGGCGTTGTTGGGGTTTAGAGTTTAGATCGAAAGTGGTGTTTCACTAACCAAAGCGAATTGCATGAGTAATGGGCAGGTAATGAGGCGACAGACGCGTTGGGGCATGTGGGTGACTCCACCCGGTTACGTAATGCGTATAGCCAGACACCAAGTCACGAGATCAACTCTACCACATACCACAGCATTAACACTAAGATAAGCATCCAATGATACTTCTCTTCTTTTTGCTCCATCCATCAGGTATTCTCATGTAGAGAGCCGTTTCAATAACATGACGAATTTCATTCATTATATCACAGCCCGTCCCACACCCATAGTATTGGGAAATCAATTTAGTAAATTGTACATGGCAGCATTCCCTTACCCGGGTAGACAAACGCCGCAGCGACCACAATTATGGCTACACGTGACCTCCTCCTACCTCCTATGTTTGTATACACTGCGAGGGAGGGACCTCATTGGAAATGCGAGAAGTGCTGTTTCAGTCGCGGTGCAGGCGAGGCAACTGCTATTGGGCGGGAAGCATAATAAGTATTTAACTATAGCGTCGCAGACATCCCACTATATACGCCTCCTACTTGATATTATCGTCTAGGAAATGGGCCAATACTCTCCAATCAGATGTCAAGATTCTTAATACATGAGCAGTGCACTCCTTGCCTTGCATGAGGTCGAGGTGCTCATCAAAACCGTGTGGACAGAATAGCTAGCCCTTGACCGAGCTATCAAGAAAGGTATATTAATCGATGGTCTGCGAGAAATTTCTGGACGAAACTTCCGCCTACGCCCCTGAGGGCTCCTCTCACCCGTGCCAACGCGATTCCTCCTATGTACAAAATCAGCGAGCCTCGGCTCAGACATTAGCCTAGCCAGGTCCATACATGAAGACAACCTCGTTTTTACTTGGTTCTGGATCCAATCGTCAACGATGCCGATTGATGCGAATTCGCACGGGAACAGGGATATCAAGTCGGAAAGAAAGGCACAAACGCCCCAGCATGACACTATAAACGCCCAGATGTGTTACCATGACGCCGCTCCCAAATCTATGTCCCAAGATAAGCTTCCGTGAATCATCGTCGTGAAAGAGTAACATGTGCGGATGCAACCTCCCCTATGCTAATGCATGAACCGGCAATGCCGTACGCTCCCCCATGCAGTAAGATCATGCGCTTCTCATTCGCCCAGGCGCAAGCCACGCTAGTTTTGTGTAATCGTGCCTGTATCGGCCCGGCAAGCTTCTACCAAGGTCCAACCGGTACAGGAGAAACGTAATTCCCAGCCACAAGTTGGTCCAGGATAGATGCCGAGTTTGACGAGGCACTCGATGTTCCACTGCTGGAATTTCCACCAACCCAACCAACATTCGAGGCCATGGCCGACACGGCTGTATGCAATCGGCCGCTAGATTCTTGGTTGTGCTTCATCAAGGTTTGATCCCACCCATCCGAGTGCAATGCAAAGCCTGCTCCTTTCTTGGAAGCCTCAGTGATGACGAGTGCCCAAGCCTTTGAAATCTCATCATATGCATTCTCCTTGTGGTGGCGATAACCTTGACTTTCCCATTCTGGAAGATTATGAACCAGCTTCGTTGCCCCGTCTAGGAATTGCAGAGAGACGGTAGCCTGAGGTTCATTCGGTGGTAGGTACTGCGCTGTGAAATCGGCAAGGGCATCGACGAGCGCGAGAAGAGGTTGCCTGACCCGGAAATAGGTATAGTCAGAACTGGATCCACCATAGGGGAACGCCGCTTGCAGTTTGGTCTGGTATTCGTCCAAGACCTGCAACGCGGATTCGACGGACGGCCGTGGTGCACCCTTGACCACCTCTTCAGCTATCTCGGGCTGCCGTTCGCAGATTGTCTGGAGGACTGTTCGGAGCTGTGTGACATCGAGGGTTTCTAGAAGACGAGGAAGAGACAGAGGTCGTCCGGTCGGGTCGCTGGATCGGACCCTTTTCGCCGGGCGGGAAAGTTGACGGAACTGCGTAGCGGGAGAACTTGATGGCGAGACAGACATTTCATCGCCTTCATCGTCGGCTTTGCGTTTTCGATGACCAGACATGGCATTGTGGAAGGGTGACACTATTGGTGGTTAGACAGCATTTCTTCAACTGGAGACGGAACAGGCCCCAGATCGAAAGCACGGAATGGATGCAGAGAGACCAGGCAAAAAGGCCATGGTGGTGAGCAACGTACTGGAGCGGGTGGGAGATCGTCGACTGGTATCATGGGGGTGGTGAAAAAAGGAAGGCTTTGGAGACAGTAGAACGTTCATGACGCTGCTATGTTCTCTGCTGTGTTCTCGATGCGGATATGGACGGAAGCTGATGGTAGCACTTCAACGGGCGTCTACCTCACGACACCAGAAGAGGATGGACGGGAGGAAGGGATGGGATGGATCGAAAAAGACGGTCGAGTTGTGCGAGACTGGGTCGGGGGACTTAGCCTGAGGATCGGCCTTGGGGTTGGAGAAGAAAAGAAATGTCTGGTGGTTCCCTTGGCTGGAAAGGAAGCTAAAAGCTGAAAGGGCCACTGCTCATGCATCAAGTGACAGCACTGGCAGCACAGACAACACTGGGTTTGGGAGCGGCGGTACTAGGTCAGTATTAGTAGGAGGTAGGCATGTGGGAGGCAGTAGTGATGATTTGATGAGAGGGAAAGAAGTGGATGGGTAGGATGGGGTTTGCTGTCCCAATGTGAGTGGGTCTGGTGCGAGTTACAGAATGCTACCTGCTTGTTAGGTCTGAATGGTGCTGTATGCGAAGTAGTAGTACCCCTCCTCCCCTGTTGTCGCAGCAGCAGTTAGCACCCAACAGCGACACAAGCAGCTGACAAAGGGCCGCTTAGTTGTGTCTCAGCCGATCACCGCTAGAGATACCGCGCCTGCAACCCCTCCAAGGCATCATGTTTAAATCGTTGGCAAGCTATGGTTGGCCAGCGTGAATCGAATGAGTGGATCGCATTTTACCTTACATATGTATACATATGTACTGTATATATAGGTGCCTACTTATACTCTCACTTTGCATCTGCCTACATGTAGTAAGGTAGCTTCATGCAGAACTGCAGGCAAATAAATCCATTGTTAAAGCTTTGCTTAGGTACTCCTTGGTTTGAGTAGTTGCATTACAAAATATGACTCTTTTTTTGTGGGTCGGATTATATCTAGTACCTCTCTACATGCGCAGCAACTTAGCGCCTTAATTCCCTGTGCGATTTATCCTATGCGTACATCATCTCGAAGCAAAGTCACAAGCAAAGTCACGATAATTCCAGAGCCGCGTAACACACGAGTAGCAAACTCTTCGGATTTTCCCACGAGCTTCGTTTATCGAATGGTGTCCGCTTATTTTCTTCGGACACCAAGAAACCTTGCCATAAAGTTTGACCTAAAGACAACGCGAGACCAAACATCGAGGCTCAGAACTATGAAATACTTTCACAGTTCATGCTCAACGATCCTAGCTGATCAGCTAGTGTGGTCATCGTGTCAATAGTTGACGATCGTTGGTGGCCATTTGCAGATCGCTCTATTTTCCTCTCAGGTCTGTAGGTAGGTCGGGATACAGATAATCCTCGCCCCCGTCCCCCGATCAAATCGTTCAACTCCTTGATTGCTTCGGGGCAGGCTTCCTCGCCTGAACGGAGTGCGAGAATTTCCTCCTGCGACCGAATGATGGGCGAATTCCCATGACGTAAAGTGGTGTATACGAACGCGAGACTCCTCTTCTGATCATCAAGTGAAAGTTTTAGAAACTCATCCTTTTCTACTAGGTGTATCAATATAGTCGCGAATGCCGCATTCAGATACGGAGTATCGAGTGCTATAGATAGCAACGTAGACTTCTGGTTCAGTTCTGTGTAGTCAGCAGAGATTCCCCGCAGGAACGCGAGGCAGTCTCGGGATAGATTGTGGACGGCATCAGTAACCTCAACGTTTCGGAGTGCCTTTGTAGCTTCTTCTGCCGTATATAGTCGCTTCGTTTCCTGTTCCGCTTCGTGTTCATCGTCTGTCGCGGAGCGGTTAGTGTCAGGTTCCACTTGCTCCGCAGATGGCAGTCTGCTAAGATTACCAGCCTCCGCAAGTGTGCGAGTATCCACAACCACGGGCTGTTCATAATTGAGTTTAGCTGGGCTAAAACTGATCAAATCGTTGTCATCCCAGCATGATTGAATTCGCTCATGAATACTAGCTGCTACCGTGGGTGGGGTTAATTCTCGTTTCACGGCAGAGACCGAAATAGATGGAGTGTGTGGTCGTAGTTCGACATTGTGTTCATGACACTCGGTTGTCGATTTTGCCAACTTAGGCTTCTCTCCTTTAGGTTTCATGGATATCGGTTGTGGAGGCCGGGGCGACTTGACACTGGATGTATCGAGCTGCCTGGATGTTGCAATGGCTGCTGCCCCGTGTGTAGCTTTTTCGGCTGGTTGAACTGTTGTCTTGTTAATCGCCGCATATTGAGCTGGTGACAGCTCTACAGTTGCCTCAGTATAGATTGTCTCATGAGAATGGGCATATTGATCTCTACGAAAATTGGCTTCGCTTATGAATTTTTGAGCTTCATCAATGCCCGAAAATCGGAGAGGGTTGGACCGGACCGGACCGCCTTGGCGATGCCTGCGAAGGTAACTGGTACTTCCATTGGGAAGTACCTCCAATAATTCACGGATATCGCCCCTAATCACCTTTTTTTTGTCCTCAATTATCAGCTCCCAGACGCAAACTGGTGCATCACGTAGTTCGTAGATGATTATTTGGCCCCTGCTTGACTTATTCTCCCCATCATACTCTACCACGTGAACATTATCCTGAAAGAAAATTTCACGTGCATCCAGGCCGGTTATCTTGAGAACATTCTTGCTTTGGTAGAGAGTAGTGGCGCCGGTCGTTAGTGGGCTCAATCGAGGCGAAGTGTGTTGAGAAGTGGTAGAACTTTGCGAAGCGGCGGGCTGGCTCTCACTTGCTTTGCGGAGGTGCGGAGGTACCCACGAAGTGGAGCATCTGGATGAAGATCTTGGTATCACCTTACAGAGAATAGGAGGTGAAGCCACCAAGGCTACTGTTGTTGGACGCGACGCCGAACGCGGCACTCCTGACCCATCCTTGATGGCGTTAACTGAGAATGTTCCATTCATCGGAGTTCGCAGAGGCTGGCTCGGTTTTCCATGGCCGTCACCAACCTCTTGTGGCTGCTGAGTGGGAGTATGACAACCATTTTCGGTCATCTGGAGAAGGCTGGATGGCGGCCCGCCGCCTCTATGACCGTGGTCAGGGGCCTGAACAGGCTGTACCAAAGGATAATCATTACGGCTAGAGACCGAGCATCCTTGACCGGCAGCGCCATTCAACTCCTTACCAGCATGGTTGGTTTCCTTAGTCAGTCGTGCCGGATCCCATCTTTTAACTTCACTACCATCGGGACCAATACCCCCCAAGGAACCCGCGCGGGGTGAGCTATTGCAAAGGTCCAGGCGGTGGTTCACGGTTGGAAGATGATTCGCGTTTGGATCTAGTTGTTTAAGTTTGCCTTTCCGAGAATAAGTTGGTTGACTATTTATATGTTAGTCATGCCTTCACCCACTTAAGTTTATCTTCGTACCTAGGGTCATACTTGGGTTTCTTGGAAGTTCCTATCACGTTATGAGCCGGAGCCTCATTGCGCAA
Organism: Xylaria sp. FL1777; assembly: GCA_022578965.1. Classification (NCBI taxonomy): domain Eukaryota; kingdom Fungi; phylum Ascomycota; class Sordariomycetes; order Xylariales; family Xylariaceae; genus Xylaria; species Xylaria sp. FL1777. The sequence goes on from MU400511.1 coordinate 56,680, forward strand.
CTGCCTAAATGGCTGGTGGGAGAAACGGTTGATGCGATGCGCGTTTCCACTGTCCAAGGGATCTAAGCCGCTGACCCCCGCGGCGTCGTCGTCATCAAAAAGCCCGTCCTTGATGGCAGCTATTTCACAACACCAATTATTTAATGCGCCACAGAAGACCCTTATGACACTTACCATGATACATCTCGGAAAGACTTTTATGACACGGGTCACCCTTTTTAGGCTGGGCTGATCTGGTACGACTCGGAGCATTCATCAAGACAGCCGGCCTGTGACGAGACTTCCGATCGTTGTCCCGAGCAAGTTCTTCCATCCGGTGGTTTCCCAGATCATCCTGCGAGATAAGCCACTAGGTTAGGGAGTTGAAGATTATACAGAGGGTGTAAATAGGGATAGGTGTATGCGGTGGTTGCTAACTAGATGTCAGGATCGGAGCTTACCATCATTGCCGCTAGTACCTGGGCATCAGCTGGCTGGGTGGAACTTTTCCCAGCCATATTTGCTGTATATCGACGGCCTGTATTCCTAGTCGCCTGCTTAATACCTTCCTAGATCACGAGGGCAAGATGACTAAACACAAAAGTCTAGAGCCACAGATATATCTAGGTGGTAGATGATAGAAAGAGATGCTGGCATCCGAAACGATGGGAAGGTGCTAAGACTGTTGATGGCACCTTTGCACATAGAAAGGAAGCGCCTGGTGTATCACTTAGTATCAACGCCGAAAAGTGAGCGTACAACTAGATTGGGATTGGCAGAGGAAAGAAAAGGAGAAGACAAAACAGATCTTGCAGCTGGGTTGGGGGTCAGAATTCCCAATTCAGTCTGGGGATTGGTAAGGGCGTGTTGGGGACAGGAAGGAGGAGAGGGAAAGAGAAGAAGGAACGAGGGGGGGTTGTTTGTAGAGTGTCAATCAGCATCAGACATGCAGGTGCAGCATCTCCCCGGCAATATGGGAAGGAGGTGATCGTCGAAGCGATAGCTATACATTACCTGAGGTAGCAACAGCAACATCACAACAAGGACAACATTGAAAGCCATGTACCTACCTAGGTATAGTGCCTTGAGATGTATTAGTCCATTACACTGTCTGCCGTGTAATTGTCCTAAGACTGTGGCATGACAAGGCAGATGTATTTACAAGAGTGAATATTTTAAGTCTCAGGGTTAAGCCTCAGGGTTAAGCGCTTAGCTTCATCAAGTGGAAAAACTAAGTCCCTGAATTCACAGATTCTTCTGACTTATCTACGTTATATAACTGAGTATCAACAATACTGAAAACCCCTCAGAAAGTATTCATGGTTATCTCACGTTTTGTACATTGCTGTGCTTAAAACACATTCACTTAGGTGTGAAAACTCAGCCTGCAGGGTAATTAGGTATTACTAGGTAGGTACATAAAGAAAAACACTCTGCTTTCCTGGACAATCAAAGCGCCTCAAATTAGCTGTACCTGAAAAAAAGAACATGCTCCTATTTTGCCTGGTATATAGAATAGGCAGTAAAAAGGTTCCTATACCCTCTCTTAACCTCTAATATAAGTATCTAGCTACACAAATGCAATTGAGTATGTTGAATAGTTGACTATTTGTTGTGATATTTATAAAAGTGATGCAGGTTTAATGTCTCGAATAACTTATATTCTCTGGTGTTTTGAAAGAACAGGAAATGAATTATAAGGAGTTCGAGTTAGAATTGCCCAGTTAGGCATTTAGGCATTTAGGCAGACAATAAGTGCTACTTCAATTAGATGTATTTCGGTGACTAGAGATTATGTTTTTTAAGATTTTAGATGAAAGAATTTAGCCAAGAGCAAATTTTGTCTACCTCAGATACATAGCCAGAAGTTGAAGATCTGTCCATGATGAACTTCACCTATGCGAGACAGTCGACCTATCTAATATGAATCTCGCTGCGTTGTGTAGAATACTACTCACGATAATAATTAGATATCGGGTCTATGGTAACGACAAGCTCACTTGTTTAAGCTACCAATATAACAGATCTAGTCTCTTACTACCGCTGTTGTCAAAATGACACGATATATCTACAGAGGCCCCAAATCCTCGACATCGGACCATTGCGATCCGCGGCTGAGCTTAAATGCTAGACATACGAGCTTCGATACTGCCCGCCAATTGTTATCACTCAAGTCTTAATCGGAGAGTTGCTTTATAATCAATTATGGACTATTCTATCACTGACAGGTCATCACGGTGAGCTAGCTGGTTGATGCAAACCACTATGATGCTCTATACAATTCATGCGCTGATATCCCATAAACTCATATAAAGGCCTATAATATCTACCTCAATGCACCGAGATGTTGTGTGCCGATAAGACAAAATGAAATGTCATATCGCCAATTCAGTTATGGAGGTGTGTGCCGTGAGTAATATTTTCGTAATATGAATATGTACGTAGGTATCGATTACGACCTAGCGTCCTTGGGAGGTTCGTCGAGGTTGTCCTTGCCCTGGCGGCCAACGCTGCTTAGGTCGACGTCCTTTTTGGAGGCGGGCTCTCGTAGCCCTGATGTAGAGCCTCCACCTGTGGAAATGTCGCTTTCTACGGCGCCGGAACCCACATTCACGTTGCGGGCGTCCGCTGAGTTCCAGTCAGATTCGACTGGAGGTTGCTCGGGAAGAGGGAGATTGGTGCGAGCCGCCTCGACCTTCTTGGTCTTCTGGTCCATGGAAGCGTGAGTCATTTCTATTGGGTCAAAGTTAGTCGAGCTGTTCAATTTGTTCTAATATATCGTCCGCCTTTAATAGTAAAAGCTGTAGGTGGATGAAGGGGAAACATACTAATTGTGGTCTGATAAGAAGAGAATCAAAGATGTGGTAATTGTAGGTTTGTGTTGACGATGTTTTTGTTCTGATAATATGTTTATAATGAAGAGCTAAGTGACTATTTTCTCGTTGGAACCCAAGACCTTTAATATTCATTCGCCTCTGTTTGAGGCTGGGGAGCATCTAGTCCGGCAATCGAGTCGTGACGTAACATTTCGAGGGACACAAATCTGTGACGTCAAGAGCCACTCGACGAAGGGCCGTGCCGGGAGAATCCAGGGGTACAGTCTTATCTGTAACGACGAAGAACTCTAATTTACGCAACTGTATCTCTGTCTAATGACTAATTCCTTGGCCTAGTAGTTATTCTCGTTCATACTACGTGGGCTCGCGTTGCTTCCACCAAGGTGCATCCTAAGTCAGAACTTGTCTTAAGGATCCCAAACCACCTATGGTCATATTATTGTATCATTACCGTGTGGTATCTACCTAGTCGTGATGCATCCGCTATTAAGCGAATACACTCTTTTACCGAAACGCCAAAATCACAGAGCCACTGGCTATGCATATCTCTAACACAAGATATTAACTTTCTGGGGTATGAGAATAGTCCATCATCCTATCCTTTTATCTGTCTCGGCAGATGTTGCCTTTTCTCCTTCGTCTGGGTTTAGATAATTGGCGTCTTCTGCAGCCTCATACTCGGCTATCAAGTCTGTAACAACTTCCCTGGCTTCGTCGAATTCATGGAGATTCTCTGAGAAGGGTGCTGTCTTTTTATAACCTTCCATGAAAGCATTCCGTTTTCGCATGCCGTCATATAATCTCACAATACGCTTAAATAACTATTACCTAGGAATTAATCACCGAAACATGATTATGATTGAGGTATTAGTTGTTGAGACTTACAGTGGCTATACTTGTGTGGTTTGCCAACATGAGACCGCTGACACGATGGCTCATTGGAACATAAGGGCTGCGTTTGGTTAAGGCGACCTGAATACTTGCTGGCCCCCATGGAATAAATGTTGCTAGTTTGCGTTCTCGAATACGTAGGAGACTCTTGTGTACATCTGTAGGATCAACTTCGCCTTGTATCACATTAAGGATTGAGATGTAGCAGCTCTTTTTGCCTGGTATGGTTGACACCATGCGGTTCTTCGGTTGTAAAAGACGCCGCATCACATCCAAGACGGTTGTCTTGCGCACTGTTTTAGCTTGTTCGACTTGGTCTGCGGTGAACGGTGTGTATGCAGTCATGAGGAAATGGCAGCGTGGGGTGGGGATCAACGAAGCAAGGATTCCAACGAGGTCGTTGTGCATGTAACCAGGATATCGAAGAGTGGTAGTACTTGCTGACATGACCGTTGAAACGAGCTGATTGGTTTGCTGGAATGAAGGTTCTTGCACATGGAGCCTGTCCGCAGCAATGTGAGATAATGCTCCATTGTCTAGAACAACGACGGAGTCAGCATTTTGAGTTAGCCGTCTCATCGAAAGGAGGCTGTTGTAAGGATGAACGACGACATCATCGGCGTTTGTAGTATCCGGGAAGACAGAGTAGGTCTGTATAATCTTCTTGGGGAACCTATCGTTCATTCGCTCGAGGAGAAAGGAACCCAGCCCGGACCCTGTGCCACCAGCAATCGAGTGAAGCAGCATAAAGCCCTGTGAGAGTCGTCAGCTACCGAGGAAGACCAGTAAGAACGACTTTAAAGATACCTCAAGAGAGTCACTACCATCGGCTTCTCGGTCTATCATCTCCATGATCTCCTCGTGGACAGCTTCTCCTGATTGGTATCCATCACCCCAGTTGTTACCAGCACCTATACCACTTTTGCCGATGTAGAAGTTTTCTGGGTTGTAGATATTCTTGTATGGACCCGATTGTATACTTTTAATAACACGGGGCTCTAGGTCTATGAGAATCGCCCGGGGTATATATCTCGTATCGTCGCTCTGATAGTAGAAGACATCCTTGCGGTCGCCGCCTTCGGTCGCAAAGTCCTCCAGGTTACCATCTTGATTGATACCATGTTCCTGGCACAGCTGCTGCCAGAATTGACTGCCGACTGAGCTAGGTTAACGTATGAAACTTTGCGGATCGTTTGAAGTAGCTAAATAGAGCGGCTGGACTCACTGCTATTGCCACATTGGCCCGTCTGAATGGTAATGATCTCCCTTAGTGGCTCGTTAGAAACAGGTAAATCGTGTGCCACTAGAAATTTATGGCCTACCTACCTAGGCATTATCGCGTCATTGATCACAGATGCGAAAAATGCTGGATTGTTATATGGTACGCAACCGACGGTACCAATTAATGCCTTAAAGTGCTTCTTTAGTGGTGGAAGTTCACGCGTCGCGCGTTTCGCGGGGTCAATCTGCTTGACTCTTATAAATATATAAATAACACTTTATGCATGTATCCACATTATCCAAGATGAAACATAGCGTATATATGTATAATGCGCTTTAAGACATGTCCAGACGTCGGATTAGGGATGTAGGTACTTAGGTACCCTTTGTTGCTCTTCGCTCCCCGGATAGATAAGGTACTTACTATGTACCTTGGCAGGTCTGTACCTGCTGCGTTAGGTACTCTTGTTTACTCCAAGGTTTAGCATCCTGCAACTCTAATAGATGCCTCAGCTGTGCTGTGATGGAAGAATTGATAATGTGCTGGTTCACTAATGCCACATTGACAGCTGCCCAGCTCATAATCTTACCTTATTTCCCAACTACCTACACATTCGGATCTCTCGGTGCCGTCCACTTTTTCCTTTTTACGAGCGATTCCTATCCTATTTATAGTGTAGTCCTGTAGTCCTGGCGTACCTCCGGCAGTTCTAGTACACGTGGAATGAAACATCTGGATCTTTCAGCTTCACTATCGCATAAGGCCCTCCCTTGTATTAGCAACCTTACCCTAATCCGCCAATCATAACAGACACCATGACTCCATGTTCTGCCGGTTCTCCGGTTCTTTGAACTTGAGCTTACACTACCTATGTAGCCTATGTAGGTAGTTAGCCAGCCCTACTGTCGCATCACGCAGGACGATGCTGACGGCAAAAAGCGTCGTCGCGGTGGACTCATTTAACGGTTTAAATTAGTCAAGGTGTGGATTCTTCCTTTTTTTCTTTTTTCTTCATGCCTAATCTACACTACCGGTCTAAGTAATAATATATATGGTATGGTAGTTGTCAGCAGCTTCTTCTCTTCTCGTATATCCCTCCTTTGTCTTTTGTTTCCTGCCATTGCAGCATTGCAGTCTTGGTTTCGGCCTGAGCAGTTCAGTGCATTCATTGGCTCCCAAGGATACAGCATCCAGTGGACTGCAGTCCAATCGCGTTGGACCTTGCCGACAGCCTGACACACTTCCGCGTCCATCCCCATCCATGATCTGATCCGCGCATATTCGTGCACTTCGAGACCTTCTCTTTTATACTTCAATATCACCTGCCACCAGCATTGTTTACAGAGATTTTTTCCTTGCGGCGAATTGCTCGGCTCTTGGCCAGATACCAAAAAAAGAAAGTTTACGCCGTCCCGCCTGGGTACCCAATCAAGCACCCAATCAACGACGCAGGGGGCACGGGCCCGAAGTACCGGTACCCCGAGCTGACGGAACAGGGCCTTGCCAACCTGTAGGCTGTTAGACACTAGGATCGCGCTAAATTCTTAGGAAACGCTGTAGTGTAATATCCCGAGTACCGCAATCAGGGAACTTGCGAGGCACAAGCGCGCCATGCAGCGCTCTGCTAGCTCGGCACCCGTCCAGGGAAGCATTCCCTTCTTCTCTACCAACATTTGGGGAAGCACATCGTCGAAGTCCGACTTGAACTCGTTGGCCTTGGCACAGGCAAGCGGCACCACCACCAGCAGATCACGCCCTGGCACCAGCGGAGGCGACCAATCGAAAGAACACAGCCGGCGACCCTCTTTCGGGCGCAAGTCCTCCATTTCCTCCCCATCCAAGGGAAAGCGACGTGCGAGCTCGTCCGCTTCTAATGGAGGAGGAAGCGGAGGGCAAATCATAACCGATGCGACCGTACCGCCCGCCCTCCCAGATTACGCCCTCGCCGCCGCCGCTAAAGTATCCAAAGATCCCGACGCTATCGTGTCGCCAACGTCGGTCGAGTCGTTGACTAGGATGATCAGCCGTACCATGTCTGCGCCCTCCACCGGTCTCTATCAGACAATGTCTGGAGTAACGGGGGCCGGCCTATCTCCCCAGTCTAGCATACCTGGGCTGCCGACAGAATCAGCATCGCTATATAATCACATTCAAGACGTTGCGAAGAAGAGGATCTCGACGCTTGACTACCTACGTAAAGCGTAAGTTCCTCATGCCTTGGGTCTCATGTCTTGAGGCTTCTATTCTCACGGGATCCAAGCTGACATGACTACTGCTCACTATAGCCATGAAGGACGTATTTACTGGCTTAATACACTCCTCTTCGACAAGCCTGATTTGGCGCGTATGCCCTACTTCGACAGTCGAAAGCTAGCGCGCCGCGCGACAAATTACCTGCTCCTCGGACTTTCTATCCCCGTTGTTATCGACCTTAATTCATCCACGCCAATGGAATTTCTGCGTTCGCTCAATACCCTCCTCACAGAGTTCGATTCCTACCAACAGATCCATACCGAGAATGGGGTTAGCTCAAGCTCATTATCGCGCGCGCGCTTACCCCAGATGTTTCGACGACCTGGTGGCAAGGGACGTCGGCAATCAGGAGCAGCAAGCATCGACTACGTAGATCCCAATGGCGCCAGCTTTAATAAGGACGGGTCTGCAGTCAACGCAGCGCCCGCATCAGTAATTAATTTCGGTCTCGGCGGAGAAGGTAATGATTTGATAGCAGGAGAAGAGTACACACATTTGCTCACCCCAAACTTGCCGTTTGATCCTGACTTCTTCGAGACATTTGCGACACTATGCGACGTGCTCATCGACTGCTACTCGCGACTGACGAACCTCTTGAGTGGCCCGAAGGATTGCACGCCTGCACTCCTCGAGTTATTCACGAAAGCAGATCAACGCATGCGCAAAATCATTGTTCAAGGGGTTGTGAAAGAGTTCGAGGACTCAAGCAGAGCAGGCCTGAAGCAAGAAGTTGCGAATGTTGGCAAGGTCGTCCTGGGGGGACTAATGTGAAATGAGCGTAATGATATTTCCTCATTCACGGACTAGACAAGTCCCAAGCGAAAGCGGCGTTGATATCTTAGTAAGATATGAATTATTGCATGGATAAGCGTGGGGGGTGAGGAGTTTGTTTATGATACTTAGATCTTCATCCTCCACAGGATACTATATACCTAATCTTATAGTTATATTTAAGCAAGCTACGTATTGATAGAGTAGTGGTCGAGAAAGGGAAATGAAAAAGAAGAAAACAAAGTTCATCAGATACCATAACGCATTTTTTAGTCTTCAAGGGGTTCACCACATGTGGATCGCCTCAGTGCTTGACTCTATAAATGGATATCATCACCTGAACAGGCTACTTCGAGTCAAGCCATTCCATGCAGAGCATCAGGCACCAAAGGGACTTCCCACGAAGCCTAGAGTGTAGAAGATGGCATCTTGCTGCTGGCATTGGAAAAACCGACCAGACGCAACTCATCGCAATTAAATGCACGAAACCACCAGTGTTTTGCTGACGAACCCCCTCGCACCAAGAATAAGCCCCATCGAGTAACCAAGCCTGCTCGACGAGCGAGCAAAGCTAGGCAATCGCATAACTGTCGATCTCGACAAAAGTGTATTCTACCCGCGCCCATGGTATTCTCCCGCCCAGGGTGTCCGATCCACGACCAAACCTAGCCACCCAAACCGCCGCCAAGCGAGCACGATGACACCAGAGAACGCCCACACCCTCAAGCCAAGAAGCCGCGGACTCGTATCTTCGTCCATGGGGGACTTCCTAGCCGGCGAGAGATGGAACAGAACCCCGAATGTCGGGCACCGCATGGGTGGGCGGAATGGACTTTCTTACAGCATAGCCGAAGCCACACCGGGCAGGAGGGGCAGATGCGAAGGCACGCTGGTATTACAGGAGAACGAACGCAGGGTGAATGTAAGCCGCTGTGCTTCTATGGCGGCGCGTTTCCGCTGTCTTCTTTGCGACCTTTCCCGAGAGAAAAGCGAAAAGAGGTGTCCGGGGACTTTCTCCCAAAGCTGGATGGAGAGACGACGAAATTCGCTGTCTCTGTGTGTAGCTTCGATAGCGATTTGTTGGGCGAGGGGGTTGCAGAAGAAACATAAGAGGTTTAAATTTCGGACTTGAGCTTCTGGCGGTTTTGTATTTTTTCGCTTGTGGGGCTCTGTTGTAATGGGCACAATTGAGCCAATTAGAAGCACCAAGCTTAGCTCTGGGTTAGTGTACAATAAGTAGAGCTTAGAGCTCATTGGTCCAAGCTCTCAATACCGTACCTGCACAAGGGATAGCCAACTAAGGCAACTATCTTTTCGCGACCGCGAATAGGTACCTAGCTAGGTACCATTTCTGATGGGCTCTTTGAGCCGCAGCTTCAGCCCTGGATTTTCTATCTGAGCAGCAGGTCTTCCCTCGCCACGCCACTGCAGCTCACAAACATTGAGCGTAATCATCATTATAGCTTAGAAGACATTTCTCTTCCGCTCACCTCTTGTCCTGACACTTCGCACTTCGCACTACGCAGTGTACAACCAACTACCTATCCATTCACCCTGTGCATCATACATCGATAGGCTGTCAATATGGCAGGGCTTTTTGGTGCCGCCACGACCACCTCAACGGGGAATACGATCGGTGACCTGAAGAACGACGTTGCCGTCGCCAACCCGCCCGAGGATACCATCTCAGACCTTACCTTCTCTCCCACTGCCGACATCCTCGCCGTATCCAGTTGGGATAAGAAGGTCCGAATCTACCAGATAGCCGGCAATGGTGCCAGCGAGGGGAAGCACATCTACGAGCACGATGCGCCAGTTTTAAGTGTCGATTTTTCCAAGGTCTGATTCTCTTCGGCGTGTCTTACTTCGAGGCGACACACTGACGGTCCCGGCTAACCTTCGTCACAGGACGGAAACAAACTTGTATCATCCGGCGCTGATAAACAGGCCAAGGTCTGCGATCTCCAAAGCCTTCAGACTGTACAAGTAGCAGCACACGATAACACCGTCCGAGCCGCGCGATTCTTCGAACTCCCGGCCTCCAACAGCCCAATGCTTGTAACTGGTTCGTGGGACAAGACGATCAAGTACTGGGATCTGAGATCGCAGACCCCCGTCGGCACTGTTACATGTCAGGAGCGTGTATACTCCATGGATGTGCGCAATAGTCTCCTTGTCGTTGGCACGGCGGACAGATATATCAATGTCATCAACCTACAAGATCCCCTAAAATTCTACAAGACGCTCCAGAGTCCTTTGAAGTGGCAGACTCGTGTTGTAAGCTGTTTCACAGACGCATCTGGATTTGCAATTGGTAGCATCGAGGGGCGGTGTGCTATACAATACGTGGAAGACAAGGACTCGAGGTCAGTTACATTTCCAACCCCTTCCCTAGCTGTGTATGCTAACGTTAAAGAATAAAGCTCCAACTTCTCCTTCAAATGCCACCGCGATCCCCCGTCGGGAAACGTTACACAGGTCTATTCAGTCAACGATATTTCATTCCATCCCCAGCATGGAACGTTTAGCACAGCCGGTAGTGACGGAACATTCCATTTCTGGGACAAGGATGCTAAACATCGACTCAAGGGCTACCCGACTGTCGGCGGTAGCATCACCGCCACCACGTTCAACAGTTCCGGGACTATCTTTGCGTATTCTGTAGGATACGACTGGAGCAAAGGCTACATGGCGAACAACCAGAACTACCCCAACAAAGTCATGTTGCACCCAATCCAAGGAGATGAATGCAAGCCTCGACCAAGCGTTAAGAAGCGCTAGTAAGCTTAACTAGCGGATTTGGCCGAGTGTGCCGGCCTGGAGTCTCCGTTGCACACTGCATTGGAGCTCTTAAGGCGGTAGAACTAAGAAGATCTACACTAGGCAGAAGAAAGAGGAAGGATAAAGGTAGAGGAAATAACAAGTTAACCACTACATCGTTTTCGATATTCAATTACTTGCAACATCCTAAGAGGCGCTGGGACGTGCTTTGTTGATATCATGAAGGAGTTCAGGTTCCCGAGGGTTGATTTCACATACAACAAGCCTGAGGGTACTAAACCACGGTTCCTGTAAGTAGATAGATAATTCCAAATTACAGAATTCTGTATCAATCTTCAATTGCGTATTATACCCAACATGAACATGCTTAGGCAGGCAGTACAATGCTTTCCTTTAAACCTAATTAGCAGCCAGGAGATCAGATCTCTAGATTTTGTACACCGTCAGCCTCACTATTTTAGGTAGGCATCGTACCATTGCCTCTTAGGCTGCTTTCATTAGTATATTCTTGCACGTTCCTAAAAAAATATGAGGCAACCATTTGACTGGCAATGTAGTAACAAACTTGAATAGTCTTCTCTGTCTTTACATGGACTTTTAGTACTTACTTAAGGGATGAGCTACCTATGTAGGTAGCTACGGCCACTTCTAACAACCTTAAAAAAGGGTGAGCTTCAGGACTCGGTTTCTGGGTACATTTCTAGTCTTCACCTAAGTTTCGGTCTCAGGGGATTATACGGAATAGGTTATTCCGTATAATTCCAACGTCAGTGCAGCCTGGATTCTTTTAAGGTACATAGTTTCTAAGTGGGTTTCGCCCCGCGCCCTAATAACACCCTTGTGTTCTAGCGCCCTGCAATTGACATACTGCGTACTTCGTACTCTGTAGACTTAAAAATATTGGCGGGGGTCACTGCAGATCCTTGAAGCCTTGCGTCTTACACATTACACATTCAACGCTCTCTCAACTATGGCAGCTAAGGCGGCTTCCGAAGGGCTCGAGAAGCTCAACAGTAAATATATAATAACCCAGCACATCCAGCACATATCATTTCCAGGCACTAGTCTAACTAGAAATTTACTTTGTAGTTAGCGATGCCGGTCCGAAGGCGACCAACGGTGATGCGGCGGAGCACTCCGGAGATGAATCCGACGACGATCCTGATGGACAAGCAGCCGGTGCCGCACCCGAGGCTGCTAAAAAGAAGAAGAATAAGAAGAGAAAGCCCAAGAAGAAGAAGAAGACTCCCACTGCTCAGACTGACCCCCCGAGCGTTTTGATATCCGACCTCTTTCCGAACAAGAACTATCCCGCGGGCGAAGAAGTCGAGTACGTAAACGAGAACCGATACCGAACCACGGATGAAGAGAAACGTCACCTGGATAATCTTAACCCCGATTTCCTCACCGACTACCGCGAGGCCGCTGAGACTCACCGGCAAGTCCGCCAATGGGCTCAACGAAACATCAAGCCCGGCCAGACATTGACCGAGATCGCGAATGGTATTGAGGACAGCGTCCGCCGACTAGTTGGTCACGACGGTCTCGCAGAAGGTGATGCAATCAAGGCAGGCATGGGCTTCCCTACCGGGCTGAATCTCGATCACATTGCCGCGCACTTCAGCCCGAATGCGGGTAATAAGACGGTGCTACAGCAGAGCAATGTCATGAAAGTCGACATCGGTGTCCACGTCAACGGACGCATTGTCGACAGCGCCTTCACCATGGCGTTCGATCCCATGTACGATAACTTACTAGCGGCTGTCAAGGATGCCACCAACACAGGGGTAAAGGAAGCCGGCATTGATGTGCGTCTTGGAGAGCTGGGAGAGAGAATACAAGAAGCTATGGAAAGCTACGAGTGCGAGATCAATGGCACGACGTATCCCATCAAAGCGATCCGCAACCTTACCGGCCACACGATCCTCCCATATAGCATTCACGGAACCAAGAGCGTTCCGATTGTTAAGTCGGCCGACACGACTAAGATGGAGGAAGGCGATGTCTTTGCCATTGAGACGTTCGGAAGTACCGGCAATGGCTATGTTCACGACCAGGGCGAAGTTTCGCACTACGCTCTTCGAGGCGATGCGCCCAAGGTTGACCTGCGTTTGTCTTCTGCCAAGTCCCTCTTGAATGTGATCAAGAAGAATTTCAGCACGATCCCGTTCTGCAGGCGATACTTGGATAGACTGGGACAGGACAAGTACCTCCTTGGTGTAAGGGCCCCTTCGCGTCTGCTGTTTCGACTGACATTGTTATTGACATGAGCATAGCTGAATAATCTGGTCCAATCTGGGATCGTCGAGGATTACCCTCCCCTGGTTGATAAGAAGGGATCGTACACGGCACAATTCGAACATGTAAGTCGTTATCCCTGGGCGGTTGAGAAGTTGATATTAATATCTGAGTTAGACGATTCTACTGCGCCCTAATGTCAAGGAAGTTATTAGTCGTGGTGACGACTACTAATTGAAATAATATCCGATGAATCTCGGGTGAACGATTCGGCCCAACACAGCGAATAGTACTGGATATCACACTATCATGACAATAGTATCACCACAGAGTGTTTACTAGTAAATGAGAATTTGAGTACACCCTTTTATCATCGGAAGGCCTGGGTTTTTGTACTGTTAGCTCATCTCAGATGTACTACTCGAGTCACATGTAGGTGCCGTCCGTCAAATAAATTCATTGTGAAGGAACCAATCTACGAAGCTATTTCGAAGGAAGTCATTCTCACAGGGGACTGTCCACGGGGTAAATTTGTGTTGAAGCCAGGGCAGAACTCTTTGGGGATATGAGGGGTTATGTTGGCACGGGCCTCGGCAACGAGTATGAATGCGGTATCCATGATTTCGGAAGATTGGCTGGTTTAAGTTGGTATTTTTTGCCTCTATGCCTATTGAAACCCAATATACGTATGTCCAAGAGCGATGAGAAACAGGTATTGGGTTCATGGATTATATCATCTGTATAAGTGGTGTCATTCCTTAAACCCCAAATACTCTATCTCTTTCACTTGTGCAGCCCTACAAACGACAACATGCTAGTAAATGATCAGTCTCGGGGTTACGAATTATGGATCTTACGTGAGCCATACCAAAATCGTCGCCGGAACACCCTTCAGTATGTAAATTCTTATGTAGATGAGGCATTAAGTCCTAGACTGCTGTATGTTCTGCAGGCCATGCCCTCCTAAATAGGCGTTTCGCCTTGCGTGTCTCGGATCCGTTGCCTCGTCCATCGAAGTCACGCGACCCCTTTACACTACGTGGTCTACTTGTGCCGGGGTCGGGCACATGCATCCCAAAGGCCAAAACTTGAACTGAAGCATCTAAGCTCGCCCATGATGGCTACATGGGAAATTGATTCCGCATGCCGAAAAGCCTATCCCCACTGCTGAAGGAGTCACCCGGCCCCTGGGCAGAATTTGTATCACTCTATCACGAAGAGGACAAACATCACTCGGGGGGTCGCCGATACCTTTACGAGGGTTTATGTGTTCTTGGGTGTTGGCTTGGGTAGAGAATTATTGATAGTAGTCCCGGTGACTTGACAAATTCGCAATCGTTCGCTGCTGTTGCTTTAAACCTGTGCGATCTATCTAAGCCATGAGCAGCAGGAGGCACGGCGAGAAGTAGAAGATCCCCATGTAAGCGAACACGCCTTTTAATGTGTCGAATAGGTAATGTTATCGGGGACTCTGTCTGGATAGGCTATTGGCTGCTCACCGACATTTAACTGAAATACGACTTCGGTCTAGATACATAGACTGCACTCAGCACTTTGCGTATTATCAAAATGGATTAGTGTGCAAAATCCGACCCCAGTCCGTATAGATAGATGTACATCGCTGTCAGCAACATTGCCTAGCTAAATGAGTTTCAGTTTCTGATGCATATTTCGGTGTCTACTCACCGACCACGTATAAAAATGCCCATACATCTGATAGTTACAAGACAGGCAAAACTCAATCTTAATTGTCACAATATCCTGCATCTTTTCATAGCCTACGCTTTGGCATTCCTAAGCTTAATCCCAACCCAACATTCCACCGGTTTCTTCGAGAAACCCTCATGAGACTCAAGCTTTTGTTGATAGAGTCTAAAGTCGTATCGATGAAGAGCAGTACCGATGATAAGCGCCAGTTCCATATGTGCAACATTCTGGCCGACACACGCTCTGGGACCGAAGGAGAATGGGTTGAATGACATCCTCTGCTCCGGTGTCGCGTTGACCCAGCGTTCTGGATTGAACTCTTCAACATCGGACCCCCAGATATCTGCAGTATGGTGGAGGGTGTAGCTTGGCACAGACAGCACTGTACCCTCAGGGAAATGTTCGTTATCGCAGGAAACGCCGCCTTTTGCTGTCACGATTCGGGGGAGGCCAATAGCTGATGTTGAATGGAGTCTCATGCCCTCGTCGATGCACAGTCGTAGGAATTGCAGGTTCTTCACTTCTCCGTGTGCGGCAATTGATGGACTTGCATGTATGGCCTCGTCAAGCTCTGCCTGCAACCTGGGTATTATTGCGCCTGGGTTCCGCCGTTCGCCATCCAGTATCCAGTAGATGACAGCGCATGCGGTGTTTGACACCGTATCGCTACCTGCGATAAGCTGTGTAAGCGCCTCGGACACCAGCTCGTCCCGAGGCATTGGATTCCCTTCGGCATCCTTGCTGCGACAAAGCATCTCTAGTATATCGCGACGTTGCGGGATCCCTGGCTGAGTACTCTCCGTATCGCTAAGGCGCTTCGTGACGGCCGCGACTGCAATGCCGTGGAGGTTCTTTACCGACTGAAGACCTTTTGAGAAAAAGGGGTCGGGCAAGTAGCGTGCCCAAGGACGTAAGGCCGGAAGTAAGCCAAGAGTAGAGCTCCACTCCCCTCTTCGGTTGAGTGTTTCGGCACCCGGGACATACGTAGCAGGTTCACCGGGCCGAGTGGATTCGCATTCGTCCCGTCCTCGCGACACCATGCCGAAAGGGGCTCCGAAGGCCAAGTCACCGATGATATCAAAGGCAAGGAAAGTGCACCAGGGCATCATATTCATGCGCGCATAGCCGTCTTTTCCCGGTGTTCCTGCTATTCGATCCAATTGAGCAACCCATCGCTCGAGGTTCGCGGACATGTAGGGCTCGAAATCGTGAACCGAGCCAGGGGAAAAGGCATGCGCTACGATCTTTCGTTTCCTTGTGTGCTCGCCCCTATCTCGAACGTTGAATACGCCAGGAACACCGGAGACGAATGCTTCATAGAAAGTACTCATGATCTGTCAGCAAAGGAAGGAGACCTCACATGGGATTAGAGTCTCATACTCCTTCAAGAAGCCATTGCCATGTGCATATACGGTGCGCAAGCCCTCTGCTGTAGCTATCGACACATGGTTAAAGCCTACGCGGACGACTCTTCCGTACTTCTGGTGAGCGCCATGTACTACAAAAAGGGGGTCATTATATGTCAGAGATCTCCAAAATTAAATTGAAAACAGCTCCCGAGGTTTACTTACCCCAGGCATATTTCTGGCCTTTTCGTGCACCTAGTCCCAACCACAAGTTGCTGAATTTGCCGAGGAACGGCCCTGGAATATGTCTGAGATGTTTGTATGTCGTGAAATACGGAATTATCCAGTAATAGATTGCCCATATGGGCAGGAGTAAACTCAACACGATTGTATGGAACGACATCATGGGATAGGAATAGAAATGGACAGAATCCTCACCCCCGGCATGACAAGCGGACGGCCGACATACTTGTAACCCTCAGCAGCAGTGCGTTCCTGTCAGTTCTCCTATATCGTATCAGTTTACCCACGTCACAATTACCATGTACGCTCGATACTACTGCATACGACTAACTAAGTCTACCTATCTAGGTAGGGATGCTAGCTCACCGTGCAGTGCGATTATCCAATTAGACCATGCTTCTTGTCGATACAGGGGTGCGGGGATGACCACCTTTGCATATGATAATGCATGTGACCGATATTGCCAGAATCGAGTCGCGTATGGTTAGCTTAAAGGTAAGATAATGAATGAAGATGGCAGCTCTAGTGAGTCCTTGACCATGGTCAAGTTGGCCAGTAGCAATGTTGCGAGAACTCCGTTAACGGCAAATCGATGGCTAATCAAATCTATTAAATACCTAATCAAGATAAGCCGAGACCAGCTCGTAAATGTATCGTATTTCATTATTATTTTGCCATGCAAGAGTCATTCTGTCTCCGTCATATTACCTAGGTATTAGACTCCGAATTCGCGACCCGATCCGGTGCAGAAACATGATCATCGCGCAGCAGACCCTGACAAATCGTTACTACCTTCTGCTTCACTGTGATGACTTCATCCCTGTCAAACCGAAGCTGTCACAACCCGGAATCAAAAACGAGACCGCTTTAGCGGTGGCATGAAGCTGGAGTGTCGTACCTTAGCTGGTGGCGTGCCCCTGAGCGTTGATTGGGTACTGATGAACATAGTTTGCTTACAAACTAAATCGAACTACATCCCTTCTTGCTAGCGGTCAATCATGTTTCGGATAACTACCCGACTTCTGCCCTCGCAATGCGGATGAGCTCAGCCGCGATCTTCGATGTGAGCTGTCAACTCTTGGCTAGGGTGTGAATCAACGTGAGAGCTGCAAACCTTTTTCTTCGCGCCATGTATCAGACTAGTAGCCTGATTCATCAACTCATGGTCAGCTAGTTCTGTAGAACAAGATATATAAGAGGCGACGGGCCGATGTGTTGACTACCCCGAAGCTTGTTATCATTCTGTGTTGCTACATCTGAAATATCCTCTCCCAACCTTTGCATCAGCTTTGACATGAGAACTGGTTCCGTTGCCCTCACCTTAGTATGATTCGTCAGGTCAATCAACTGATGTATATGATCTAATTATAAGGTACGGTCCACTTGGAACTACGACTCAACCACATCAACGAAAGAAATCGCGCTTAAGGCCCGAAATGCGATGCCGACATATCCTACGTTCACACCGACAGCAAAAAGTTTTCCTGTTACAATTGGCCCTACGGACCCAGCGAGGCAAGAAACCGAAGCTGAGATTCCGTCATCTCTCGCGAGAAATTCCTTTTTAAGGAGTGATGTCAGATATCCCAATGCCATATTATCAAATATCAAATAATATTTGTTTTATCAATGGGTACCGTCGCGTGATTTGTGATGTAACTATCATTTCAGACAGTAACTGAAAATGCCAACTCGGACAATACGAAACGCTACCCTATTATGGCATGAAAGTGTTTTTCGGCATCCGGATATTATCTAGCTAATCAATTGGTTGGGGTAGAAGACGGCAATAGATGGCCTATTCCGACTTCGCTCATGAATCCAGAATCACGTTACCAACATTCGTCCCCTATTCATCTTGATTTGCTAGTCTACGTCCTGAACTCCAACAATGAAAGAGCAGGATAGCGTGATGGACAGTCGGGAAAGGTGCATAGGAAGTCCTCCAATGACCTCTCCTTCGAGTCAGATTCCAGGCTTACGAGTACAGATAGTAACGTTTGGTAAGGAGTCGTTGTCCTCTGATTTGCTCGCTGACCTGTGCGTAGGGGCCCTACGAGCAACTGAAGCAGCATTTTTCCTCATGTGAACTTCATGACCCAATGATTTAATGAAGTGTATGAGTCAATGATACCCTTCTATGCAGGCCTACTTATTGCCGTGTTTACATTTTGTGAGTTTCTGAGGGGCATGATCTGGGCAAGAGTCTGCGACTACATCGGCAGGAAAATAACACTACTCATTGGGCCAGTTTCCAGTATTGTAACTACCGTTATTTTTGGGGGTTTCCATTCAATACGTCAAGGAATCATTTGGTTGCTAAAACCTAATGTCTGGATAGTCCTGACCTGCGTTATAGAGCTTGCAAGCACCATTGAGTAGAGAAGTCGGTTGTTCGATACCACTTTTCGGAATGTTGTAATGATATACTAACATCGATCCTAGCTCATCCCTTATAATGAATCTCTTTTACCAGGTCCATGGAGTAACCATCAAATCAATATAGTTTTAGCCAGGCCTAATATTCCAACGGAACCTCATCGAGCCCGTGCTAGGTGGTATCTTAGCCAACTCTTCCGAACTATACCCCAACGCGTTTCTATCCAACTCACCCTTGGGGTTATAGAAATATCTACTACCCAATCTCACTGTTGTATTATTGCAATTTATCACTCTGATCGCTGTTTTTCTGCTCATAAAAGAGACAAATCCTAAACTAGCGACAACACCGGACCCAGACCTAAGAACAAAGAATTTGATTCAAAGCTATCTCGGAATCGAAGTTAGTGAGAGTATAGGAGGCGATTATCTCCCCATAAATACCAATGAGCCGGAGGCCAACTCAAGAAGTCGAGCTACCTCACATGGAGAAGATGAGTATAAGTTACAAATAGTAAATACCGACACACGGACCAGTAAACATAGCACAGGAGAAAATCTCTTGCGCAGTGTCTTTACCTATCAAGTAATATTATAAATATTGTCTTCCTCTTTGCTCGCATATCATAAGGTCTTTTCGGATCCTATTATGCCAGATTTTCTTGCCGGCCCTTCGTCAACTGTGGAACCTAGGGAGACATTCCACCAAAGCATTCTTCCGAAACTGGGAGAACATTTAGCACTCGGAGCAGTAAATATTGATCTCTCGGTCAACGTTGCTTTGTCTTCTGTCGACTATATCTGCTCAGCCGTCCTGTAGGTACGCGTTACAGTAAGTCTGTTGTTACAAGCCAGGTTAACTGGTCGAGACCAGTCAACCAGTGTATATATAGCCATCAGGTCCCCGTTACATTACTGCTTTCGTTCTTCCCTAGACAGCCCGTCGCATTCATTCTAAAATTGAGATGATTGCACGGAATGTTGTCAGGGGCTAGGGTCGCAGGAGACTAGAAGGGAGGTGTCTGCTGACTCATCGTATAGACCGCCCCTTTTCGTAGCTGCTGGGCCTCCGTTTTACTATTGGCTTGTTGACTTATTAAAGCACCGCATTAAGAGAAACAGAACGGTTGAACTTTACTAGAGCATACTGCTGTTAGATTTAGTGATCCAGCAACATAGTAATGTTAGGAGCGCTTTTGTTGTTCTGTATTGTGGTTATATGTATTTCTAGTCTTCTTATGATTAAAAATTAAAATGCAAGGTATTTTAGCTTTAAGTTAGTACTTCGACTGTTTGATTTGCTTTAGTATTATGTGAGCATAATCGGTTATATGAGCTTAGTTACGGCTTCTAGCCGTACGGCTATTATTGTATGGCTATTATTGTATGGCTATTATTGTATGGCTATTATTGTATGGCTATTGTGTGCGTATGGTCTGGTATGGTTATATGGCAATTGGTGGTGTGTGTGTAGTGTAGCCCGGCAACCCCAGCCGACCCCACACCCCACCAAGCTGAATCCCCCATGTAAAGCCTTCGTTGCAAGCCTGCCTTGTCATACCACACTTTACCATTACTTCTTCAGCTCAGTAAATACCACAGGTGCAACATCGTGACAAGCTTCGTATTCGTATTTAAATATAAGCCGTTAGTAACCATGTTTACTATTGCTATGCATAAACCCTACAGTTAATTTAGTGTAAATATGTTATACATTATCTAGGTAGTTAATTTCTGTCACGCACCATAGCGTCGTTGTTGCGTTTAGTGCAACAACAGTATATAGGTATCCAATAAGGGTTAACTGCCTAATTAGCTTTTTGTAGAGTCGGTATAGGCTAATAAAAAGCTAGCCCAGTTTTATAAAGTTTTAGGGGTTACCGTTAGATCTCAACTTTTACTTTTCCTCTTCCTTTCATACTTAATCTGCGTTGTAAATACGTGTTAGGGAAAGGTAAAGCTTTACAATAACGCATATATTGAGGGGACGTGAGTCTCTTCTGGCTAACCTTCGGGGCAAGGCTATAAGCCTTCGGAATTATATGGAGCAAATACGGCTTGAGGGCTAGCTAAGAACTGCTCAGTAGTATAGTGTAACTAAATAAACAAAAAACTAGAAAAACACATGGAAGTATGGTCATAAGGTGGTGGGCGCGGGGAGAGTTCGAGCCGTATGCGAGACAGACGTGTGTGTAGCCAGCCATATGTGATGTTGTACATATAGAGGAGAGGTTATGCGGTGGGTCTCCTAGGCCTACATGTATGATGTGCCAGGTAGTAGAACCAACCATCTGGCCCAGCGCTAAATTTCGCATGCTCGGAACCTCGGATGGTCGCGAAGCCACAAACGCAGCCCGTCATTCTCAAGGGAAGAATCCTGCACTTTATAGTAATTGATTAGTAGCTGATGACACTCGACTTGATTATAGACATGAGAAAACTCTGCGCCCCTGCTCTGAGCATACAGATTCAACGTAGCAGCGGTGATAATACCGTCGGTGGTAAGTTATAAAACATTAGCGTCTGCGATGTTGCGATACTAGTCATGTTCGTGTGCTTTGACTGGGGCTTCATGCGATCTTGTAATTGCACGAGGCTGCCAAACGGAGCCAAAGTAAGAGTTGTTCCACGAGTCAAAGAACGAGGGCTGAGCTACATGAATAATATTTGTCACAGGATTCTTATTTTAGCGCCTTTTCATGGCCCTCTTCTCCCATGCTGTCGTGGATTACACGATGTGGTAACCAGTGCATACGATACAACTCATGTAGTAATATTTATTAGCACGACATAATGTCTGCTACGTTCGAACCTGATCTCGGCAGAGTGTAGGAGATGGCAATGGCGGTTTTGAGGTAAATAAACTCCCGATTCCCAAAGTCGTTGCGACTCCATGGAAGCAGCTTATAAACGACGAAAACTCAAAGAATTTCTTTTTTACCGCCATCGCGGCATCATTTAACGATATGGCGGCGATTGCAGCATCCCTCGTGCCTGACGATGTCGGCGAGCATCGTGACAATCTTTACGAGGAAGCAGCTCGGCGCTTCGGCTTAGAACGAGATGCAATCGAGAACATCCTCCCGTGTACTCCCTTCCAATGCGATGTGGCCGATTGCGCTTCTAACGATGGGCGGCTAGCTGTTGGCCACGTTGTCTATGAGATTCCGAGGAACGTTGATCTCGAGCGCTTAGCCGTAGCCTGGAAGGAGGTTGTACGCCAGACCGCGGCCCTGCGGACCTGTATATTTACATCTAAAGCAGGGGACTCTTTCCAGGTTGTGTTAGCGGAGAATTCGTTTGCATGGCATCTGACATGTTTTGAAACGAAAGAGTCCGTGGTGCAAGATGAGGCAGGCGCCGCTATGACTGGGCCTCGTTGCAATCGATATGTCGTCCTCGAGGACCGAGATAAAGAGCAGAGACTGCTCATCTGGACTTTCAATCATGCCTTGGTCGATGAAGCTCTACGAGAGCGCACCCTTCGACGGGTTCTTACGGTCTACGGTGGCGGGGAAGTCCAATATTCCAACCACATTGGAATGCCAGCGAAATCTCAGGCCAGGCCAATTGAGGACCCAGAGCTATTTTGGCAGCGACACTTTGATGGATTGAGTGCCTCAGTATTCCCGGCCCTGCCGTCCCAACTTGCCGTACCCCGTCCCGACGCGAAATTAGAGCATCGTGTTTCGTACCCGGGCCAAACCCAGCAGACGTGGTCTAGCACGGCAGTCTGCCGGGCTGGCCTCGCAGTGCTCCTAGCTCGGTCAACACTCACTTCAGAGGCACTCTTTGGTATTATCACAGAGCGACCTCAAATGTTCGAAGAACAGCAGTACCCTGTTGATGGTCCGACACGAACACTGGTGCCCATGCGCGTTCTTTGCACCCCTCATCAGTCCGTATCGGATGTTATAGAAATGGTAACCGCCTATGACAATGCTACGCGTGACTTTGAACAAGCAGGTCTATGCAACATCCGCCGCGCTGGAGACGACGGGCCCGCCGCTTGTGAATTCCAGACCATTCTGTTGGTCACCACTGGTGACGCATCACCGGGATCGAATTTTGGGCTCTTTCGAACTGTTAAGGAGCCGGATAGATTTGCGCCCTTCACCAACCGCGCCCTTCTCCTTCATTGTCATATGTCTGATGACTCGGCATTATTGACCGCACGATATGATCCGAGGGTGGTCGACGACCTTCAAATGGCCCGTTTCCTAAGGCAACTAGGATACTTAATCCAGAAATTTCAGAGCCACGATGTCGATCTGCCTTTGGTAGGGCAGCTAGACCTTGTCACGCAAGAGGACCGGGCGGAGATCGCGAATTGGAACTCAGAGAGCCTTCGAGCACACGACATCCCCATTCACGATGTAATTACGGCGAGGGCGGCTGCTATGCCGGGGAAAACCGCAGTGTCTGCCTGGGACGGGGAATGGACTTACGCCGAGCTGGAAAATGTATCCTCGCGTCTCGCCCGACATATCCAAACCCTCGATTTGGGCCAAGGGCAGACGGTGCTGCCACTCTGCTTTGAAAAGTCGAAATGGGTCGTCGCTGGAGTGCTCGCCGTTCTCAAAGCCGGCTATGCATATACTCTGATCGACCCATCCAGCCCCCAGGCCAGGATCGCCCAGATCTGTCGGCAGACTTCCACCACAGTCGCTCTCACCTCCAAACTCCACTGTGACACCATGCGCGCTGTTGTGGATCATTGCGTTGTGGTCGATGATGACGCTTTCCAGTCGTTTTCGTACGACGAAAGTTGGGTTCAGCCCACTGTCAATCCGCAAGACTTGGCCTATGTCCTTTTTACTTCCGGCAGCACAGGGGAGCCAAAAGGCGCTATGATTGAACACCGAGGATTTACTTCGTGCGCCCTCGAATTTGGCCCCGCGCTAGGTATCAACAAGGATACTCGAGCTCTTCAATTCGCGTCATATGCATTCGGTGCCTTTCTCTTGGAGGTCGTGGTGACACTAGTGTTTGGCGGTTCTGTCTGTATTCCTTCCGATGACGACCGTATGAACAATGTTCCGGATTTCATCAGAAGGTTTGAGGTCAATTGGGCGCTGCTGACTCCTTCGTTCATCGGAACGATTCAACCAGACAGTGTCCCGGGACTTCAGACCTTGGTGTCGGTCGGAGAACCGATGTCGTCGTCGCTCAGAGACACCTGGGCCCCGCGTGTTCAGCTCCTGAATGGCTACGGCCAAAGCGAGAGCTCAAGTATTTGTAGTGTCACAAAGGTGGACTCGTTCTCTCCTGGGCCGAGTAATATCTGTCGCGCAGTTGGCGCCAACTTCTGGGTTGTCGATCCTGATGAGTTCAATCGTCTCGCTCCGATCGGCGGTATTGGGGAATTGGTCGTTGAAAGCCAAGGGATTGCGCGCGGATATATCATTGCTCCGCCGCAGGGTAGCTCGCCATTCATCTCAACGATTCCGGCTTGGTATCCTTCCCGGCAACTGCCCGATGGCGTTAATTTCTATAGAACCGGAGATCTCGTCTGTTATAGATCTGACGGTAGTGTTGTGTACCTCGGACGCGGAGATTCGCAGGTCAAGGTTAGTTCCCTAGTGACCTTTTATTTTCGTTCTGGGCAGGTTTTGAACTCATTGCTCCTGTGTACTCCCGAAACATGAGCTGAACTCTTCCTCTGTTTGGTAATTACTGACTCCAGCGTAGATCCGGGGGCAGCGCGTGGAGACCGGCGAAGTGGAAGCTCGTCTACGCGAACAATTATCCAGCAATCTCATACCCGTAGTCGAAGCCGTCAAACGCACAGGTCCGTCAGGCAGCACGCTCTTGGTTGCCTTCCTGGTAGAATCTTCCAAGGGCGCTGAGAATATAGATCCGCGGATATTAGACAACAGTACCGCCACAAGTATAAACGAGAAGCTGCAGCAGGTTCTTCCCCAGCATTCTGTCCCATCCTACTATATTCTCATGAACCACCTTCCCCAAACTGTGACCGGGAAAACGGACAGACGAAGGCTTCGATCTATCGCCAGCAAGCTATTAGACGAACTGGTTCAGAACGTGACAGCCCAGCCGACTGTAAGGTTTGGTTCATCAGTTACTACTAAAGAAGCCAAACTGAGGGAGCTTTGGTTTCGAGGCTTGGGTCTCGATCCCGACTCTAATAGCGGAAGAGCGAATTTCTTTGAGCTGGGCGGAGATTCGATCGCAGCGATCAAAATGGTAAATATGGCGAAGCTAGCCGGCATAGTTCTAAGGGTAACCGATATTTTCGAGAATCCGGAACTGGCTGGTCTTACAAGCGCAATCTTTTCAGACTCGCCCTCATACAGTCCCATCCCGACAACAACGTACGACGGTCCTGTTGAACAGTCATTTGCACAGGGTCGGCTATGGTTCTTAGATCAGCTAAATTCCGAGGCGTCATGGTATCTCATACCGTATGCTGTTCGCATGCGTGGGAGGCTGCGTATCGACGCGCTTACTACTGCACTGATGGCCCTAGAGCAAAGGCACGAAACCTTGCGGACGACGTTCGAGGAGCAGGACGGCTCGGGAATGCAAGTTATTCACGCAACCTGTATGAAGGAATTGAAAGTAAGCGACGTATCAGGCGACAAGAACGGCGGTTACCCCCAGTTACTACACCGAGAGCAGACCGCTCCATTCAATCTGGCGTCTGAGTCAGGGTGGAGGGTATCACTGATTCGTTTAGAAGAAGACGATCACATTCTGTCCATCGTCATGCATCACATTATTTCGGACGGGTGGTCCGTTGACATTTTACGCCGGGAACTCAGCCAGTTTTACACTGCTGCTCTCCGAGGTCATGACCCTCTTTCGGGAGTGAAGCCACTCCCAATCAACTACCGCGACTTTGCTGTATGGCAAAAGCTTCAGAAAGCCGAACATGAACGTCAACTTGAGTACTGGACCAAACAACTTGTAGACAGCTCTCCAGCCGAATTTCTCATCGACCTCCCTCGGCCTCCGATACTATCAGCCCAAGCGGGTTCTGTGCCAGTCACTATCGAGGGTGAGCTGTACCAGAAGCTCTTGAAATTCTGCAAAGCGCAAAATGCGACGTCTTTCGCGGTACTATTAGCGGCTTTCCGTGCAGTCCATTATCGCCTCACCGGCGCTGAAGACGCTACCATCGGCACACCTGCCGCCAATCGTAACCGACCAGAGCTAGAGGATATGATTGGGTTTTTCGTCAATACCCAGTGTATGCGAATCACTGTCGAGGGTAGCGACACATTCGAAAGCCTGGTCCGACAGGTCCGTTCGACAGCAGCGGCGGCGTTTGAGCACCAGGATGTCCCTTTTGATCGTGTTGTATCAGCAACTCTACCCGGCTCGAGAGACACGTCCCGGAACCCATTAGTGCAGCTCGTCTTTGCCATGCATTCTCAACAGGACCTCGGCAAGTTCGAGTTAGAGGGCCTCAAAGGAGAGCCTCTGACGAACGCGATAACGACGAGGTTCGATGTAGAGTTTCACCTATTCCAAGAGGCCGGCAAGCTAAGCGGCCACATGATCTTCGCGGCGGATCTATTCAAGCTCGAAACCATTGAAAACGTTCGCAAGATCTTTAACATGATCCTACGCGAAGGCCTCAGCCAACCCGAGACCCCGATAGCGACCTTACCGCTTACCGATGGGCTGGTGAGCCTCCGAACTATGGGCCTTCTCGAGATGGAGACGACGGAATACCCCCGAGAGTTAAGCGTGGTCGACGTCTTCCGTGAGCAAGTAGCTGCTCACTCGCAAGCTCTCGCCGTCACGGACTCGTCCTCACGTCTCACATACGCTGAACTGGATAGACAATCTGACCAGCTCGCAGAATGGCTCCGCCGGAGGAATATGGTGGCTGAGACAGTGGTCGGGGTGTTGGCACCGCGGTCATGTCAAACAGTCATTGCTTTGATTGGTATCCTGAAGGCAAACCTCGCGTATCTGCCGCTGGACATAAATGCTCCTAACGGTCGCCTAGAAACGATCCTATCAGCGTTGCCCGGGCACAAGTTAATCCTTTGCTCTGATACGGTCCCCCAAGAGATTCAGCTCCCAGATATGGAGCTAGTACGGATCAGCAACGCTTTAAAACATCGTGATACAAATGGTCTAAATGGTCACGCAGGTGCCCCCGTGCGGCCTTCGGCAACAAGCCTTGCGCACGTAATCTTTACGTCCGGATCGACTGGAAGTCCCAAAGGCGTTATGATTGAGCATCGTAGTATTATACGACTCGTAAAGGGTAATATTATACCCAAGCTACCACCGACCGCAAGAGTAGCCCATTTATCCAAGATCGCCTTTGACGCCGCTACTTGGGAGATTTATACACCGCTCCTTAACGGTGGGACTCTGGTCTGTATTGACTATATGACCTCTTTAGACAGCAAAGCACTTGACGCTGTTTTTGCGCGAGAGCAAGTCCAGGCGGCCTTATTGACGCCTGCGTTATTCAAACAGTGTCTAGCTGACAGCCCTGCAACGTTGGGGAGGCTAGACATCCTGATCAGCGGTGGCGATAGGTTTGATGGCCAGGATGCAATTGCGGCACAGGCACTTGTCCGGGTTGGTGTTTATAACGCGTATGGCCCAACTGAGAACGGGGTCATCAGTACGATTTATAAGGTTGTCAAAAACGACTCGTTTGTTAATGGAGTACCAATTGGCCGGGCCATCAATAACTCTGGGGCATACATCGTAGATCCGCAACAGAAACTTGTCCCTGTTGGCGTTATGGGAGAGCTCATCGTCACTGGAGACGGACTCGCTCGGGGATATACCAATCCGACACTCGATGCAGACCGCTTCATCCAAGTCATCATCGATGGCCAGCCCGTGAGGGCATATCGGACGGGTGACCGAGCCCGGTACCGGACAATAGACGGTCAAATCGAATTCTTAGGGCGGATGGACCAGCAGATCAAGATTCGTGGCCACCGTATTGAGCCAGCAGAGGTGGAGCGGGCCATTCTCGAGCACGACTCAGTCCGCGATGCCGTCGTAGTCATCCGGAATCGGGATGGTCAGGGGCCGGAAATGGTCAGTTTTGTTGTGACCCAGGGAGAACCCTCGACCGAACAGAATAAGACCATCGTATTACAGATCCATGAGCGGCTTCGTGCCTCGCTTCCATCGTACATGATCCCGACTCGCATCGTAGTGATCAATCAGATGCCTCTCAATGCCAATGGTAAGGTCGACCGGAAAGAGCTTACACGGAGGGCCCAAGTAATGCCTAACAAAATAAGACCGAAGCTTGAGGCAGCGCCCGCGCCCGTAGTTATGCTCAACGAGATTGAAAGTACGGTGTGTGAGGAGTTTGCAGGTGTATTGGGCGTCGAGGTGGGCATCACTGACAATTTCTTCGAACTTGGCGGACATTCCCTTATGGCCGCCAAACTCGCCGCGCGTGTTGGGCGTCGGCTAGATGTCCGCGTGTCCGTGAAGGACATCTTCGATCACCCGGTTCCTAGCCAACTCGCGAGCAAGCTGAATCTTACTCGCTCAAAGAGCTACAATGTAACCAACGGCATACAGACAGCCGACAACACCTCGTTCCAGCTCATGCCTCTAGAAGACCCGCAGGCTTTCATCCAGCGAGAAATTTATCCACAGCTTGGACATTCCCATAGCACTATCCTAGATGTCTATCCCGCTACGCGATTGCAGAAACGATACCTTCATAATCCTGCAACAGGAAATCCATGGCCTCTGTTGCCTTTCAACATAGACTTCCCGCCCGACTCGGACTTAACCATCCTAATCATGGCATGCAAGTCCTTAATCGAGCGTTTCGATATTTTCAGGACCGTTTTCCTAGTAGCTGCAGGCGAGCTTTATCAAGTTGTCCTGAAGCATCTCGATGTGCCTATCGAGGTAATACACACCGAGGAAACTATCGACGTCGCAACGCGTTCATTTTTGGCTTCACAACATCCCGTCACTCCAGGGGAGCCATTGCTAACCATTGCCATTTTAAGGAAGGATGGGTCACCCCTGCGCGTTATACTTCAAATGTCTCATGCCTTTTATGACGGCTTGAGTCTAGAGCCTATTCTGCAGGCTCTCCACGCTCTGTATAACGGAAATAGTCTCCCGACGCCACCACCCTTTTCTCTATATATGCAGCATTCGGCTAACAGTCGTAAAGACGGTTACAAGTTCTGGCACTCTCTTTTACATGACTCAACCATGACAACCATGGAAAGTATCGGCGGCAACGCTGGTCAACAAACCAAGCCTATTGGGACTTATATGGCGTCGAAGGCCATCGATGTTCCTCCCCAAGCAGGTAACATCACGCAAGCGACGGTCTTTACTACCGCAGCAGCTCTCATGCTCTCGAAGGAAACCGGATTGAGGGACATCCTCTTTTGTCGCCTTGCATCTGGGCGGCAAGACTTACCGATCGCTTGTCAAAACCTTGTCGGCCCATGCGTTAATCAAGTTCCCACGCGTGTTCGCATAGAAAGCGGCGCAAGCCCGAGAGAACTACTAGCCGAAGTGCAAGACCAGTGTATCAACAGTATACCTTTCGAGACTTTGGGGTTCGATGAGATCAAAGACAACTGCACAAGTTGGCCAGATACGATCGCAAACTACAGTTGTGCCATCGCATACCAGGGCTTTGACGCCAACCCTCAAAGTCAAATGCAAGGACAGCGGGTTGAGATGGGGGTTCTGCCGCAGGAGGATAACGTTGTGGCACAAGGATCCATTCACGACATAGTTATAATAGGAGAGATTGACAAGAAAGGATCTTGTCTGACAATTAGCATCTTCGCGAGCCGGCTGGTTTGGGATGAAGAGAAGAAGGTAAAAAATATGCTCGAAGAGCTGTCCGAAAGGATCCAGGCCTTAAATTTGGCTCTACGAGATCCGCACACCCAGCTAGTAAGCCAACAACTTCCACTCGCTCCACGGATTGAAACATTGGAAAAAGCGACGAATGGCTTCAACCGGGATGTCAGCAGCCCAAGCAGGATTTACGTAATTGGGGTTGGTAACCTCGGTAAATATATTGCGCACGCGTTACGGAAACGACACCCTCGGCTGCCTATCACACTCCTCTTCCACCGTGTCGACCTTGCCTCCGAGTGGGATGCGGCAGGCAGAGCCATCACGCAAGTGGTAGACGGCATTCCTGACAAAAGCACGGGTTTCGACGTCGAGTTCCTGTTCGATTCGGGCCACCAGTCTACGGAGGTGCCAGAGGCTCCGATTAAACACCTAATTGTTGCAACCAAGACCTATATGACAGCGTCCGCCCTGAGTTTGGTCAAAAGCCGCCTCGGAAATGATTCCAATATTCTCTTCTTGCAAAATGGAATGGGTAAGTGTAAACACAGCCATAAAGTCGTAGAAATTGCTGACAAATTTTAGGTACGGTAGATGAAGTGTCTGCCTCGGTCTTCAGTGATACCAAGTCGCGACCATCGTATTGGGCTGGAGTGTGTAATTGCGGCATATACAGCACCTCTCCATTCTCCTTCGTCTATGCTGGCCGGGGCTCCTTAGTATTAGGTCGGGTCCGTGAGGTATCGGATGAGTCCCTCATACGCGCTTCAACATCCCCAGTCAAGCAAGACTTCATGATCCAGCGTCTGTTGGAAACACGCGATCTCGACGCAACCCTAACCACACCAGACCATATCAATGAAGCACAGCTGCGAAAGGTAGTAGTCAACACTGTGATCAATCCTCTGACCGCCGTATTCCGGTGCCATAACAATGAACTCTTCAGTCAGCCATCTCGGTTCGCCTTGGCGAGAACTCTCGTGGAAGAGGCCGGGGAAATCGTGAGGGCCATACTATCTCGAGCGTCGCGAAGCCCTGAGAATTTAAAGTTCTCCAACGAGAACCTACTGGCATTCGTTCGGATAGTTGCCGAGACGACAGGGAAGTGCAGGAGTTCAATGCTTCAGGACGTTCTGGCGGGGCGGAGGACCGAGATCGACCATATCAACGGCTATCTCACCCTTCAAGGCCGGCGACACGGCCTCACGTGCGTTAACAATGACATACTTATAGACATGGTGAAGCAGCGCCGGGTGATCGTGGACGCAGACATAGAGTCATCATTTGACATGTCAGGTAATTACAGGAAATCGCTGCAGCCGGATTCTGTATGAAGCGCTGAGTCTTCGCTGCCGAGTACGAGGGGCTGGATGCCTCCCACCCTCTGCTAACAATTCATGCTCTGACGTCGTGAGCGTTATCCGTCTATGAAGCTTGTGATGATTTAACGCTGATTTCTTGCAAAACTTTAATGTCAAGATCCGCAAGTTGACACGATGCGGTGGTTGGGCTACAGCATCTAAAAGCTTGATGCCACGTGATACGATCTCGTCGACTGAGGGAAGCTGAAGCTGTGCTCTAGCGAAATCAGGTGGGTCACAGCCCATGGTTGGCTTAAGGCCATAACGGGCCTAGTGTGTTCGGCGGCAGCGGGCATTACTTTTTCCGTACTACCATCAGAATAAAGCTTCCTCATTATCAATAAACATTATTCTATCTATCGCGAGGCAGCTGGAAATGGACTCCCAAAAGAATTCAAAACTGGACCACCTACAAACGTTAGACGTACCTAAGACCAGCACTCAGGAACCATGACCCAGAGTTTAGATCCATTGCCCGTTTTCCGGGGCGTCGGCCATAACTGGTGCAGTGTGTTGCCATTATCGGCCTGTTCAAAACGACAAACAAACAGGTCATTCTCGGACGCCTTTTAAGCATTTAAGAAGCGGAAAGCCACGCAGATATTATTACTTGACTGGCAGTAGAAAAGCTACTTCAAACGCGAAAAACAAAACGTAGCTTTTCACGGTACAAAAGCTATGGAAGATAAACCAAAGTCAACGATATCAAAAAATATATGGATTCCGGCAACCCTACAGCATGATCTGAATCATCTAAATCATCTTTCACGCCAAACATGTCGTTATGCTGCCCGTTCTTGAGCGACGCGTGACACCTTGTCAGGTGTTAGACACTCCTTGATGGCTCGTTTCACCCACCGAAGTGGTACTTGGGAAAGCAACCACATCCCTAAACTCGTAATGATGCTCAAAAACATGGGGTTCGAAGATCACGTAGCCGATAGTCCCGATGAGGTCATAACACAAATGGATATCGATGCGCGCCTTAAAGTCAACATCAGGTTTGAAACGGAGTGTGCAAACAACGAGCCAATGTGGCCTGGAACTACGGATCATGATGTCGCCCGGAATTAGGATTTGGTGTGTCCAAGAACCGGGATTTTGGTACATCCATCAATCTAGCCAGACAATAACTCTAAAGCATCGTGAAAGACCTCATCTCCCTCCTCCGTCTCGTTAGCGTTGTCCTCCCTATTAGTAGCGTGTTCCCCTCGGCCTTGGCTCCATGTTAGCCTTTCCGTTGCTTGCTCAATCGCAGCCAGAAGGTCGCCGAACGCAGCAACGAGCTCATCCGATCTGTCTTTGCGCGCATTGAACATTTCCTGGGCTGTCCGTCCGTGGCGTGTGGCGTGGATGTCGACTCCGGCCAGGCCGTGATTGGCGAGAATGAGAAGTATGCGAACGTCGGCGCGGTCAGCGGCCAGGTGAAGAATAGTCCAGATGTCGCCCATGGTGCGAAATCGATGGAGGTAGTCAGCACCTCGTCTGAGCAGCGATTCGACGCATCTGTGAGCATTATATGACATGGCAAAGTTGAGCGGTGTACCTCCTGGCCTCTGACCTGTACTCTGAGAATCGATGTCAATGAGTCGGCGGTCAAGGAGCCAGTCCAGGACGGCAATATTGTCTCTTCCAGCCGAATTATGAAGAACCGTATAGCCGTAAACATGATCTCGGGCCCCAACTGGTGCTCCATTGTCGACCAGTGCTTCGACGGTCTCGACCGACCCGCGCATACCGGCATGATTCAGCGGCGTCAACCCCATGACGTCAACGTTAGAATGCAACTCAGCTCCAGCCTTACAGAGGAGTGTGATACATTGTGCTCCGCCTCTCTCGGAAGCTACGGCGCAATGCAATGGCGTGTAGCCAT
Organism: Xylaria sp. FL1777; assembly: GCA_022578965.1. Taxonomy (NCBI): domain Eukaryota; kingdom Fungi; phylum Ascomycota; class Sordariomycetes; order Xylariales; family Xylariaceae; genus Xylaria; species Xylaria sp. FL1777. The sequence goes on from MU400511.1 coordinate 89,361, forward strand.
TCCCTGGTGATTTTGCATTCACGTCGGCGCCAAGGGTTATGAGCATCCGCACCGCTTCATGATCCCCCAAGGAACAGGCCCAGTGTAGGGTTGTAAAGTTCATGTCGTCTGTCCTTGTAGCTTCGGCAAGAGCGGCGCTTTTGGACCTAGCCGTTTGTATGAGATCTTCCAATTTGCGGACATTGGGTAGGTGTAGGACGGCTTTGGTTAACTCTGGGATGTCCGCTTCCTCAAGGAATTCTTGGATGCCTAGGAGCCGCGACAGCTCAGATATACTATGATTTCTGCGCATTAGAGAGGTTCTTGCAAAAATCATTCGGACTGTGTCGCCATCGTCTGCTTGATGGTTAGGGTCGGCGCCCGCCTGAAGGAGAAGCTTGACCACCTCAACATGACCCCCAGAAACGGCGCCCATAAGAGGTGTGGATCCGTCCGTCTGATCGATGTCGTTGAGACGATAGGGTTCATCTCTAAGCAGTCTGGCTACAAGACCAAAGTCTCCATAGTGGCTACCGTAAAACAGAGGGCTACTACCCATGGGGATCCGATTTCTCGTTGCAAAGACCATATCAAAGTTTCGACCCGACACTTTCTCGACCTGGACACAAACTTGGTACCAAACTAGCCACGTAGGAAAGACGTAAGTAGCCTGGATCCGACTGGTCTGGGTCGCCCGGCAATCGTTCCAATTACAAGAGAGCAGGCTAATTGGCCAGCCCGTGTACCGAACGAAGAGCGACCCTAGGAGACGCGCCATGCTTTGTGGCAGCGCGAACCGGCGAGATGCGTGGCCTATAGTGTGACAACTGCACGGACAGCCGGCCAAGCACAAGCCTCGTCGTCTGGTATGGATGCTGATCGAATTGTACTGATATGATGGAGGCTGAGTCCCCGAAATTGCCCTCGTCTCTAGTCGTTCTGAATTTCTGTGGGCGACTAGAGCATCAAATTTTGAGTTAACTTGCTGCGAGAGCTGCTCAATCGCTACCATAATTGGTGTCGCTGTTTGCTGGTGGCTCGACATCGAGGCTATGATTTCTCGGACACGTTCATCCATCACCGGTACGGGAGAGAGAAGGTCCAGAATGTCGCCATTCCTTGAGTCTGCGAGATCCAAGCGTTGATTAATCCGATCCAGGGCACTGTCGAGGTCCCGGTGTCTCTGGTCGCCAACCGTGCTGATCGAAACAACATCTAGTCCGATCCGCGTCGTCTTGATCCTTAAAGGGGTATTAGCGCCAAGGAACAAAATATAAAAAGGAGTCTTGCAAGTGTAACCTACACACTGTGGACAACTAGGAGATTGCTAATTTGTTCGCGGACCTGCTGAAACCCTCTCTTCAGATTCGCTACTCGGCCCTCGCGGCGAACCCAGTTGAACTTCTTTTTGAATCTTTTGATCCGGGACATCTCATCAAGTATGTACTCGAGCGACTGATGGTGGTCTCTGGCTTTGCGCAACTGCTCGCGAAGTGCAGCAGCGAACCCGGCGTCTTGCTGCGCTGTAGTCTCAATGGCGACAGCTGTGCGTTGAATCTCGTCAAGCAGATATCGGAGATCTTCAACTTCATTCTGCAGCGCAAGGAGCTCCGCGGGCGCATTGATCCATGTCTTGACGACCTGTTGAAGCCGTTGAATGCCGCGGGTCGAAACATCTAGGACACCTATAGCCCCTGAGACCACGCCAAAAACCTCAGCCATGGCAGGAATAGCCGAAACCACATAAGGTCTGAGCAGGGTTTGGTTTAGGGACGGGCTCTCATGGTCAAAAAGGAGGGCCTGGTAGTTTAAGTCAATTCGACTCTTTATCAGTACCTCAAAAGTGCCCGGAGTTATATGTAAAAAGGAAAACAGTCGTTTGACCCCGCTTCTGGAGTCCGCCTTGTGGTTCGCCCGCCCCCCAACATATGTCTTCATCCAACCTCTCCGCGCGTAGCCATGTGAAGTGCATAGTTACGATATCTACGGACAAGACCCTTTATTCTGACAAAGTCATACACACTTCAAGCCACACGCTTAAGCTACACCGCTTTTACAGAAAACAGATCTCCCACTACTGTCTCAACAGCTCGCATATAACATTTAGTGCCATATAGCTCAACCCAACAATCCAGAGCCCATAGGTTCCCCATGGGCGCCTATTCTAAAACCCTAGCTGCGCGGGGTCGTGCCAAGGCCCAAGGTCTGAAATCTTTAATTTCTGATAGACAGCTGATCGTCAGCTGAAAGTGACCATCTCTACTCAATACCACGTGAGAGTCTGGGAATACTACAGGGTTATAATTAGTTCTCCGAAGCGTCACTTACCTTTAACTACAGTATACGAGGGTAGATAAACCCTATAGCTCTCCCTGCATATCCCAACCTTCTACTTTGAGCCTCATAGACCTAAATAAGCTCCCTTTTCTCCATCTCTCGACCACTTTGGTCCAGGAAACCACCCGATTGCAGATATGAGAATTCATACTGTAACCCCAGCTTCGGCTCCTATACTTGATCTCATGGGGACTATTGAAGCTGTACCGTTCATTGAAGCAGTGCAAATGGAATATAAATGTTAGGGTAATGCCGTAAAGCCACCTGTGGCTATACAAGCCTCTTCCTAACCATAGGGTTATCACAGAACCCTCCGGCACCGGAAATTTTATCAAGATTGAGAACCCTTTTCATAAAAGACATTTTGGGGATATGTTAATAACACTGGCTAACAGGGAGTATGTACAAGTTTCTCACCGAGGCAGTTGGCGTCTATTCCTTTGAGAGTAGACAGGCTTCACACTTGAACCGTAGCATTAACTTGTTATTATCTTCGAAAAAGGAGCTTCACATACCCTTGAAGGATATCTGAGGATGGCTTGACCACTGTACCACCGCAATATTGAACAATCGGTACGAATGCCTTGCTGACGTGTTGTAGCGGTACGGTAGTCCCAGTGATTCTACAGTCTCGGACCGTGTACAAGCTGCAGAGAGCCACCGGTACTCCGTTTTCCTATCGGCGACTCGACTTAGCAAACTTACCTATACAGCTTATAGAGAATGAGAAGTGGTCTTCTATTGTCGTAAGAAGTAGTTGTAGGTGATGCAATGAGTAACCTTGCGCGTCAATGCGAATAAGTGATGGTTTAGTTGGTGAGTCGGTAATTACCTAGGTTCACATGCCCAGCCAGATCTATAGACAATTTGGGGTGGACTGCACTTGATATATTGACTAGCAGCCGAGGGCTCTGTCAGATTTGTAGTTTTAGGTATTTAAGTAGCTTTTAGCTATACCTTTTTTCTAATGGATTACTGTTTCTCTACCTAAAATGAATGGATCACTCATGTGTCTATGCCGAAATTCCCATGAGATTCTACTCCATCTCTTTTTCTATAACCTTCTCCGTAAGGTTAAGCTTAACATATGCTGTGAACTTAACTACAAAGTTGTTGAAAGTTGCGTACGCAGCCTCGATGTCATACCCATCACTGCAAATCTAATAACTATAAACAATAAAGATCTCTTGTGAAGAGATATTTTGGATTCCTCCACGCCATAAATTCCTATCTCCGAGTAGTGATTAACCAGCAACGCATCGAAATTATACTTCTCGTCAGTATGTATTCAACCGTTACAGCACTCATTACCTTGGCCGCTGTCTTTACCATGGGGTCAGCCAAGTGCTACGGAAGTGGGGAGCGTGGAGACTGGGGCAAAGGCCTTGACGATGTTAATGGCCTGCATACTGCCTGTTCTGTTTTGATAGGTAGCTATCTCATGGGCGAGTCACGACAGACTTGCGTCCAAGAACTCAATGGAACCAAATGGAACTTTGATTTGAAGGTAATGCTTCAGCTTTACCTGTTCATCCATTATATGTTGACCAACTACGGATATAGAACGTCGGAGATGATATTCGCTCTATCGGTGAGGAGCAGTGCTTGATGGGAATGTCGAAAGAGGTTCATGGTTGCCCTCGTGGTGGTCACCGAGCGTATGGGAACTGGGCATATAAGCAAGTGTAACTGTCTACTTGCGATCAATATATCATTAATACTGACTTTTTATGATACCAGGGCCGATCCAAACCTTGGCCACTGTTCAGACCAGATTCCGCCACTCGAGGACGAATCCATATAGACCTGCCGAAACAGTGTCTCGAGAACAGCTCATTAAATATGAGGTTAAAGGAGGCAATTATTGCGAAGGAAGAACAAAGAGAGACTAATCAGAGCATAAATAATATAGATCTCTGATCTGTATACTTCAGCTTAGGAGGGACCTACCTGTAACGCAACCTTACTCTGGAGCCCAATCCCCATAACATATTGTTATTATAATATTTGAAATATTCTTCCACACTTTGATTATAGGCCTTTTTGCAACCCTTTAGATGGACTTCTTATATGTGAATGTAATTCCAATGCCTAGAACTTAAAAAAATTGTATTGGTTTCTTCTTTCAAGGTGGCGCTTTGAGAACACCTATGGTATACCGGGCACTGATTTGATTAGGGAGTAAAATACCACAACATAACCGTGTCTTTCTTTCGAGATTTTGGGAGTTCAAATTCGAGACAACATTCTCTCTGCATCGCCATTTTTAATTGAAGCTCTATCTTATTATCTAGTAGATCACCACTTGACCCCACTACGAGATTGTCACTTGACAAGTATCTATAAATCCATAACTAAAATAGCCAAAACATACTCCAGTTGCCTTCCCCCCTTAGAAGAATGCTGATATTAGTTAGCGGATATTGGACGGAACCGCAATGCAGGTGCTGCTGCGATACTGAGAATAGGGGAAATAGGGAGGTGGGATTGCCCAGCTTTGTTCGGAACTACCCGACGATGACCGATGAAAGTAGCTCATACACGGAAAGTAGTGTATTAAGACGGTATCAAAAGCACCAAGTCTGTGGTATAGGCAGAAAAAGTCGTGATGCCCTTTTTTCTCTCTTCCCAGACGTAGATGTCATTGATACTTATATACCCGGATGACCTTAAGAATCCCCCCAACCCCTTACTTAGCTTTTTCTTACACCTAAGTTAAACAAGAGAATATGTATCAATAAAGTGTTCATATTAGTTATTTTATGTGATTGTGACATTTAAAGGAATATTTTTTTGCTCCCAGCTTTGTTGCATAAATGCACATTCACTAGGGAATGTTGGTCAAGTACTACGTAGTCGTTACACACAATTTATGGCGCCCCGTTGCTTTTGATCGCTACTAAACTGACCACTGGGGTCGCTCGGTCCTTTATTGATAACTCCAACAATGACTTGCTTAGAGGATGAAGAATAGACTAAATTTAACAATAATCTGCTAAGGTGTCAAGTTGTTCGTCAGCTTTCCTGACTTATGGGAATAAGGCGGGAATACTACGACCATATATTGTGCACACCAAGATACCTAACCCAGCCTAAGCCGAAGCAAGCTAGTTCTCCCTTTGTAGCTTTAATTCTAGACTACGCGTATGTCCAAGACTTATTGCGTATAATAAGAAGATAAGAAGACTACATATATGGTATGGTAGAGCAAACCTTCAGCATTGTGGCTAAGTGTCCATCAGGTAAGGTTTTCCCTAGCCTCCGCAAACTCATGATGCAAGGGCTTGTAAACCAACAAATCCTGGCTCGGAGCGGGAATGCACGAATGAACACGTAAAGACTCGCCAAAGCATTAGGACTTTAATTGCCACTAGACAACTTAAAGTGAGGAAGAAGCTGGTTGAAATATGCGGGTCGTGAGATAGGGCTATGAATAATACCCCCTGGAAAGATGCATTCATTTATAATACTAGCTCTTGTTGCACGACTGAACTAAATTGTTTCATGCGAGTATGTTTGTCTAGCTATCTATTCGCGTTTCTTACTCTGTTCCACTATACACGGGCCGAACGCCGCAGAAATATTATCGCCAGCTGTTTTACCTTATTCATATATATACTACAAAGGGATGTTATTATCGTGGCATTTGCCACCTAGCTGTCGCGTTCCAATAGATCACCTTTTCGTCTGTAATATGTACTACGTAGTACGCCCCTTACGTCTACTGCGTATCAGGTCATTTGGGCTGTCTCCAAGCTTTGGGCGTGTACGGATCGTGGGATGATTGGATAAAGCCAGCTCTCGTTCTCGGGTAATAGAGCAATTCATACCCACCCACCCCTATCTAAATGCTTGCATGAACCCCGCCCGGAGCAGCAGCTGAATTGATTTGATTATCAACCAAGCTCACCAGACCTCTTGAAATTCCCCAGACGATTTTGTAGGCAGGCTGAGAGATTTTGTTTGCTACACATTGCTGGTCCAAAGATGCCAGGTTTGGGTCTGGTAGGAGGGCCTTTGATGATCAATTCAGTCGAGCAGGATTCAAGGCCCAATTCCTCGAAACCAGCCAAAGAACCCATAACACCAGAGCCTGATAAACAAACAATAAATCGGGGCCGTTTCGGCCTTCCGACTCCGTAAGAAAACCCTGGAGTTATTATCTCTTGTATTAGACATTTTTGGGACCGTCAAAACTCCCTTTCGGACTGAAATCATGTCCTAAAAGTTCCCCTGTGCCGAAACACTCATAGATTACGCACAATATGGCAACGACTAACGTCGGCTTTTGTAGTGACGCTACACCAGAATCTCAGAGAATTGCATCTGGTGATCACAGACACGATTTCGTCCATCCAGGTAGTCAAAGGGACGCCGGGCCCGCAACACCATCTATCTCGTCAAAGGCCCCTTCGGCGGAAGAAACAACAATTAATAAGGATCAACCACGACGTTCTATTCACAGCGAGGTCACCAACTTTGCATCCGAACGGCCAAGTTCACCACTAATATCGGGGCTACACCTGCAACAAGAAAATAGTCATCCCGTGTCAGTTGCCAGATCGGTACTCGACTCACTAATCAGTTTCCTCAATCTGGCAAAACAACGCAAGTCCCGGGCAGATGATGCCCGGGTGCAGAGCACCATTGACTGTGAGTAGTTATCGGGTTATTCTTCCTATTTTGGTAGCTTCTGGAGTATACGGCTCTGCTACCATGAGAGGTTTCCGTGCTTTGAAGCCCTCATAAATCGCGAGCAAGAGAGATAACTAACTTGGAATACCGTAGTGATCAAAGAAATACCTACAATTAGACGTACTCGCGTTGGGAATTTGACAAGGACGCTTACTGCTAAGCAATACGGGGAACTGCTCAGGGCTATACAAGAATCTGAAGATGAAAAGTTCCAATCTTACTGCAGAGACGAGCTCCGGTAAGGCTCTTTAATGACAATATAGTATAATTTGCTTATTTATTGTGAGATTCTGATGTATATTCTAGATTTGATTATACGCGGCACAAAAAGCGATTTGAAATCCGAATGCCTACTACTATGCATGAAGAGTTGGGGGATTATATCATGCATAGAGTATCATTATGGAGACAAACACTTGAGTCGTCAACTGATTCTAAAATCGTCAATGCTACCAAGACTATCAAATCGTCTGGTAGTGCAGATATTAAATTTCCCTTTGCCAGGGGAGAGGGGGACTCGAAATCCCCGGACAGGTCTTTCAAGCACAAGCACTGTGAATTAAAACCCCGGTGTGTCCATCCAACCCTGGTGATAGAGATAGGGTGGAGCCAGGAGATGAAATACTTGCAGGAAAAAGCCGAGGCTTATATATGCCGTTCCAAAGGCCAGATTCGTACCGTCGTTGCGGTGTATATGCGTAAGATGTACCTGGCTGAGGTAAAGAATGAAAATAGGCTATTCAAAACGTATATGGCTGGCGAGGTGGACGAAGCTGGATCATACCCAAACGATGAAAAGAACGAGACAGGTGAAGCCTCGATTCTAGTATGGCGTGCGGTGGTCCGTCGAAATGGCACAGTTGATGCCGTGCGCGTTCAGAACGAAGTGCGACCTCCTTGCCATCTCACATTATACCACGAAACTGACCTACCTCATAGGAATTCCGAGACGAAAAAGGTAGACCAGTTGGATCAGTCTCACTACGCCTCCCACTCCAAGACTTCATCTGCAAGGGCATCGCAGACTCCTCGGCAGGAAGGTTCCAGGAACATCTCGAGATATCATCAGAAGCCCTCTGCGAGTCCATCAACGACACTCTGATGGATTACCGCGAGGAAAGAGCTGAGATAAAGATACACGAGGCGGAGGAGGAAAAGGAGAAGCGGGCACGGGACGCCTCGCGTAAGGGCCCGAAGAAAAAGAAGGAGGCGAGGACGCGGGGAGCTGTGGATCGCACGTCCGATGGTAAGGGGATTTTAGGCCGTATTAGCGAACAGGGCAGATTGGTTTCTACCAGGTTTAAGAAACAGGAGAACCAAAGGTGACTTGGGCGAATATAGGCTGGTCCTCAGGAGAAATTGAGGGATGGTGATACACGATTGAGACGCAGAGAAGGTGAACGGTCTTTTTCACGTGGACTATTTCAGCGCAAGATGTATTTTCAACAATAAGGTTTCGGTATGCTGGGCAGTCATTCTCTTATAATCTGAAGAGTGTGGATGTAGGATAACTGGCTTTTAGAGATACGCAGGCAGGCAGGTTCCAACCGAACTACCCTATCACAGGGAATCCCTAACGAGGTATATAATACTGGAATGAGCTTCATATTACGATCATGCATGTGACGATATTCGGAAGCACTACGCAAGTCATAGCCGTTTTACAGCACGTTGAGCTATCGTAATTGTAAAAGTATATTTTCATAAACGGTTCATCGTGCTCGAAATCTTGTGGAATTACCCGTAAGATGCGAGCTGTCTGCATATGTGTGTGTGTGTTGTTGGTGATAATACTTTGTAATACGTGGTAGGAGACAACAGGTATCAGGCGTCCTCGCGTCCTTAAACCTCTCGGTGAAGTCTGATGATGCATCATGTGATTTTCGAAAGACTTACCTGCTTAGGTACTTTGCATATGTGCTTGAAATCGGACTTGTGATATTTACTTTATACCTGTGTAAAACACGTATGCTGTTACGAAGCACATCACCGAGTGCCCATTCATACTACCCAAGGAAGTGAACCAACATTGTGATTGACTGGTGATCGACTTGTGAAAATGCTTTAGGAAGTGGAGGCAGTATTTAGATTCATACCTAGGTACTGCATGCAGTTCTCCCATTGACCGCATCGCCTGAGTGTACGGTGAGCGAATTGTCGGTATGCTATGTTGATGATTAGTATTGTGGATTAATTATTCGATGCCTCGACTGCGTAATGCTAAGGCGCGCAACACATAACCCGCTTACCACTTCTAGAAAACGATTGTTTACATTGTAGCTCGGACCGTGTCTCGGCAAGGCTAGCTCAGAATGAGGAGGAGAAAACAGTGGCATTAAGCACTCATCGTAACTAATTACCTTGGTCTTAAGAAGCTTTATAAGGGTCGGGAATCTCTTCATATCTGGCCATTTCCATTTTAAGACGCCATCCCTTGAAGAAGTACCTACCGCGTACTGTACACTGCGTTGATACATATATACTAGATAGGTAAGGTATGTTTGAGGAGGGAATTTAACCTATACCGCTCTGAACAAAATAAATATATCAATTGCATTTCCTGCGAATCGGATGCGTCAAGATAAAGTCGGATATTTGTTTCAAATCTGCACGACTAGACAGACGATTGTGGATTCCTGGGGCATAGATGCTACTTACACTACCTAGGTATGTAGCTGAGGTACATATGTAGATGCTATCAATACACTATCTAGGTAGGTACCTAGTCTAAATTTACATATACATAGCGCTATGCCAGAACCCGTGCATTGCCTTAGGGCTTTGCTCAGGGCTTGCGTGTCGAGCTTGGCGTACCCGGTTCCGCGAGGCAGCAGTATTTCGCAAACGGCAGCCTGCAAAGGTAGGGAACTGATCGCCTAATTGCCGCTCCATTAAGTAGGTAATCTACAGGCGCAGTTAAAATAGACAGTATCTAAAAGACAGAGAAACAAGATTGGGACGAACTAGGCAGTGTAAGTCTCTAGTCTAATAATGACAAATTATAGCAAGAGGGTTGGTTCAGTTCTTTAGGTAGATTTGTCTATCTGAAAACAATAACAACAGCACTAGTTACACTGCGTACATTTACATGTAGGTAGGTAGGTAGTGCAGAACCGCGACACAGGCACAGGTACCGCGGGTGCCCCCTGTTTATAAGCGCCACTGATTGGAGACTATCGACAACCCCACGCACAGCTAGTGTAGATGGTCTCCGCCAGGTCTGGTCTGGCCGGGTACCTCAGCGGCCTGGCTGCGCTAGACCAACCTCGTCGATTTTCGAGCCGTCGCAAACCAGCCACTTCCCAATTGCCAAGCGCGGAACCATTGGCTCCCAGCCATCCCACCGTGCGGTACCTGTGGGCGTGCACGACTCGATTGGCTGGGCAGAGCTGGAGAACCGGTGGTAGTGCAGCGGGATTGCAGCACGGAGCTTCACAGCAATACAGCCGATGCTGCACGCGTCATGAAATGTACATGTAAATGCCATCCCTCCTTCTCTGCCTCCCTCTCCTCTCCCGTCTCCCACAGCCTGCCGTCTCCCATAGCCCTTGAGCTGCCGACGTCCAGTCCTGGACACCGTTCGTTGTTCGCGTTTCTTTTTCCCTTTCTTTCTTTGCGCCCGTGTCTTGCAGTAGGTACTCCGTCACGCTCGAGTCTCTATTCGCTCTTTTATCTCCGTACTGTATATGCATGTTGGGCTGAGAACCCCCCGTCCATGTCAACAAAGCTTTCAATTGAAGTTGGCACTCAGGGAGATTGATTCACTACAATCAGCCCTTTGACGGCTGCCATTGACCACCTACTCTGCGCCCTGTCGGCCGAATTTTACTCGGTGATGCCAGTGCGAATCTAAACCAACAGCATTGAGTGTGCCCTTGGAAAATGAACAGCATGGCGACCAAGCCCAAAGTCCACAACTCACTGAATGGAATGCATACGGCGGGCATTTTCTCCGACATGAGCATTGATGGCCCAGAAATCGGTACACTCGTTCTTATAGTCGACCGGGCCAAGAATTTGCCTAATCGCAAGACGATCGGGAAGCAGGACCCTTACTGCGCTGCTCGATTGGGCAAGGAGGCGAAGAAGACTGCGACGGATATTCGAGGTGGCCAGACGCCCAAGTGGTAAGTCCCCGTCACATCCCTCGCGCACGGCGCGGATGAAGGCATCCTGACTGACTGGTTCTTGTTTAGGGACCAAGAACTCCGATTTACCGTCCACGACTCCCCAGACTACTTCCAGCTCAAACTCTCGGTCTTCAACGACGACAAGAAGACGGAATTAATTGGGGAGACATGGATTGACTTGCGCGATATTATCGTGCAAGGCGGAGGGCAAAGCGACCAATGGCATAACTTAAACTGCAAAGGGAAATATGCTGGCAGCATCAGAATTGAGACTACATACTACGACAGTCGACCCAAGCCAGACAAGCCAGCTGCGAAACTAAAGCTCACTGCTTCAAGCTCCGACCTAGATCTGGTCGGCTCAGCTCACAAACCAGTTGTTAAAAGGCGCCCTCTGCCATCTGATCCCATCACTGGACAAGCTCCTGCACCTCCATCTGAGCCAATTAATACACCTCCAAGAGCACAGCCCAATCCTCCGAGTGGACCGATTCCGAGTCATTCTCCATCACACGCTGTCGAGTATAGCACGCCGCCCCCCAATCGACATCCTCAGCCTGAACACTATCCTCTCGGCCACAGCCCCGGATACCAATACTCTACGCCACCGTCACATCTAGATTACCAGCTCCCAAGAGGAGCTGAGAGAATTGAGAATTTTCATACTCCACAGTACGAGTCGGATCCATATTATCAATCTGATTCCGCTCCCCCAAGGCCACATGAGGCGGACAGTAGGCCAATTTATGGCGGTACGCACCCAGGTTATAACAGTCAACCGCAATCAGTCCAACATCGTCGATCTATTGAAGGTGGTGAGCGACCTCCCCTACCTCCGGCACACAGGGTGAGGAATTCTAGTGGGCACTCGCCAGACCCAAACCCGGCGGCGTATCGTGGTAGTTATGACATAGTCCAGCATAAGGCTACACCGCCTATGCGACATGATGTCCTTCGGAACGAGGCGCATCGGTATAGTGTCCCTTCGGCCCCTTCGGCCCCTTCGGCCCCTTCTCCGTCAGCATACCCGGGCCGACCAATATATAAGCCTTACGATTCTGCTCCCAGTTTACAAAAAGGTCCGCAGTTTGACGACTATGATTCGAACCTCGCCTCCGCGCCGCGGCATCACTCGCTTGACTCGGCATACGATACGCATCACCGTCCCATGCAACCCACGGTAGAAGATGTACCCGAATCATGGACACCACCGCAATCTAGAACTCGCAATAGCATATCGCAATATGACGAGCCCGAGTTTGACCCTTCACCTAACCCGGCTCCGTTAAACATTAGTGGGCGTGGTAGTATTTCTCATGAACAGCACAGCCCTGGCCAACCCCAGACTCAGGCACACTACGACGGCTATGGGGACAACGTGTCTCCATCGCCAATGTCCTCGGTAGACTACTCGCAAGCGTTGACACACGTCCCCCGCTCGCGGACATACCAAATGGACCATTACCAGATGCAACCAAATGGGGTGGGTAACCAAATTGCTGGTGCAATCGACTATGGTTCTTCGACAGTGCCCCCAACTCTCGTTCCTGGCGTTGATCTTAGATTAGCACCTGAAGGATTAGAACGATTTCATCAAGACAGAAAGCAGGAGCGCCGATACACTCAGCCCACACAAATGGTCGTTGTGCATTCTAGGGGGAGACAGCATAGTGAGCCTCCCTCCCACTATGCTGCCAATTACACACCTCATGGCCAGCCGACCAACTCAGGGGCATACGAAAGAGCATTAGTCGCTCATTCCAGCGGGCCCAACACACCCTTCGCAGCGACAGAAAGTTCGGACCATCGCAGAGTATCTCCAAGTCCCAGCGCCCATCATGTAATTAAACGCAAGTCTGTTAGCCCAGCACCCCCGCCGTCTGAACCTCGAAGACTATCCGGTGTACCATTTGGACCAGATTCTTATGATGCTTTTAATCCCTCCATTGCTGCATCTAGGGAGGAATATTCCAAATCTACGAATTATACCAACGCGGACGGTAAGATTGTTACTCCAGATGGGCGAGAGGTTGATCCCTCAGACCACTTGCCAATGGATACCTGGGCTCCAGAACCAGAATCGAAGAAGACTACTCCGCCGATCGAGACACGAGCACGTCCTGCTCTCAACGGCGCACAGCCCATGCCACCATCTGGGCGTCGGCCACTTCGAATAACAGCTCGCCCACAGTCCATGGCGTTAACACCCCCCACATATGCTACGCAAGAGCCTACAGGCCCTAGAAGCACAGGGCGCAACCGTCTCCAAAAGAAAACCCATCGCGCCTCTGCGTTGCCTGCTCCCATTTCCGCCGGGTCAAGCCCACTTGGCCCAGCCACCGCACACCAGCGGAATAGTACCCCACCGCGCGCTCTGGTCCGGGCCAGCACGTTTGACTACGAGAACCATGGCCCCCCTTTCGATAGTGAGTTTGGTATTACTCGCACAGGGTATGGTTCCGGGCCCCCTATCCCCGCTAAGATTCCTATGATGAGTGGCGGGCTGGGACCATCAACTTCTGCGCCCCAAGGAAATGAAGAACTGGCACTCATGGAAGAGATGAGCAGAATCGATATCGGCACCGGACGGGCTAGACGCCACCGTGGATATTAACTTGTTCCTCGGACCCGCTACTTTAAAAGAAGCAGATTCACACAAGCGCGTTCGAGGAGCGGATGATGATATACATTGTATGATAACTTTGATAAATAATGTTTAAACTTGGGATCGGTTATGAGAGAAGTAGAATAGGCAGACCTGCACGTTCTTAGTCATGGTCACTCTTATTCGGCTACAGGGTAAGCTACGTGGTTAAGTATAAAAAGTTGGTTTGGTTTAGGGGTCTGGGATTGTTTTCAAACGGAATGAATAAGGTATAGAAGAGGATTGAGTTGCAGGCACAACAACGGAATGAAAGGACGCCGGTTATTATGTTCAGTACAGATGGAGAATCCGTATGCTCGCCTGGTATTCGATAAGAGGGCAAGAAGGTCTTGAGGATATCTCTTTTGAACAACCTGGCTATGCGTTAGCCTGGCTATGCGTTAGGAAATAAAGGAACTTAAACATTTCATGCATTCATACACTAGTACTGGGGTTTGCGGCTGTCGTTTACATCTTAGCATACTGCTCGGAAGCGGTTGGATTAGTAAGTACATACCTACCTAGTAGGTCTATGTAACTCTTATGTATTCGTAATAGTAGACTACACAGATCTACTGCTAGTTTATAGAGGGGTAACTAAGTACTTAGTTTAGATAGCCAGATGATTACATAGTTAAATCAACAGCAGGTATTACCTGTAAGAGGTTATAACATTTATACTTCTCATTGTAGGTATACTAACTGGTCTTAGGTATGAATAGGTTCGACTCCTAAGTATAGGCATCCAAGCGCAATCCGAATCCACAAAGCAAAAACTCCCTACGCATAAAGCTACCTGGGTATAGTTGGGAGGATCAACACCCCCGTATGGTTGCTCGGGTTAAGTCAGGTAATAAATAAAATCTGCCAGTGTGCTCACGGGTTTAAAAGGAAGACCGACGCCAACCTGAGTATAGCATAGCATGTTGCTAGTCTGATCACGGTTTACTACCTTGGTTAGTGGGGTTTCCTTCAAAGTCTTTTCAGCTCAAATATGCACTTATTCAAAAACGATCTGGGCGGAGCATCCTCATCTCACTATAATATCTATACAAACATGTATGCATGGTTCGGACTTATCGGCCTGGTTGTTGAGAGCGGATAGATTGGTAATAATAACCTGGTATAGATGAGTAATCTATCTAAGTCATTCATGTGTGTTATTTTACTGCGTAGATGTAACCCCACGAAACGTCAGCCTCAGTATTAACGTATAAATAGAACGAACGGAAACATGTTCATGCGAACTTCCCACGACGGTATAGGGCGACACGCTAAGATGCATGTGCAGTGCATAGTCTGGTATATGCATGAAACTGGAATCAAACACTTCCTCCTACTAGCTGCTAGTATGATATAAATCTATGTATTATCTAATAGAGGGAAAGTGGCCTTGCGTAGTTACCTACTCACTTGCTACCTAGTCACGTTGGGGTTTGCTGTACACCCTGACACTTGGCGAAGCTGATATTCATGACATCTGACTAGATTGCGACGTAGGAGTACCTATTGCAAATACCGTGCTCTCAAGAAATCTGCTGTTTACATTCGAATGGGATGTTTGGGTCACTGGGTCACTAAAGAGCCCCAGCCTGCTTCTTGGGGGCCAAAAATCATATGAGAGCCCAGAGTCGCCTCCGCGATGCATAGATAGGCAGACTGTACTACAAAAAGGCCGCATTCTCCCGTTACGAGTGACTTTCAGTTTTTCTTACGCTGTCAGGTCATTCTATACTTGTCGATAATGGACGCAGAAGATTATGATCTCGGCCCCTTCTGGGCTGAGGCTAAGCGGGCTTATGAGCTCGAGTGTGAGCACGCGATCGACCTCGGTTCCGATACCCGGGAACCTAGGACAGTCGACCAGTTGCTGGAATTGATCGAATCGCGAGGTTCGAATTTCGGATCTTTTCGGGAGAAGCACAATCGGTTATGGTCGAAACTGCAGCGATTCGCAGAGCCCGTTGTCGCGGTGGGAGAGGTGACTGGGGAGGCCTTCGGCAGCATTGATGGCATCGGCGGACCCGTCAGCTCGGTTCTTAAGGGCATCACTCACCTTGTAAAGGTACGTATGCCATCTTCATTCATTGGTCTTCATATTCTGTTGATTACGCATGGGCTATGTTGAGCAACGGCTAAGAACTCTGTTGGTGTAATTCATTAGGCTGCTGAACATGTAACGAGCGCATATGACTGGATTGAAACGGTTTTTGGGGAACTTCAGAATTTCTCAGATCGCTTGAGAAGTCACACTAGAACTACTATCACCAGTGCCATGCGACGAATTATCATCGCTATACTGGCATTGTAAGTCCTAACCTAGTCAGCTTACCTTTACCTCCCTGAGATCGGTTACTGACCAATCATGGAAGCATTCTGCGTATTATTGGGAGATCAGAGCTCCTGATCAAACGAGGTCGAGTCCGTAAGAAGACATATCATCTCTTTTGCTCTATACCCTTGGACAATATGTATCACCTCCCTTCCCTTTGACCTTCTGGTCTAATTCCTTACTTCTAATTATCCTGAATACAACTCACCCACCTGCTATTCATACTCTTCCCTATACATTTGACATCTTTCAAACAGGTACCTCAACTAAAGCAATTTAGGCGAATATCTGCGAGTTGCGTTTATCGGCAAAGATCAGAAAACAAAGGAGTTGCTCGACGAGTTAAACAAAGTCATCGCCAACGAAGGTCGCTTGACGCTCGCATTGACGCACGAGAAGACCGAGCAAGCCCGGGACTTAGCCGCAAAGTCTGTCGAGGTTGGGCAGCAAGCCAGCGGCAAGATCGACAACGTCCACGAGGATGTTAGAATGCTCCAAAATCTGACGAAGGAGAGTGCCATGGCCATTCAAGAGATTAAAGGCCAGCAGATCGATCAGCATCTACTAGAAAACATGCATCATATCCTTAAGACGACAGCTGTCACACAAACAGATGATTGGTATTCGAGATTCAAGAGGAACCTGCTGGAGGGTAGCGGTGCTTGGTTGTTGAAAGAGGAGTTTTTCGACTTGTGGATGCAGCATCAGGCACCTATCCTTTGGGTCTTTGGTGGCCCCGGGGCAGGCAAAACGATGTTGTCGACGTGGCTCATCACAATTCTCAACAAACAATTCGAGGCAAAGTCCGAAATGGGCTTAGGTACCCATATCGGATACTTTTTTGTCAAGGAGAATGTAGAGGACCTTCGAGACCCAAACATCCTCTTTAAGACGATGGCGTGGCAGATACAGCAAACCGACTCTGTATTTCGGAGACATGCCGCAGCGGTGTGTGAATTCAATCGAAAAACCGCCGGGGCCGAGGAAACTTGGGAGAACGTGTTCCTAGATTTCTATCAAGGATTTCAGGGCCAGGATCGGCGAGCGATTCTGATCATAGATGGTCTAGATGAAGCAGAGATACATGTACAGAGGAGGATTCTACGCTTAATGAAAGACTACGTCTCTCGCATTCGGGCCGGACAACCTGCGAGAATACAGTTTGCCATTTTTGGCCGATTGACATTGCGACCCGAATTAGAGAGAATTCAGCTCGACCGAGAGGAAAAGATAATCGAAGTGTCTTCTGTTAAGAATCATGAAGACATGGAGAATTACATCACCAACAGAGTGAAGAATCTCACTATTGTGCGAATGATGAGAAATCGGAAGCCGGATGGACCTAAAGAAGCGAAGAAATTTGCTCGTGGTGTGCGTCAAAAGGTGTTGGACGGCGCAGCCGGCGTCTTTCTTTGGGTATGCTACTATTCAACTTCATTGATATGGTCCAGAGTCACTATGAACTAATAATTCGGGGTTAGGCGCAACTTTTATTAGATCAGATGGAGGGTAAAGATGACAGGCAAATTAACCAAGTCCTCGCAAACCCGCCAGAAAACTTGTACGATATGATATATTCAGTCTTCAACCGGATATCACAGGACGAAGAAGTGGATAAGCCTACAGTCAACCGGCTTCTAGCATGGGTTGCATTCGCAAAGCGCCCCTTGAGTTTCGGGGAGCTCGACGTAATCCTGAGATCGGATTTTGATGCGACTAACTGGTTTCTCTGGGATCATCTCCGGGGCAAATTTGCGTCTACCTTTCGACTACGGTACCCGAGAGGCTTTGACCCAGATGCCAAGCATGTGGACAATGCCAACGAGGGGGAAACAGCAGCTGGCGGTCAACAAGATGATCCTGATTCCCAGGTTCATGCCGATGACGATGATGACAACGCCAGCTTCGACCTTGATGACTCGAGCGACGATGAAGCCGAGGAAGAAGAGGCCGATGCTGAAGAAGAAGAAGAAGAAGAGACGGGGGATGAGGTACAAAAGGAAGAGGAGTATCAAGAACCCAAAGCATCGGAAGCGGATCAGCATTACTCATGGGCGCAGAAACATACCATCGTGGACTTCAGTCATCAACGGTTCCGTGATTTCCTCGTTATTGAAGGTAATCCGCGTACAAGGCAGAAACCATCATTACCGGTTGGAATCGATGTTCATAATGTTGAGGTCGAGATAGTATTCGACTGCTTCCGGTGTCTCCGCGCGGGCCTCGATAGTGGTAGGTACCATAACTCCTTGAATATCCCTTGGGAAATCTTTGACTAACTGACTCTTCTTCATAGGGATACACGTTCAATACTATATTGCCTATCCTGCATTTCAGATTTTCGCCCATTTAGCGTCTCTTAAGCGAGATCGCCTTGATGAAGAAACGCAGATTCATATTCTGCGAGAACTATACTGGTTAATGCGTAAGCCCCCGTTGAAATGTATTGGAAGTGACTTTCTCTAAATGGGCTACAGATGAAGAGAAGGGATGTCGGACATTATTTGCCGCCCTCGGGGAGCGAGTAGACGGCGAATGCGATGTGTTCTGGAAGCTGTGGCTCGCCGACAACCGGACGACATCCTTGCTGCAGCGATGGTTTGCAAAGGCAGCAACGCTCGGGAGTTTCGAAGAGGACGAGAAAACATGGATGGCAGCGGCAGCGAGTTCCGTGCCGAAACTCCTAGAACCCCTCGCCATGACGGCGGCAAAGATGTGGCTGACGAAGAAAAGCTACAAGGACGCCGCATATCTGGATAAATCCGAATTCCAGGTTTGGTTCCTTAGGGGATATAGGGCTCTCGACGAGCGTGGACACATCCCCGATAACCTTGCCAGTTGGATCTATGCTCGGGATCTAAACTTCTATAGTCTGGAGGCGGCCGATATCGAGGAGCTGGCTGAATGGGCCAACCTTGAGAAAACAACACATTGGTACACTGGACTTGGCTGGATTCTATACGAGGGTCCTAGTACCAATAGTGAACGGGCGCAGGAGCTCTTGGCCAAAGCAATTGATATGGTATGCTTTACTCCACGGTGCTAGCATCTATGTGTATTTTCGTAAGTACTGATCATCACGACGCAGGATTCCACAGCGTGGGTGGCGATGGAAGCTATGGCACGCTCTATCGGCGACGACAACGAAGACTACGAGAAAGCCATTACCTGGATGGAAAGGGCCGTCGAGACTCTCCTTGAGCATTGCAAGGACACAGCCCTCGAAGTTGACGGATATCTCCTTGCACACATATCACGGTGGAAAATGTACCTGGGAGATATTTCAGCAGCACTTGAAATTGCCTATGAGTAAGTGATGCTTACTTCTTTCAGACACATCTGAGGCTGATTTATTAGTGCGTGGATGAAGGCCCCCTTTAGCTTACCAGCAATCTCGTCCTACGTAAGCGCACTGCTAAAGACGCAGAGGTGGGACCGTTTAATCGAGATCATGGAATATCTAGCTGGCGAGGACAATGGTTACGGAACGTCATATCTCGTGAAGGTTTTTAGCGAGCTGTCGTTTGTAGAGTACGTCGGACCGGCCTGCAAGGCGAAGGAATGCCCTACATTCGTGATAGATGCGCTCGAGCTAGCCCTGCGAGACGTCGAGAAATCGGGCGACAAGTCGGCGCTCATCAGCAAGCTCCTGATCTTCGGGGACTTCTACCACGACTACTATGATAAGAACGACAAGACCATCCGTTGGTGGGAAGAGGCCATAGCTAGGATGGCTGATGCCGACGCTGTGGTGCAGAGAGAGTACACGAACACCAAAGTCGTCTACACAAACAAGTTGGCTCAGCTCTACTTTGACGCGGCGGTTGAAAATTTCGAAGGTGAGTCCTCTTAATCCTTATATTCAATATTAGCAGATAGGAAATGAAACTAACCGTTTGTTCGTCCCGCTCTAGCTCATGTTCGACCGAATGACGCCGCGATCCGATTGAAGCAGCTCGCACTAGCTGTAACATATATATCAGGAAGTGACGAGGACGTGTTCTCATACTACACTCCAGGCTATCCTTCTTTGCTGTATGGTCGGTGGCTGAGGGAGTACGAGAAGGCGAAGCCGTCGGTTTGGCGGAAGTGCTTCCGCGCGAGAATCCTCGAGCAAATCAACGGCCTGGACGACGACGACCCCACAAACGATACGAAGGCCTGCAAGCGGCTCGCCATCAGCTTGTTCCAGGCAGATGACGAGAAGAGAGCCAGCGCTATCATCGCCGTCCTATACAAGACGCTTGAGGAGTACATGGCCGGAAAGGAGAATGTCGAGTCTGAGGAAGAAGAAGGCGCTGAAGACACTCCTACAGGGTCAGATGATGGTGAAAAGACGGCAGAGGCCACAGATGACGACAAGCTTGCGGACGAAGTTGCTGAAAAAGCCAGCTTGGAAGACAAGGAGACCACTGATGACGGCGGCAATGCTGATACACAGACCAGTGCACCGACTGCGGAAGTTCCTGTCTCACAAGTCGATGCAGAACAGACTAAGGTTTTCGGACCAGAAGAGAAGCCTTCACAACGGCCGCGAACCTCGGAGGGCGGAGACGAAAGGGATGATAACGTCATCAATTTCGACCCTCAAAACGGCAAACTAGCACTCCAGCTCGATTCCTATGCGTGGAACTACTCATGCGATGGCTGCGGATACGACGCAGAAGACAAGGGAACCATGTAAGCACCTCCCATTGATTTCCTCCGATCTCCCGAACCATAACCCTACTTACTTACTTACTAACTAACTCCCGCATCCAGGTGGTTCTGCGACATATGCTACGACGTCGCGTTCTGCAGCGAGTGTCTGGAGAAGGCCAAGGCCGTGACGCTCGAGGTACGGCGCTGCAACCCGAAACACCGCTGGCATCAAGTCTGGCCGCTGGACGAAGCCAAGGTCAAGGAGATGGCGGACGAGTACGGGACGGGCGGCAAAGTGCAGCTGAAGAAGGAGTGGCTGGAGGAACTGCGCAACGAATGGCTCAGGGGTGAGTAGGTCTGATTTTGGGAGGAAAACATACATACTTGGTGGCTACCTAAGCATCTTCCTTATTGCTATTGTTGTGAGTGGACGGAAAAGGTTGGGTTCAGGACTCCTCTCATAGGTAGGTATTCTCTTGTTGGACAGGTAGTTTAAAAGAATACGGGTATTAATCATCCCGGGATTCTATATACGAATGGACGGACAATGATATAATTGCATATTGAGAATGTGTAGGAAATTCAGCTTGGATTTCGCTGGTGATTCGTGTTTTTCTCTATGCGAGTAAGGTAATTATCGTGGTTGAGACTCATCAATACGATCGTTGGTTTGGATGGCTATAATCCTTTTTTGGTGTAGAGGTCTTGATTCTTATAAGCTATGCTTTTCTCACCTTAAGGGAATTGAACCGATGACCCTAGTGTCGCTACGTACTGCGTACTCTGTGTCGATGTTGCTTAACTACCTACCTAGGTAAGTATTTGCCATTCGACCCCCAAAGGGAGCCAAGATGTCAAACGATGTTGACCATACAACATCCTCAACCGGGCGTGCATGCAGCAACTTGTCAGCAGAGGATTCGATGGACACTCATGAATGCTATTAAATTGCAAAGAAAGACATGGCAGGAGGATGCGGACATGGTTTTTTAAATTGCTCGTAACTGATGCAGCAAGGCCTCAAAAAACCGATGAGATATCGTGGCAGCATAGGTTGCTCTGCTCAATAGCGCGGTTGATATGCAGTTTTAGAAAAAGTTACCTATAACAAGTTGGCATTGCTCATTTCTTCACCAGAGTATTAAGGGACAAAGGCTTTCATTCTGATCTCGTTATGAGATTCTAAATGTAAGCCGCGGTACGGTACATTGGACACTTTCTCAACATCAGAATTGGACATGTATATACCTCGAAGTCCATTCTTAGACATTACAAAGTCTACTGTACCTCCGAATAGTTAGTTGTATAGAGTGAAACTTAGATAATGGCATAGCCCCAAATTGTTTCTTCAAATGTCGTGTCGCCTAGTTCATTCTAATATTGGAATGAAGTGAGATAGCAAAATTTTGATTGATACATTGAACTTTCGGGAGGAAGATGTAGCAAAAACATCTCGTGTTCGTTAGACTTACTAGACTCATAGAATTTTTAAATGGGCCATCAAGAGCTTGGGCAGTACTACCCGCTAACAATATTATCATTGAAATTGCCGTAGTTGACTGAAAACTGCGTTCCGTGACACTAGTAATGATTCGAGAGAATGCAACAAGCCTTGAATGCTATATTAACGAGATTTCTGTTACAATACGCAAAAACACTCTATTTTCGGACTCACGCCACACGATAATTCAAGATCGCACACCCCACCTTTGCAGATCAACAACTTACTCGTGCGTATCAGCTTAGCCTTGCTACGACAACGTCATTATCAAGTGCGAATAGTCTACCAAGTAGCACCAGTGTCGAGAGTACTCACAAACTGCGAGGTGAGGATCTCCACCGCCATCATTCATGCTCCCATCACGACACCTACGCTACATAGTAGATTATGTAGGACTGATGCCCCCAGTATGACAGACGACTGTATTGGGAATGTGCGAAATATATGACCGTGCCTGTGCGGTAGCTGACAAAAGGGAAGTACAATCTTCAACCAGGTACCTAGGCCCTATGCACAGCTCTGCTTGCATGGATTTATGCTGTACAGAAGTGATTTGAGTATATACTCGAGGGTCTCTGGGCGGCCTGTCGCGGGTTTACAACGACCGTGCACTGTCTAGGCAGCCCTCTAAGTAGTGTACGCTCGGCACGACTTCCTTGCAGTGTAGCACTGATTCCGAACGGATCGCGTCATCTGTGGTTCTCGCAGATACTCAGCCGCCGGAAGCTAATGTCCAGAAAATCATATGTCTCCATACTAATATACTTAGTGTAGTCTACGCAGACAGAGTGTAGATCTGAGCTTCATTGGGAACTCGTCATGCCGAACTGGTCTAAGAGGACCGTAGACGCTGTAGCTGCCATACTATAAACAGCCGTACTCTAGTCCAAACTAGTAGTGTAGTGAGAGTGTAGTGTAGTGTAGGAAGTAGTACATGTACAGCTGTTTGGAAGCGAAAAGACCGAACGCCTTTGTAATGCGCCGTCGCCGCATGGGTACAGTAGTACAGGCGCATCCACAAGGCCAATCAGTTGGTTCGAGAACTACGCTGCGTTCTAACTGCGTTGCTTGAAATCATTTCCCACTTCCCCGGGTGGAGGTTGGCTTGGGGTATTCCCTTCGTGCCACATTTGTGCAGTTATGCCTTTACCTCCGACAAACGCAATATAACGTCCGCGGGTATAGTGTAGAGAGTCGTCATATGCACGCCAAGATGTGATATCAACCCCAGTAGTTGAGTTGCTCTGCAGCTGAGCTAATCCATGGAATTTAACGGTTGGAACTGTCTACAATTATGTCTTGTATTAGTGTATGTAAGCTGGTAGTGGTCGAAGGATAACGCCACCCAACTCGACGCTTTGGATGGAACTTGCTGGGACTAACAACAAATAAATACTGTCTTTTTTTGTCGATTTTATATTGTTCAAGTTGTGTTTTGCTTTGCCGCATGGTTGGATCCGCGGAAGCTTACCGTGACACTGCAAAGTACTGTCCTCAGGATTTTCCTTGGAGATCGAATGATTTTAGGGCCTCCACTTGGATTGTCACCTAGCCTTACGCTAAGTGCTACACATGGATACTACCTCTGTACTGCGTAAGTATAGTAGCATATGTATAGGTGATACTGGGTTTTGCAATAGGTACTGTGCAGTGCTTCGAGGGCACATTCTCTTTTGGGCAGCGAGGCGCAATTTCGTAGATGAAACACAAACGCGATATACCAGCTGCCCGAGGCAGCGGATTGGGTTTTGTAGTGCGACATCCTGATGCTACACCAATGGCGCGTGTGTTGTGGCGTCACGTACAGTTGCGAGTGAGACCACTTTGGGGTTGATGAGGGTTGGAGCCGTTAACCGCGGTGACTTGTCATCTCCATCGCCTGTCTCGAAAGTGCCGGGAGACTAGAAAGAAAGCCACGAAGTGTTCTGAAACGCTCCAACTCTAGATTAGGCTTGAGCAGCGAGAACGGACTACGCCACATCACCACACCCGCAGATCCTCTCTCAGTATATCATACTACGCCATGATGAGATCGATCACAAAGAAGGGTCAGTTCAAGAGCTACTGCCGCCTGGATAGTATACCTATGTAGTTCGCCTTGCTAGCGCGACACGTTCCTATGGTTTCTTTTCTTGGGTGGGGGAGTTATCGCTTGAAAGCCCTTGACTTTGCATAAGTGAGAACCTGTGTTGGATATAAAAAAGATGTCTCACAAACCCAAATGTCTGGGCTGAGCAAACACTTACATCGTACAGCACACTAACTGCTAGCTCGAATCAGATCATCCAGAATGCCTACTACTGCGTACAATGAGCACTGTTACCCAGCGTGCTTGTCGGAAATTATTGCTCTCTCCGTGACTAACGTAGAAGCTCGATGACACGCTGCCAGTGCTGGGCTTCTGGTGACATTGATGATGCTGTAGTAGTGAACGTGTACACGTGTAGTGCAGGTATTGCTGGGATAGGTAGTTCGCACATGTGATGCCGAGGGCAGGCCGTTGAGCGGGAAGCGTTGCAACCCTGGAAAAAGAAAACACCAAAAAATAGAGAAGTCATGAGCCCAGAAAAGCCCCTAGACTAAAATACCTGCACTGCACTACACAATACGGCTTGCGTGGTGCGCCATGTGTTATATACCGGTGCCGTTATACTTGGATGACTGGTTAGCAGGCTGATTAACCATATAAAGTGTAGCACCGAGTCTATAGGCAGTACAGATACGTATGATGGATAGTTATCATCATATTTGAGAGAAGCTTCGTGTGAGAGAGATTAATTAATGAGGACGGGCCGGTTCTTTCAGGGGAACCGGCCTATCGTCCGAAAGCGGCAAGGAGCCGAGCAGTGGATAAGTGGATAAGTAGAGGTATGCTCAAGGCATGCTCAAGGATAGGATAGGGATAGGATAGGAACTACACTACCTATACATAGTATTATTTGATAATAGCTTTCATCTAATCTTCCATTCGCCTCTCTTATATGTACTCAGTATACTAGATCCCACGCTACTCTTAGCAGCACGGCTGCAATTAAATCCCCTGCATTTGTAGTTATGCTTGTTCGCCGGCGTGTTAGTGTAAGTACATCATAACAGGTACTCAAGTACCGATTCGGAATATCCGAGCGATGAAGCTACAGTACGGTTCCTAATCTCATCATCATCACAATCACAAGCCACAGTGCCCAGACACGTATAGTCCCGGTACACAACCTCTGCACGTACATAATGAAGGAGACAGGTGCTACTAGTACAATGCATGTAGGTCCCTCGCTTCATAAAACAATTGGTGACGGCGGCGTCGCTGGCCACCAATCAATTCACGAACCACCAAGCCGGCAGCTGTCATTTGGCTGCGCCCCGGGGGAAGACAAGATTTCGAGAGGCGAAAAAAGTGTGATATCTCTCGGGAACTGCAGAGTGATATGTCTTCACACATCTTTTCGGATTCTCATCCGACGTCACGGCGAGGGGGGATTGTCCAGAGAGCCAACTCGCCAGTCGCCGTGACACTATGCTGGATTTGGAGATGAGCCCCCGTAGCCTAGCGAGCCAAGCAACGGACCAGAAAAACATGCCCAGGGGTCCACGACCCCCTTTCCAGATAGTCCTAATTCTGGTCCTGGGCCGTCGGCTGGGTCTTGTCACGTTGAATGGTCCCCGGTTTCCTCTGATGGCCTGGGACGATTGTGGCCACGCCTAGCCTGTAGTGTACTAGTCGTACAGTACCTGGTCTCACGCTCGCCCTGACAATGCCTACCCAGATCGCCTGGGCTTTGCCTCGTGTCGACGTGTCTTAGTGGTGAGCGCGGCTGGAACAACAATGGCTGACTGAGGTACATGGTTGGTGATTCAAATCATGGTCGGGTAACGTACGTAAGTACGTTGTAAGTATGGAGCTAGAATTCCACCAGCTGCACGAGGACGGGAGCGCGCGTTTTTTCTTAGCGGCAACGATCTCACTTACCTCTTCCTCTTTACACTAGCTCATGGTTTGGGGATCAGGTATTATTACCTATTGCGTATGAGTACGGAGCATGGTAGTCTTTTTTCGTATGCTACTTTAACCTAGGCCGGGGGTTGTGCCCACTGGAGTGGGTATCTCATATTTGAGTCCGAATGTTATACTATGTAGCCATTCGTCATAATAATTTACAGGACTCTCTCTCTCTCTGCTATTCCATGTTAATCTTTTATCTTCCTTTCGCTTCATGTTCCTTGCCTTTAGCCCATTGGACCTTGTCAATCTTGGGGGTATCTACTGTGTGTTTAAGCAGACATTAGAGGCGAAGGGGAGTCGACCGCGATCGACATCCGTAGCGTCTTGCTCCCGCAACCCTTATCCTGTCCGCATTGTCTTCCCTTGCTTTGCTTTGCCTTGCCACGTATCGTAGGTGGTTTCCTGGGGAATCCTTACATCTATCTGTTGCCCTCCGAGTAGCATCATACGAGTCAACAGCCACGAACCGGACATGGTTACTATCAACAAGAAGCACGGGCTCTGAAAACGCAACCGCCTCTGTGTCTCTGACGTGGCATTGAAACGAGGGTTCTTTGCGACTTCGCTCTCCAACTATACGCATATGCAAGACTAGGTTAGTCAAGATAGCTGACAGCTACAAGGGTTGGCTCTTAAGGCATAACCATCATTTACTTCTAGATCAATACAACTACGACGTGGTAGGGTATCTTGGTAGCTTGTTAAAGAGAGCGACAGGGTGAGGTCACAGCTAACGATGCAACGTACTGCAGGTCCCCCGGCTTTTACCACCTTGGACGGGACTCTGCCCCACGGACTATCATCGACCCAACCGACTATAATAGCTGCACCTAAGTATACGAATGGGCCCTCTGCTTCGCTTCTTACTGGATTTTGGCGTGCTCGGACACGTCAAGCAAGTCATCCTGTCACGAAACGTTAATACTGTTTACTATAACCAACTAAGGACTCGCATCAAGGTTATGGTAGGGGAGACGAAAAACCCCTATCGAAGGATTACGCGCACGACCAGGTCAATTTGAACCCGGATTTGATAAGGAAATTGAGGTGAGTAAATATATAGATGCCCATTACGTGGGTGCCGAGCAGGTTGATAACCCGCCTCGTTGATCTTGGAGTTGTGTACCCGCCTCCATGTTGACGGAGTCAAGAGATGCGCAAACAGCATCAAGCCCCTTGCAGGAGAATTCACTGGTGTGCGACTTGTTTCAAACCGGAAATATCCCTGATTCAAAACCGTCACTTTTTGCGTCCGGTGAGCCCGTGCTAATAGTGGGGCCAGATTCAAAGGCTCAGATGATGGGAATAGGTACCTGGGACCTCTCAAAGTGAAGTGACTGCTTCGACGTTTGAGGTGTTTGCTTCTTTGGCGGATTCAAGGCAGAGCCACATTTTCTCGGTGTAGACTCACCAAGAGATATATGGAACCGCCACTGTCAGGATTCGTGCGTCGCTATCGTCCAGTCTTCTGCTGGTAATTTCCGTCGTGGTCCACATTGAGACCAGACAAACTAGGAACATCAAGGTTGCATGTGAACAGGTTAAGACATGGCTGCCTGGGCAACGGAGGACGAGCTCAACAGCGCTGCTGTTGCAGCATTGCCAACGCCAGCAGGCACTCCATATCGGACACCGTCTCGAACATCGAAAAAGTCGCGGCGATCTGCAACACCTCCAGGCGTTGCTTCCTCATCACCTCCAGCCTTGCCGGCCGATAAAATCGAGAAGAAGAATAATAAGCGTACCTCCAAAGACCTTGCCGTTGATGAGAGCTTCGGGATTCTGGACCCTCGCCGGTTTACACCAACGCTACACGCAAACCTGGTATCGGAGATTCTTACCTTACGCCGGGATCAAGAGGACAAGTTAAAAATCATTGAAAATTTAGAAACGACTCTGCAGACCGTTCATGAAGAGAAAGACGGCTTGCAATCGAATTTGTCGGAAACGGCAAAAGAGTCACGGTCTCTTAAACGTCAACTAGCTTTACTTGAAGGAGGGACTTCCTCAGCTTTAGGTGAGCTAGCCCGGGAGCGAGAAGAAGCTGTCGAGACTGCTACAGACACGAAAAGACGACTCGAGACGGCACAAAAGAAACTTAGAACCCAGGAAGAGGATTCTCAACGGGTTCACGATCTGTGGGCGAAGGAGAAAGATGCCTGGGAAGAAGAACGAAGAAAGTTCGAGCGAAAACTACACGTCGCCGAAACACGATTGAGAGCTGTTCTCGAAGAAGTCGAAAACCTCCACGCTGCACAGTCGAATGGTGTTCGGAATGAAATGGAAGACGATGCCGAAGATAACGACGGTACCAGTGTTCGGACTCGGAGCATAACGAATAGCATTCGATACTCGACGATTAGCGGCCCTGGAGCTGGAAAAATCAATGGCATGAGCCTGGCTGATGAACTTAATTTTGATGATGACGATGACTACCAAACGGATCTGGATGGTCGTCAAAGCGCGCTTTCAAACGCTGGACACCGTCGCAATATGAGTCGTGACAGTGTGACATCTTGGACTCACCGACGCAATCATAGTATTGATAGTCAAATTCGCCCCGGAAGCGTGGCCCGAGGACGATTATACACGAATCCGAACGTGCTTGCAAGGCTTGAAGGCGACATTCAGGAGGATGATGAAGTCCAGACACCTACAATAAAGTCGCCTGAATACACGGACGCTGCCGTGCAGTATTCACCACCACCTTCACCTAAGATTGTACCTTCGAAGCCTTCTACTCCAGAGTCTCCAACTAGAGGTGAGGGTTTGTCGGAGCTAGAGAGCCCTCCACGTGGTGAGATGGAGATTGAAGCGAACCAGCGTCGAAAGCGTGTCCACATCAGCCGCCCCAGCCCGATGGCTGCTCCTAAAATTATCACCCATTCAATGGTATCGTCTGCTTCTCAAACCGCTGAGCCCTTAAGCCCTCCAAGGACACCCCTTTCTCCAGTAGAGGGGTTGACTCCCGAGCTGAAACTGAAGACTGCGGATACAAAATCAATCGCTACGCAGACTGAAAGTGCTCCTGCACGTCAGCAAGTAACCCCCTTACTGATCCCTAGCATCAGTATCGTCCCACCAACAAGCCGCCCGCCAAGTCCACAGGATTATCGTCTCCCTCAACATTCTAAGGATGCCGGCTGTCAAGTCTCCATTTTACAACCACCGAGCGCTACATATCAGTCTGTCGCAGTTCAGACAGAGGAGATCCGAGTTGATAAGAGGCTAGACAAATTGCCTCGACACTTGCATCCCTCCGCTATCTCTTCTCGACCGTCTTCCCCGACGCCTAATCATGAGCCAGAGAAGCCGTTCACACCGGTACCGGGACATCTCCCCCCTCGGAACCCTCGGCGAATAGCACATAAAAACAGCTTTATGAACGACCCGAATCTATCACCACCGGTATCACCATCAGTAGCTGAATCAGAAACTCGTGACATGTATCCTGGTAATAATGACAATGGCCCTCTCTCCTCCGACAAAGCACCCATGCGACGGCCCCCTCGCATTAGCAGTTTATTCGCTGGGTTTGATATCGCGAGTTCCGATGAGGCAGACGAGTTCGGAGATGGAGATCTTAGCGACCCAGAATATCGAACAGCTCTTTCGCCCCCTCAAACGAAAACCGGTTCTCACCGGCATTCAAAACGGGGCACTGCTTCAGCGGGTTCTATGTCGCCGGAAAGCATCAGGCCACCAGCCAGAGAGTCACGGAGCTTCATGAGACAAGCTGGTGGACCTGAGATATATAGTAGCTTCAGCCTAGTTGATTCGCGGGATATCCCGGTTCGCAAACCATCATCGCGACCACCGTCAGTCGGTATGAACTCAAGCTCGCGGGCGAGCGTCATGCGGAAGGCTGCGATGATTCAGAACGGTATTTCCTCACACAACGCTCGGTCACCAAGCCCTAGCCTCCCAGACATCCGCGAACCTCCATTCCCCATCCCCACAAGAGCAAGCTCGAGGCAGCCAACCGTCACAGCTAGTGCTCCTAGTGATGGCTCGCGCAGCCCGTCGCGCTATGGAAGCGGCTGGCATCGACGTGGCGCGAAAGGCAGTATCTATAAGAGCAATAGTATCCGAAAGGTCCGCTCCGCAGCTGCTCTACCTCGAGGTGGTCGATATCGCAGGCGTGGCAGCCGTTCACCGCCCCCAATGACGCCTTCGGAGGAGGCGCCTGGGAGCCCTCGATTGCCGCCTCTACCGAATAATGATATCACAACGCCACGCAATCGAGATGCTGGAACAGCACGATATAAAGGCCACAAGTCTCAACCGTCGACGAACACAGCCAACACCGAAAACACCAATGCGCCCTCCGTGGGCAGCTCACAACACGTTGCTGGAGTGGTGGATGCAATCGCCCAAACTATGGTTGGTGAATGGATGTTCAAGTATGTTCGGAGGCGCAAGTCTTTCGGGGTGGCAGATGGCACCGGACGAGAGGAGAACAGCAACGACCGTCATAAGCGATGGGTGTGGTTGGCTCCGTATGAACGGGCTATTCTCTGGAGTAGCAAGCAACCCGTCTCTGGCAGCGCACTGATGGGGAAGTCTGGCCGCAAACGTGAGTTGCTATCCCGCCTCCTTGCTAGATCACACTAACGCGACTATAGTTACCATTCAGTCAGTCCTAGATGTCAAAGATGATAATCCCGTTCCCAAAGGCGAAACTCAAATATTTAACCGGTCTATTCTTATTCTCACACCCCAGAGAGCCTTGAAGTTTACCGCTGTATCGTCTGAGCGTCACTATCTGTGGATCATGGCACTATCCTTCCTAGCTCACTCACAGCAGGCCGTGCCTGAGATAACACCATCACTCGCGCCACCCAAGGCTGCTCCCGCGCCAGATCCAGAGTTGTCGAAGCTCAAGACGAAGAGGAGTGCGATCCGTGATTCCATCCGCTTGACAAAAGGCAAGAACCCGGCTTTTATGGTACGTAATGATCAGAAATTACAGCCCAGTCTACAGGAGGAACCGGAACCTGTGCCGACATTCCCTGTACACATTGATCCTGAGGTATTGGCGTCGATGCCCACGCATCAGCGCGAGCTTTCTGTGGAAGCAGCCGAGCCACCATTGATCCCCCGGTTTCACGGCCGACCTCAGGGGCGCATACACGAGCGTGCCAGCCAGGTGGTGCTCCACGGGCGGAAAAGGAGCAATACCGGAGGCCACGTCCCGCCGCCGGTGTCCTTCCGAGGCTTTTCCCCCACGGGGAGCTCGATGCACGCTTCCAGCAATAGTACTGCCGGGGCCAGCATCGACACGGCGGGATCTTCCGACATTTACGGGCAGTCTCAAGTCTCCAGCAACCCGACGTGGGGGATGAGCACGGCCGGTTCCCAGCGCACGTCGGAGGCGTCCTCGAGACCGGCGGGCAACTTCTTCGAGGCGATCGGGACGGTCCGCATGGAAGCATTCATCACCCCGCTCTCCTTCGCCAAGTTCGACGATCATCCGGACGAAACCGAGGAGATGCGGTACAGGACCCGGAGACAGAGCAAGGAGCGTCGCCGTCGACGGAGTCGCAGCCGACACCGCGACAGCTACATGTCACGCAGCACGCGGGGCACTGGTTCGTATTATACTGGTAGCAGGGCGGGAGGAGAGGAAGACTTCTTCCGCGACGACCCCTTTAGAGGATTCTGATTGATTACATGATGACGAGACGTTCCTTCATCGTATACCGCTTTGTTACATCAATTTTTGAGCATTTCCGGTGCACAGCACCGACAGATACCCTCGTTAGTATGTTGTTTCTTTGCGCTAGCATTGCGTCCCATTTGTGTATCATTATTTTTTCCCTCGACGGCCGAGACAATGCAGGGCGGTTCTCGTGTTTATTTCAGGGGGATGGAACATGGGATTAGGAGTTTGCGGGTTGTGCGTTGCGACGCAAGGGACGAGAGCTATGGGCGGAAAGGAGAAAAAGAGAGCCGTTCTAGTGTAAGTTATTGGTTGTTAGAGTATCTGGATCCTACTAGGGAGGAGGGAGGAGAGAGGAGAGGGAAAAGAGTATAGTGGTCTCAGGACTAAGACTTCATTAATAA
The DNA here is from genome assembly GCA_022578965.1 of Xylaria sp. FL1777. Lineage (NCBI taxonomy): Eukaryota > Fungi > Ascomycota > Sordariomycetes > Xylariales > Xylariaceae > Xylaria > Xylaria sp. FL1777. The sequence continues at coordinate 121,686 of MU400511.1, forward strand.
TACTACCAGAAGCTACTTGCCTAGGTACTGTTGCCGTTGCACTATTGTATGTCCTCAAGTACCTATATCGAGGATTCTGGCATCTATCTTAGGTAAGTACCTACGTTGGTATATCATTCCTTGTAAGAGGATCAGGGGTAGGTACTTATCCATGCGTCAAGAGCGGCGTATTGCTCGGTATATTGAATTTAGCGATGCGGATAGCGAATGCCTACGGTACCTTCCGGTGCTCTGTGTACCAGTAAAATGGAGAATACCCCGCCATCCCGCCATTGCACCCCCCACCAACGGCACATTGTATCCAGCTAAGAAAACCAGCGTACAGATACCTTCTACTCTCGGTAGGCAGACGCACCTGTCATTCAATGCCACCCTGTTAGCAATTTCTTATCTCAGCCGCCGCTGCATCAAGCACGAGCACGAGCACGAGCACGCTCACCCACGTCAGAATCAACCACAGTCTCCTTGTCTCGCCTCGTCTTCGATCGCCATATTTTTTCTCTCTGGCGCAACACGTGTATAGAACCGATTTCGTGACCTAACCATAATATCCTCTCCCTTTCTTCCTCTTCCATCTTTATTTTCCCCTCCCGTCCCTCCCGTCCTAACCTCCCTTGCTCTGTCCACCCACCCGCCGGCACATCACAATACCAACCGCCAAGATGATGAAAATATGGTCTATGGTAAGGAAGGGGCATGAAACGCGGCGTGGAATCATGGTCTCTGACATATCTTCCTACAGAAAAAGGAACAGCAAAAGCAGGAGAATGCTGATGCTGCGGGGGGCAAAAAAAAGAAAGTGACCGCCGCCCAACTACGGGTACAAAAAGGTATGCCATATTGCGTCTTTAAACTGCATCTTGATCTAAACAGGGCTCTAATCACGGCGTGGTCTCTTCCTCTTCACAGATCTCTCAGAATTGTCGCTGGGCACGACAATGAAGACGGAATTTCCTAACCCCGACGATATCCTCAACTTTATTCTCGAAATTAAGCCAGACGAGGGCGTCTACACGGGCGGGAAATTTACTTTCACCTTTAGCATGAGCCAGAGCTACCCGCACGAGCCGCCCAAAGTGCTCTGCCAACAGAAGATCTATCACCCCAACATCGACCTCGAGGGCAAGGTGTGCCTCAATATTCTGCGCGAAGACTGGAAGCCCGTGCTCAACCTCAATGCCGTCATCGTCGGCATGCAGTTCCTGTTCCTCGAACCGAACGCATCTGACCCGCTCAACAAGGAGGCCGCGGACGACCTGCGTGCTAGTCGAGAAACGTTCCGTCGAAACGTCAAGGTCTCTATGGCTGGCGGCTCCGTACGGGGGATCACGTACGACAATGTCATGGTCTCTCAATCTAGGCGTTGATGATGATCGTGCATTCAGTGTTACGCGGATAGCATCAGCTTATTTTCAACCCTCCCGAACCGAGACGACTGCATCGCATTTACATATAAGCGGCGGAGCACTCTGGATCACCTAGGACACCAGGGGTAGGAGCATGTGTCACGGAATAGTGGAACCAAATGGTCATGATTGATTTCTGGGCACGGATATCTAGATTTATTTGATATGCAGATTGGCGGTCCTTTTTGTTTCGTTTCGTTTTCACCATCACAGCATTGGCGTTCTTCGCGGGGGAGCATGGCATTCACGCTGAGGAATAAACTTGCCCTGGTGCTTTCATACTAGACTTGGAGCTAGGAAGCGACATGAATTAAGAGGGACGGACAGGCGGTAGGCAGGCAGGCAGGCAGGCAGGCACTCAGAGAAGACACAACAAGATTTTATTGTCTTTACATGAGTGTAAATAATGACGCAGGGAACACATAACGGCTATGAAATTTCATAGAAGACCGCTCGACGATAGATATAGGATTACCAATACAATATGACTTTTACAGGTTCGTGAGCCGATAATATCTTTGGACGGTAGTAGCCAGGCTTTTTGATTAGATCTTGTCTCCCCATTTATCCCAGGGGTCCCTGAGTGGAATGGTTAATACTAACAGGTGCTGACTAGATGAGAGACGAGCTGTTCTACCTATGCTCGGCCAGTTTGATCCGTCTGGGTACTGAGAAATGAAAAAGAAGGAAAGGAAAAGAAAAATGGAATATTACTAAAAATGGCTTTGGTAATATAACACCTAAGGTAATGCTCTCAATAGTAGTTTTGTCTTGAGTACTTACAAAACCTCGTCCGAAGCTGAGGGTGGTCCTTGATAACGCGTACGTCTTGACAATCCACCGACCCTAACACTAGGACACAATTATCCATGAAGTGTAGTATCACATGTGATGTTTGAACGTCATTGAACATTGAAGTAAGATGTAAGTATACCACGGATCTACCACGGACGCTTGCTCGCGTCGGGTATCTTAGGATTAACCCGGTAATCGCTTATACTGCTTAAGTAGGAACGAACGCTACCTAAGTAGGTACCTAAGTTGCTCGACTGGGCGAAGGAGGACGGTGGGCCATTACCACATAACACCGACAAACGAAAATGAAATTCAGAAAGCCCAAAAAGCAGCATTTATTATAATTATACCACAATTACACCACAATTACACTATAATTACAGCCTTTTATTTTATTTTAATTAGATAAAAGAGTAATTATAGCATTAGTAATTATAATACTACTTTTTTTTTTAATTAAATCTTGAACTTTTGATTGTTAGTAGCATGTAGTAGTGGCTTACCTATCTATGAGCTATTACCACATGCTACTAATAAACCAAAAAGCTATAAGCTACTAAACATTCTAACAAAGCTAAAACTAAATAAATAAAAAAATAAACAGATTAATTTAATTAAATGTAAATGTATGTATAAAAAAAGCCATTAGTTTGGTCTTTTTCTGAATTTCATTTTTGATTGTCGGTGTTATGTGGTAATGGCCCTCCGCAAAGGAGGGGCAAATGTAGGTCCCTACCTAGGTCAGAACGCTAACCCGCCAATGGCGTAGCAATTTTCGACTCACCGCCGCCGAGATCGCTCGCAAGCTTTCATAGCTCATCCACTTTTCAAAACCTGTCCGACATCCCACCAACACAAAAGCTCTGTGCTGACTTGACTCTTGACTCGAATTTCACCTGAGGAAAACTTCAACAGCTCTTTTGCTGAGTAGCACATATTGCTGGCCAATATCATACCTAGAAGCACTTTCACCGCTTCCTGTGTGAATATCCCCCAATCCCTCTCTCCACTCACTCTTTCTTCACATCATCATCATTATCATCGGCATGGCTGCCAGAGGTCTCTCCAAGGCTCTCCGTAGCCAATTGGCCCGTCAATTGGCTTCGCCCGCCGCCCAGAGACGTTCGTTCGTTGCTGCTTCGAACCTTGTCCGAGCTACTGCTGTTCAGTCTCGCCCTGCTGTGGCCGGTGTTGCTCAGCAGCAGGTGCGCGGCGTGAAGACCATTGACTTCGCTGGTACACCCGAGGAGGTTTATGGTAGGCTCTTCTAATCGCTGAAAGCAGCAGTATCCTAAATCGTTGCTGACAATTGTGTCTCTAGAGCGTGCCGACTGGCCTAAGGAGAAACTATTGGTAGGTTCTTGGCCCGGTATCACCCGTCATAATGGTAGGACAAGAAATGTCTTGGCTGATCACATATATAGGATTACTTCAAGAACGACACGCTTGCTCTGATCGGCTACGGTTCCCAGGGTCACGGCCAGGGTCTGAACCTCCGCGACAACGGACTGAACGTCATCGTCGGTGTCCGAAAGAACGGTCAATCCTGGAAAGATGCAGTACAAGACGGCTGGGTCCCTGGCCAGAACCTCTTCGAGGTCGACGAAGCCATCGGCAAGGGTACTATTGTTATGAACCTCCTCAGTGATGCTGCCCAGAGCGAAACCTGGCCTGCTATCAAGCCCCAACTAACCAAGGGAAAGGTAAGTTATACGAAGAAAACGTCCTACTATCGAGACCCAGCTCACATTTACACAGACTCTGTACTTTTCTCACGGCTTCTCTCCCGTTTTCAAGGATGTGACCAATGTTGACGTCCCCAAGGACATCGATGTGATCCTAGTTGCTCCTAAGGGCTCAGGTCGAACTGTCCGTTCGCTCTTCCGTGAGGGCCGTGGCATCAACTCCTCTTACGCCGTCTACCAGGATGTCACTGGCAAGGCTGAGGAGAAGGCCCAGGCCCTTGGTGTTGCTGTCGGCAGTGGTTACCTCTACAAGACTACCTTCGAGAAAGAGGTGTACTCTGATCTCTACGGCGAGCGTGGCTGTCTAATGGGAGGTATTCACGGAATGTTCCTTGCACAGTACGAGGTTCTCCGTGAGCGAGGCCACAGCCCCAGCGAGGCTTTCAACGAGACCGTCGAGGAGGCTACTCAGAGCTTGTATCCTCTGATTGGTGCTAACGGTATGGACTGGATGTACGAGGCCTGCTCTACTACCGCCCGCCGTGGCGCCATTGATTGGACCCCTAAATTCAAAGCCGCCCTCAAACCCGTCTTCAACCAGCTATACGATTCCGTCATTGATGGCTCCGAGACCAAGCGATCGCTCGAGTACAACAGCCAGAAGGATTACCGACAGAAATTCCAGGCTGAAATGGAGGAAATCCGGAACATGGAGATCTGGAAAGCCGGCCGAGCCGTTAGGTAAGCATGATACACAACAGCTTTCTCCAGCCCCATTGCCATAGTTGCCGTGAATTGTTGCTGACTTGAATTTTGAAGATCGCTCCGACCCGAGAACCAGAAGTAAATTCAGTAACGAAGCGAGTGGCGTTGGGCATTTATTGGTTTGGGAACAAAATTTTTGGCGTGCATACCTCGGAGGTGTTTAGGAGATGGCAAAACTTGTTTGTACTTGTATTCAGGATTCCCCAGATATCATAATCTCTCGCGAGGACCAAAGGGATTAAGTCCAAAAGTTATGTCGAGTTATGTTATTCTATTATATTTTCTCATTCGCGCCTGGTGATTGGCATCCCGTCTCGAGTGCGATTCTCGGCCGTTTATAATTCAATCCCCCGGCAAAATGAATATAAGTAGACGATATCCGTTATCGGATCAATAGGCCCACCCGGAGAGAGTCGGGGAAGTTGGGGATCGCTTCGATGATCCACAGGGCGGGCCAATATACCGGTATCCTCTATAATATCTTCCACGTTACCCAGGTAGGTAATTAAAGTAGGCACATGTACAGTAAAGGCACTTCTATGATTCGCTCGACTGCCGAGTGTTGCACTTGGTACCGATATTGAATTTGTATCCCGAATGACCAGGTTCTACTGTGATTGATTTGATTGCTTTCGTGCCTGATCTCTATTATAAAGGATATAACTATACAGTATTCATTTATGTTGTGAGTAACTACTTCTACATCTATCACTACTAGTTCCGTTTTCACGTGTAGAGGTCACTTACCATTTAAGATAGATGAGAATTAGAACATATTTCTAAAAAAAAGAAAAGGGGAAAAAGAAGCGGCGAGGAATAGAGAGACACGGAAGAGAGGAAGAACAAGAAACAAACTCAACAGGGAGAAGAAACAAGACGCCGAGAACGTAAAACAACATGGCAGACCCCTCGACCTCGCCCCCGCTGACGCGGGCCTCGGTATTCGAGGCGCGCGAGTTGATCAAGGAGTTCGTGCATCACACGCCCACGCTCACGAATGCCACACTAGACAGGCTTGCTTCGACGCCAGCGGCCGCGGGGAATGGTGATGGGGATGGAGGGAGACAACCCGCAAAGCCCAAGATGCGGCTGTATTTCAAGTGCGAGAACTTGCAGCGCATCGGCGCCTTCAAGATCCGCGGCGCGTTCCACGCCATCGAGCGCTTGAAGAGGGAGCCTGGGTGGGAGGAGGGCGGGGGCAGGGAGAGAGGGGTTGTTACACATAGTAGTGGTAAGTCTCGCATGTTCCTTTTCCTTTTCCCCCTTTCATGGTTTTGTCGAGAAGATCTCATTGGCAGTGGGGTGTTTTCACGTGTGAGTTCTTTTAGGTGTATATGGGAGTCTATGGGAATGGGGGTGGTTCATGATATAGTTGGAAGATTAAAGAAAAGAAAGGGGGAAAAAAAGGAAAAAAGCCTGGTTTCATCCTATGTCTGTCAAGTTAACGCGCATCGACAGGAAACCATGCACAAGCCCTTGCCCTCGCGGCGCGCACCAATGGCATACCAGCCCACATCGTCATGCCGTCTATCTCGGCGCCGCCCAAGATCGCCGCGACGAAGGGCTACGGCGCGAACGTGGTGTTCAGCGGGAGCACGAGCGTCGAGCGCGAGGCCGTCGTCGAGAAGGTCATGGAGGAGACGGGCGCGCGTCTCGTGCCGCCGTACGATCACCCCGATATCGTGCTCGGCCAAGGCACGCTGGGCTTGGAGCTCCTGGAGGATGCTCAGGACATCATCGCAGCGGCAGCCGGTGCCGAGCATGCAAAGAAAGACGGACCAATGCCAGCTGAGCGCAGCCTCCGGGCGCCTATAACGACGCCTAAACTCCCCGAAAGCAAGAAGACGAATCCCGGCCTCGACGCTATCCTCGCCCCCTGCGGCGGCGGCGGGATGCTTTCGGGAGTGGCGCTGTCGTGTGAAGGGACTGGGGCCCGCGTTTTCGGGTGCGAGCCGTGGTTCGAGGGCGCCGACGACGCCAAGCGAGGATACGAGGCTGGGAAGCGCGTGGAAGCGGTGTCGACGCTCACGGTCGCGGACGGGCTGCGCACTCCACTTGGCAAAATCCCCTGGGGCATTATCTACGAGCGAAGGCTGGTGGCTGGCTTCTATAGCGTTAGTGAGGACGAGATCATCGCTGCACTCAAGCTCATCTACGAGCGCTTCAAGCTGGTCGTCGAGCCGAGCTCCGCCGTGCCCCTCGCCGTCGCGCTCTTCAACGAGGACTTCCGGAGCCTCGTTGAGCGCGAGGGTGGCGAGGATGGATGGGATATTGGCATCGTGATTAGTGGTGGTAACGTTAGCTTGGAAGCTCTCGGGAAGTTGTTTGCGCGTAAGGAGGGTCAGTAGGGATGCGGCCATGAGTCTACCTGTGCGGAGGGGTAAAATGGTATGTTGAAAAGAGAGTTATTCATGGTGTGGCCTGGATTCGAACGCGCTTCCTAGATATCTCAAAAAAAGAATCGAGGGCTTAAGGCGAACTCAACATCCCTTGACCGGAAAACACCTGCTGCCTATGGCCCTGCCTCTGACACAGCTGTTGTTCCTCCCGACTACTTTACCACTCGACCACAAGGCGTGGGAGGGGAACGTCTGTTAAAAGGGTGCGCACTTGGGATAAGCTATATACTTGGTACCTGATAGGTATACTTGGTACTTAGGTACATCAACATGATGAGATCACCCAGATAGGGGTAATAGGGGGGAAAAGGGGGAGAGTCAGATTTCAAAGCGGAACTTCATGATAACAAGTAGTGAATGTTTTTTTCCATAGATCTAGATCCGCTATATCTTGTGCGTATCAAATTCTAAGAACGCATCGCCATGCTAGCTCACAGTAACTCCCTTAACCCATCCATGCTTCGAACAAATATGTAGTACCTGCTCTGCCACCCCAGTATATGTCGTAATGATATCCCTTGAAAGCTACCACAACAGCTTCTATACGTCCTCATCCCATCTGCTCGTTCATCACCTTTCGCCATTTCTGACTGTTACGCCTAATAAGAAATAGAGCTATAGTGCCGCCAATCCAAGCAATAAGCGCCACAGCAGTGGCCAACCATCCATAGCCAATAGCGTCGATCAGCGGTCGTGTGACGACCGTACCAGTCGCGCTGAGGATGTTCCGCACGAAATTATTAAGAGCTACGCCGGAACTCGCCCGCTTCGGCATGAACTCGGTGAGCATTGTGGTAGCCATACTGAAAACCAACATGCTACCAACGCCAAAGAAGAAGTTCGCCACGCTGGGCACGGCCCAGTGCTGATGCGTCTGGATGGTCCAGCCAAACCACACGAGCGCGCCGGGGTACAGCGTCGAGGAGAGCCACGCGTTCTCGCGGACGCGGTCTTCGGGGTAGAAAATGAGGCGGCCGCGCGCATCGTACCGGCCAGCTCTGCGCGCCGAGCGCTCCATGATACGATCGAGCCACGGCCCACCCAACAAGGAGGCAATGAAGTACCCGAGGGAGCTTGGGATATACAGGACGCCGACGATCAGGGGCGAGAAGTTGTACGGCGGCGCCGCGAACGCGGACTGGATGCAGATGTTGAGCACGTACAGCGAGCCGAAGGTGATGGCGGCGTACGACACGGTCAGCGCCACGGCCGGGAAACGCAGGAACTTCAGGATCGACAGCGGATCGACGAACACGCGCTTCACCCACAGGCCGGCCGTCTTCGTGCGGGCCTGCATGACGGACCGCCGAGTCGAGACGCGCGAGAGCGCCGTATCGGCGTCGTCCGGCGACGACGCGGCGGCCGCGACTTTTTGTTCCTGGAGGCTGCGCGGCAGCGTCTCGGGGACGCCGAACAAGACGAGCACGACGATGACGGCGCCGTACACGGCGAGGAAGTACATGGTGCTGCGCCAGCCGTAGCTGGCCGTGAGGGCGCCGCCGATGATAGGAGCCAGCAGCGGGCCCATCAGGGGGCCGAGGTAGAAGATGCCCATAGCGCGACCGCGCTCCCTCGGCTCCCAGAGGTCGGCGATGGTGCCGGCGCCGACGGCCTGCACGGACGCCGCGGCCCCGCCCGCGAACACGCGGAAGGCGATCAGCTGCCCGATGTTCTGGCTCCGGCCGCTCGCCGTGGTGAACGCGGCGTTCAGCGCGAACGAGACCAGGTAGATGCTGCGGCGGCCCAGCGTCTCCGAGAACGAGGACCACCACAGCGGGAAGATGGACATCGATAACATGTACACGGCCACCGATAAGTTCACCACTGTTTCTGAGACGTGGAGGTCTGTGGCGATCTCCGCGAGGGAGGCTACATGCCGCCGCCGTGTTAGTGGCGAGAGATATGGAGAGTGAAGTGGTAGGGTTGAGATATAGTACAGAGTAAAGAGAGAACCAGTCAAAGTAAACTCACGGTATAGAATTGCAGACCCCATTGGCGCCGCGGACGCAGCCACGGCGACGAATAGCGTCAACACCCATTTCACGCTATTGGCGTAATGGTATGGATTGTCGATCTCCGGTATAAGCGAGAGCCACGGGAGCAAGCCTCTCCGGCTCTCTTTGGGGACGGGGGTCGTGTTTCGAGGCCGTGCAGACGAGGCTGCGGACCGCACTGCACTCAGAGGACCGCCATCCTCGTCTTTCTCACTCGGGCGGTTGTGAACGGGTGGTGGGAAAGCAGGTGTGGGTGATACTGGCTCATCTGCCCATTCCTTCTCAGTCGTCGTTGTGCCGCCACTGCTCGAGTTTCTACGCCGCTCTGACGCTTGAGTGGCTGGGAATAGCTCTTCTGCCTTTTCTGGTTCACTGGACATCTTCGAACATGAGATCCTCTTGTATCTACGGTGCTATCTTCGATTGTATAAGACGACGACACAGTTATCACGTAGATTGATCGAGAATGACTGACACCGGGGTCTGGAAAAAAAAAAAAAAGAAAGTTGCACAATTCCCAGCCTTCTATGTGATATTATCAGTGTATATGATGCAGGTAATAATTGGTAGTATGTTATTGGTGGTTCGTCAAGAGGCGCAAAAGGGTAATGTTCAATAGATAATATTCTATTCTAAAAAACGACATTCTTCACCAAGAATGGTTATTCGTACTATTTAATGATTTTCGTGCCGGGCCTTCTCCCAACATATGACGAGCCAACACATTTGTCCATCATCGGAACCAAGCCCAACGAAGGCAGACGGGAATAAGACGAGAATGCCGTCTTTCTTCTTGTTCGGAAGGTAGATTCGGTGGAGCCCATCGATCTCGCGCGTTGAATGGTGCTAGCACCGGCTGTCCTGTGACTATTTGTGGGGGTTTGGAGGTGAGCAAGAGGAGGCGTGCGCCCCGGGACCGGGCTGCATTGTATGACGCTTTGTAATAGATATCTCGGGCTTCGGCTCGGCCTTTTGTGGGCGAAGGATCCCTACTCCTCCCGGATGCTAGTCTATCATGCATGCTATCTTTCGTGCTCAACCGATATTGGTTAGATAGATCAATGCTCTTATTTGTTGCATGTGTCGTACAATGACTGTCTCGAAGGGACATATATCCTAGATATCTATATCTCACAAGCAGGTGACAAGGTTGTCTAGTGTTGATTCGTTCTAACAAGTTCCCTCGATAATACTTGTAAGGTACCTATCGGGGGCTTCACTAATCCCCAAGCCATACATAATAAGCCAGAATATGAGGTACTATAATGAGTATTCATATCGCTAAATGGTATGCCAATGATGTTTTGATCCCATGGCGTATTATGCGCCTATTAAATGGTTGGCAGTAAACTCAAGTATATACAGGCTCACCGGTTTTGTCCTTGGAGGCTTGCCATCTTAAAGGCGGGATATCACGGATTGGGCTATTTCCGCCAATGCTTGCCTAAATATTTTCTCAGATATGAGGAACCCCCAAGGTGTTCCAGATATATGTCTCTAGGACCCTCTCCAAATCTATAAAACTACTTGCCTTTATGGTATAAATTGAACGCGGCTCCCTATGCTCAATATGACGACGTAGATTGGATGATACAGGAATTCTACTAAGAAGGTATGCCATTGGCAGGGTTAAAACTTGATCCTCGAATTATGAATAATCTGTTTAGATGCCAAAAATCCCTTGATCCCTTCGAAGCCTCTGGGAATAAGACAGAATACTAAGTCTATATACACAACCTTACGAACCATTGGGATTTCGAAATTAACGTCAGTCCCAGTCCGTTGGCGCCGTTTGAAGTTGAAGTACGAATTTACACCTATACCGATGACGTTAAGTTCGAACTGATCGAAGACTTTTCACATAACCTAAAGCCTTTCTTCAAGGCGCTCTTAGGATCTATGTCTTTCTTACTTAGAAACCCGACTTCGAGGATGATGAAAGCTCAATGATTCGCCAGACATCATACTTTCGGCAAATATAGCAACGATTCTTTCAGCTGGCAGGTGTCATCCCTAACTTATCAACACTAATTCATGGCTAAAACAGGCTCACAACTTCAACCCAATCCCAAAAGCCATACACAGGATTAGTCTTCCCACCCGTGAAGCCTTTCCAGCCCTCGCTTGCCTCCTAGATAATCACCCCATACTTCATGAATACCCGACCACGACTTTCGTTATACCCGGCTACTATGCCCACATTCGTCGGCGCGTCCCAGAGCGGCTGCAAATCAACGCCGCCATTTACGCGAACGAGCACCACCCTCTGCGCAGCGTCTGGTTGCGGGCGTGCTTCGCCAACTCATCTGTCTCGACTGTCTCGAAGAGACCCATTCCCTTGACCTAGTTGAACGATCATACCTCTACATCGCCACGCGATGCGTTATTGGCATACGCGATGCCGCCTACAAGTGGCTATGGCGTCGGGGGCGCAGCAGCAGCGGTGTCAGCGCACTGTTCGTAGATCTTATGTATCCAAGGGATTCACTGCCCTTTTCTAAAATGCGCTTGATAGTGTTGGCGCTTAAATGATAGTGGAAAACATTTTCTAGCTTTCACGCGATGGCATACTGCTTTGAGAAGGTTAACTTTAAACGCTACAATTAAAAGGATGATTATGACTTTACTGTCCTTAAAACGAGCGAAAAGGAAACTTGTTTATATATAATCTTTGTTATACCTGCAGCACACTAAGAGAGCAGACAAATTTTTAACTAAGCTACTAGTTATTGCGCGACCCAAAAAAAGCACATAGAATAGCTAAATAAGTTCTAAATATAGAAAAGCTTAGCTATTATAACATAGCTAAAAAACTGATTAAGTTATAAGCAGCTGCAAAAATATAAAAACAAAGGCCTTTAAACATAAAGCAAAAGTAGCTAAACATTAATATTAGCTTTTTTTTAAGCTAAAAAAAGTTTATTATAACTATAGAGCAAAAACTAAAGCATTTATTATAAAGCTATTTGCTATTTATAGTTTTAAAAAAGCTGCTTATTATAAGTTTACGTTTATAAATTTTAAAGTAAAGCATAATATAATAAAGTATTAAAAATAGCAATATAAAATTATAAACATAAAACTATAAAAGTTAAAAAATATATATTATAAAAAAGCAAAGCAATTAAGCAACTTTATTAAATATTAAACATTAAAATTTTATTAAAACTTTTAGCTACTAAATATATAATAATGCTAACTTTTAAAAGTTATATAAATAATTTTTAATTAGTTTATTTATATAAAACTTTTAGCTTTTTTATTTGCTATAGCTTTTTTTACTTTTTTAATTATAACTTAAAGTGTTATAACTAAGCTACTTAAGTACTTTAGCACATGTTATATATTATTTATATATATAGGATATTTTTCCTATATTTATTTCATAGGAGTTTTTTTTCTTCTTTAAGCTTTAGTTTTATTAAATACTTACTATAAAACTAGAGATATATTAATTATTATATTTAACTTTTAATGCTTTATACTTTTTGTAATAATTTTAAAGCTTTTTAAAATAAGGTTACTTATAATACTTTATTATATTATAAAATAGCTAAACACTAATTAATTATATGAGCTAGTGCTATTTTTAATAGCTTTTTTTTAGAACAGATTTTAATAATGAACTAAGAACAAACTTAGCACAAATTATTTTTAGAACTAAGTTTAAGCAAATAATAATTATTTAGTGCTTTAAGTGCTAATACTTAATTGTTGCAAATATAAATTATATAGCTTTTAGCTAAAATTAAAAAGCTAAAGCAGCAAGTTATGCAATAAAAAAATAAAAGTAAACAAGTTGCTTTAAAATTAAAGATAGCTTATACTACTTTTACTTTATAATTAAGTAAACAAAAAAACTAAAGAATAATATTTTTAGAAAAACAAGAAAACTTTTTAAACCTTAAAAAACAATTTTGCAACTTAGGTTAAAAACAAAAACATAAAAATTTTAGTAATAATAACAACTTTTTATTTTTTAGCTTTAATAAAAAGTATAATTAAAGAAAACCTAAATATTAATTATGTTAAAATTGCTTATATTACTATTAATGTTATTTATTTAAAAATGTTAATTTTAGCTAACTATTAAAGTTTAATTATAACTTTTTTAGTATAAAATTTACTTATTAATGCTAGCTAAAATAAATAAAAAAACTTTAAACTATTTTTAAAAAAGCTAATTAAAAATTTTGCTGCAATAAAAACAAGATTTTATACGTGTATAATAATATAAACTAAAACTATAAAAATGCTTATTAATTAATATTGCAAAAATTATTAACTTTAGAAAAAAAATAATTTAGAACTAATTAAAAAGTATTTTTAAACTAAACTAAAACTTTGCTTAAGTAGTTTGCTTTTTTATAAGCTAACATAAGCATATAATTAAAATAAGCAAGTTAATAAGCTAACTAAAACCTAAAGCTATTTAATTAATACTTTGCTAGCATTAAACTTTAAAATGTTTGCTAAAATAAAAGCAAAAAAGCTTTATTATATTATTAAAAACTAGGTATATTACTTTAATAAAAGTTAATAAACTATTATAACTTTTTATTAACTATATAAGCTAATATAATTAATGCTATATAATAATGCTAAAAATTAATAACTAAAAAACAACGCTTAAACTATAGTAAAAAAAAACTAAAGTTAAATATTATTTAAATTACTAGTAAATTAACCTTAAATATTAAACAAAACTAAACTAATAATTAATATATTAGCACTAGCTATAAAAATAACAATACTAGTTTTAATAACTAGAACTATTATTGCAAAAGTAATAACTATAATAATAACTATAATAATAATAACCTAAGATTTTATAAAAGCAATAATAATTATAAAAGCTAAAACTAATATTATAAAAGTAATAATATTAAAAGTTATAACTAGTATTAAAACTAAAGATATATAAATAACCGAAGTAATACTAATAATACTTATATTTTAAAAAACTGTTATATTTTTAAAACTTTTTTAAATTAACTTTAAAATAATAATAAAAGTAGTTTAAATTTAAATTTTTATAAAAACTTTATTTATTATAACTATAAATAACTTAATTATATTGCTTTTAATTGCTTTTAGCTTAAAAGTAATAATAATAACAGTAATAATAAAAACAATAAATCTAATAGTTATATTAGCTATAATAGTAATACTACTTAAAAACAAACTATTTAAAAAATTTAAATAAATAAAAACTAAAACATAAATAAAAAAAACTAAAAATAACAATCGAAGTTTTATATATTTTTTTTATAAAAATTATAGTATTATAACTTAAAAAATAAATAATAAGCTTAACATTAATTATATTAGCTAGTTTAGTAGTACAGTGGCATATGCTTAGCTACTTTTTTTGAAGTTGTAGGTTTAAGTTTTGCTTAGTTTATAGTTGCTTTGCTTTAAAGCAAAAGTTAGTTTGTTTTTAGCTTAGTTTAAACTGTATGCCTGCTGCACTAAAGGCATAAAAATTAAAAATTAAATAGCTAAGCTAAAAGTTTAAGAACTTTGCTTTTTTGCTAGTATAACAATATAAATAATTAACTTAGTATATTAGCTACTATAAAAATAAGCAGCTTTAGCTTTTACTGCTAATGTTATATAAGCACTAGTTTTTTTATATAGTAAACAACTTGTATTTTTAGCGTAATTAAAACTTAAAGCTTACTGCTTAGCACTAAGCAATTTATAAAAAATATAGCGCTATATAGTGCTTAAAATCTACTTAATACTGTGTTATTTATAGCTTGCAGAACTTAAAGCTAGCAAAAAGGCGCCTTTATTACTAATTAATAGAAAACCTTTTTGTTAGCGCGCTAATTTTTATACTTTTGTATTATAAAGCAAAAACGCTGCTAATTTAGCGTACAAGATTTAAAAAGCAGAATATTATATAAAAAAAGCAGTAAATTAATAAGATTTATAGCAAAACTATTGCATACTTTATATATATAAGTAGTTTTTGCTTTAAAAAAGGTTTTTACTTGTATAAAGTTTTATTAAATAGCCACTAGTATAGCTAATAAGCTATTTGTTTAAATAATACAAATTTATATTAACTATAAGTTTTAAGCTAAAATTATTACTTTATTTACTTATTTTATACTGTTTTTATATTTTTTATACTATTTATTTTATTAGCTTTATAAAACTACTTATTAAAACTTATATTAATTTTAATTTATGTGCTAAATATAATTGCATTAGTTTTATTTTTGCTTTTTATTATAAATTATAGCAAGCATTTTTTTATATATTTGCATTATAATATACTGCTAAAAGCAAATTTTCTATTTATAAAGCTTATTAAGTTATTTATAAATTAACTAATAATTGTAGTATTACTTGCAGAATTAAGCATGCATATATAGCTATTAATTATAATTACTGTTTTAAAAGCAGCTTTTTTTTATTATTTTAAACTACTTTAAAAAATAAAGAAATTATATTAAATTTAAGCATTAATTAATAGTTTTTTAAATTGTGCTACTTTTAAGTAAAAATACTTAGCTTAACTAAGTTTATAAAAGTTTGCTAAAATTAAGCTTATTATTACGCTATTATTTAACTATTTAAACTTATATAGCTTAAAAAGTTAAAAAAAAGCTTTAATTATTTTAATTTTATAGCAATTTTAAAAAAGTTTTATAATTTATTTAAGTTTTTTAATACTAGCAAAGCAAATATATTGCTATAATTAAAGCAAAAAAATCTTGCTATTAAACTAAAAAAAAACGTAATTATACTTTATTTTTTTATATACTTATTAGCTTAAAATAAGCTAAAAAAACTATAAAAATAGCTTAATAAAATACTAAAAGCAAAAAAAATTAAAAAGTTTACTAGTTTTGCTAACGCTTTAATTCTTTTTATACTTAAAAAAAATAAAAGCTTATGTTTATATGTAAACTATAAAAAACTTAATTAAATTATACGTAAAAATTAATATATTTTATTATTTATTTTAAAGCTGCTTAATAAAATCTTAAAAATTAAAATCTTTAGCAAAATTAACTTTAAAAATGCTTATTATTGCTTATACATTTAAAAAAAAAATAAATAAAAAATAACATTTTATATATTGAAATAAAGCAATGTAATTGCGCAAGATTTACTATAACACTTTAATTGCAAAGAAATAAGTTATAATTTATGTATTTAAGCAATTAAGCTATATATAAATTAAAGAATTAAACGATTAATTAAAGAGCTATTTAATAATATAAATAAAGCAACCATAGCTAATTTTTATAATATTAAGCATAATAGTTAAATTTATACTTTAAAATTTAGCATAATACTTATACTTTTATTTTTACTATATAATTTAGCCTAAACTTATTTTAACTAGCTTAATGTAACAAACTTGTTATATATTAATATAACGGGTTTGCTTTTGGGGTCTTGATTTGCAGGTAACAATAGGATTCTTAACAGTGGTTCGTTAGAAAGGTTTTTAGGGTACTTTTACTACTGTGCATTAATAGAAGTCTTAAGGGATTAAAAGTAATAAATATATTAGTGCTTAGCAGTTATAAAAAGTTAATAGCTAAGGAACTAAAACTAAATAAATAACTAAATATAAAAAGTATATAATTATATAAACAAAAAAAACAGTAGTAGTAATTTATAAACATTGTTTTTTTTAATAAACTTAATGCTATATTGTTTTAAGTTCAAGGCTTAATAGATTTAACGCTTAAGTTTGTTAAGTTTAAAGCTTAATAAACTTAACGCTTAAGTTTATTAAGTCTATGCATTAAACCCCTATAGTAGTTTAAATATATATTTTTTTAATAAATAAGACTTTTTTTGCGTATGCTTTTTTTATACCTGGCTTTTTAACCAGCTTAGTTAGCTTATTTTATAACATTATTTTTTTTTTTTTATAATTGTTGTTTTAATAATTCTATATTTTCTTTTTCGTAAGTTTTCTTTTTTTATTTTTTGTTTTTTGTTTTTTGTGCTTATTATGTTTAGTAAAGTTTTCAAGAAACTTCGCTTGTTGTGTTTTAAACAAAAAGCTTAACAAAATTTTGCTTTGCTTTCTTTTATTAAACTAAAATTAATTAAAATAGCTTTATGTTTTTGCTATAATTATTATAGCACAAAATGTTTAATGTTAAAATTTAACTCTAATTAATATATTAAATGTGTTATAGCTAAACAAACAAATTATAATGCTAGAAGTTTATTTTTAAAGCAAATATAGTAGCTTACTTTTTAGCATAAAAAGCTAAAAAATAAATTAAACTTACTAATAAAAAAGCATAAAAAAATAAGTATAAAAATCTGTTGTTTTAAGTAATAAAAGAAATTATAGCAAAAAAAAATAACTGCTGCTATAGCTTATAGTTTAAATAGCTTAAAAAAGCTTAAGCAAGTTAAAGCAAAAAAGCGTTATATAGCTAAAAAACAAAAATAACGTATTAAAGCAGTATAGCTATTGCTAGTTGTTTTTCTAAAGTTTAATTAAAACGTGCTAAATGCTTTATTTAAAGTTGATTTTTTTTTTTTAGCTTTAGCTAGTTAAAGTATTAACAGTAAAACTAGTTTATAACTATTTTAGCAGTTTTTAAATGTTTTTTAAGTTCTTAAGTATTATTAGCATATAAGTATTTTTTTTATTTAATAAAATATTTAATGTTGTTATTATTTTAACAAGAATTTAATATATTTTTAACTTTATAAATGTTTTAATTTGTTTTTATTTCTAGTTGTGTTTTAATAAGTGTTTTAATAAGTACTAATTCTAGTAAAAAAATGTAAAAAATAAAGTAGATTTGCATATTTTTTAGTAATAACAGTTTATAGTTAATAAGTAAAATAACTTTTTTAATTTTAAAAGAACTAAGTTTTTTGAATTTTAATTTGTTGCTTAGTTGTTTTGTTTTAATTTAAAGAATATTAATGTTTGCATTTTGTTTTTGTTATAGCAAATAAACTTTGTTTTTTTTTTTAAAGATTAGTTTTTTAGTTTGTTTTTTGTTATAATATATTAATATCTGTTGTTATAAAAATTAAAGGCATAGTTATAGTTTAGCTTATAGCGTTTTGATTTTTGTTGCAATAATTTTTGCTTAAAGTACTATAATTAAAATAGCAAGTACTTTTATTAATGTTTTTTTTTGTTTTTTAATAATTGCTTGCTGTTTATAAACAGCTTTATGCAAAAATATGTTTATATTTTTGTTTATTAATATATTATATAAAATTTGTGCTATTAATAATAGTTTTACTTAATTGTTTTATTAATAATTAATATAACTTTATAAATATTGTTTTAATATTTAGTTTAGTTTTTTTATTTGTTTATTTATTTATAAGTAGTAAACAGTTAAAAACTTTAGTTTAATATTAATAAGTTTAAAAAAGCTAGTTTTAAACTTAAAAGTAAACAATTTATTTTAGTTTAAAACAATTTTTTTTAGTAGTTTATGCTTATTTAAATATTAGCGTATAAAAGCGTATATAAGTTGTTTAGCTATTATATCTTTTTTAAACAGCAAAAAGTAAGCATATTTAATAAATTTATTAATAATAACCTATATTTTATTATATTATACTTTTATAACTAAATTGGTTAATAAAGGTAATGCTGTAATAAAATCTTAAGCAATAGTGTGTTATGCTTGTTTAAGTATTTATATAAGTTATAGTAGTTTATAAAGCTTATGTTAAGCTGCTTTAGCTTTATTGCAAATATTGCATTTTTTTATAATAGATTTAACTATGTTTTATAGTTCTAAAAAATCGTACTTTTTTTATAATTGTTTAACTGTTTTTGTTGTTTTTTAATGTTTATATAATAAGTGTTTGTAGAATTTTTTAATAAACTTGTTTTGTAAAAATTCTAGTAAGTAAACCTTGCGTTTATATATTAGCTTGTTATTTTTTAATCCTTTATACTTTTGTAGCTATGCTAACTTTTTTAAGTTATAAGCTTATTATAGCTATATATTCGTAAAGTTTTTAAGTATAACTTTAATTTTTAAGCTTTTATTTTTTTAAAGATATAGCACTTAAATGTTTTTTTTTAGAACTTTAAATCTTTTTTAACTTTATTAGCTTAGTATGTTTGCTTAAATGTTTTTTTTTTTTTTAATGTAGCATATTTTAAAGTTGAATTTAGAAAAAAAAACTATTTAATTTTTATGTTGTTTAGTAATTTTTTGCGTAGTTATAAATTTTGTTAAGTTTTAATAATTTAAATAGATTTTAATTAGTTTTATAGTTCTTATAAAAAACAGTTTTTACTTTTTAAGTGCTATAATAATTATAAGCAGTTTTTTGTTATATATAAAATATTATAATGCTGCATTTTGTAGTGCTTTAAAGTAATAAGCTACTAAGTGCTATTTTTTGTTGTTTTTTAGTTGTTTTAAAACTTCTATAATTATATTATCTGAAGCATTTGTTTTTAGCTTTTTTTTTTTCTATAGATTAAGTAGTTTAACTATAAAGTTAAAAGTAATTTTTAGTTTTAGTTCTTTAAAAGCCTTTTAAGCTTCCTTTAAGATTAAAAAGGATTTTCTTTTGTATTTTTTTTTTGTGTACTTTATAAAATAAAATGCCATTTTTTTAAAGTTTTAAATTAATATTTAAACATAGTTTAAAAATTCTAATGCTTGTTATATGTTTATAATAGTAGCTAAGTTAAGTATTTTTTAGTTTTATACTGTATTAATTTTTAACTATTAAATCTGTATTTATTTTAAGGTAATTGTAAATTTTAAAAAGTTAATTTTTTATGTATGCTATATATACTTTTTTGTATTAAGTTATAATTTTGCTTATTTAAGTGTTTTTAACATTTAAGTTACGTGTTTTTTGTGTTTTTTTAGCGTTTTAAAGTAAATTAAAATATTATTTAAGTAAATAAACATAAACTTGTTTAAAAACTTCCGTAAAATCGTTATTATTATGTATTAAAAGCTAGCTAGTGTGTTTTATAGTTCTTATAGCATAACTATATATTTATATAGTTTATATATTGTTTATATAGCAGTTTTTTATTTTTTTCTTTTAGCTATTTTAATAGCATAATATTTATTTAAAATATTAACTATTATAAATTATTTTGCTTAATTAATGTTTTTTTTTATAGTTACTAGTAAAATAAAAAAGTATTTATTTGTAATAATAATTATATTTAATAGTTAATAGTTAATTATTATTTGCTATACTAGTTTTTTTTTTTTATTAATTAGTTGTTTTTTGTTTTTTATTTTAAGTACTAGCACTGTAAAATATTTAATAAATAACTAAGACTTTTTTAAGAATTCTTTTGCTAGATTTTTCTAAATGTATTTTTATAAAGCGTTTGTTTTGTTTAAGCTTATATAGTATACTTAATAAAGCTTTAATTAACATTTTTTTTTAATAGAAATGTAGTAATTTTATAAGCTATATTTAAGAAGTTCTTTTTTTTTTCTTTCTTTAAATAGTTTATAAAATCTATAATATACTTTTAGTATTTTGTTTAGAATTTCTTTTGCGATTTTTCTGATTTTTTTGCTTTGTTTTTTATTTTTTTAATTAATGGTTTTTGCTTTTTATTAAATTAAAAAGTTACTAGTTTTTAGCTATAGTATTTTTAAAATAATGTTATAATTAAATATATTAGCAATATTTAGTATAATTTATTTTTTGTGTTTTTATATAAATATATTAAAAGGTTTGGTTTTTTTAAGTATGCAACTGTTATTATAGCTAAAAGTGCTTTTATTAAATCTTTTAATTTTTTAAGATTTTTGCTTATATTTTTAAGAAATTTTATTTTGTTTTGCTACTTTAAGTAAAATTATGTTAGCTTATGCTCTTAAGTTAATTAAAGTATTATATTTTTTTTTTTAATATATAAATTTAACTTTAAATTAGTTTTGCTAGTTATTATATTAAACTTTACGTAAAGCTTTAGTTTTTTTAGCTACTTGCTGCTTTTTTAGCAAATGTTTATTTTGTTTTTTAATTTCTTTTTATAAGATATTTAAGTGCTTGTTTTATTTAGTATTTTAAATGTTATTACGTTTTATTTTATTTTTGCTTTTAGTTAAGCTTTAAATTGCAGTTTTTAAGCTTTTTTGCTTTTAGTAATTATTTTTTAGTATAATTATGCTTTAATTAGCTAGTAATATTTATAGTAGTTATTTTTATATTTTTTTAAACTAGTGTTATAAGTATAATTAAAATCCTTTTTAAATATTGTAAATTTTCGTAAATTTTTATAGTAAACTATAGTTATAACTAACTATTTTAATTTATAAAAGTTCTATATTTTTGTTTTTGCAATTTATTTAAAAAACTAATTATTTTTTAGTTTATTAAGTAAATATTAATAGCAACAATATATTATATAGCAATTCTATAGTACTTTATTATATTTTAGATTTTTTAAGCATAAAATATTATTATTATTTTTTATTATAGTTTTATTATAGTAGTAATTTTTAGCAATTAGTTAAATTGCTAGTTTTAGTTTTTAAAACATATTAGTTTTTGTGCTAACTATTAGTGCTTTTTTATTTTGTTGCATTTAAAGCAGTTTAAGCTATAAAAATACTTTATTTATTTTTATTAGTTTTTTTTCTGTAGTATTTTTTATAGCTTTTAATTTTATTTGTTTTTGCTTTAAAGTTTTATAAGTTTTGTTTTTTTAGGTTTATTTAACAACTAAGTGTTTTAGTAGTTTATAATTAGTTTAATAATTATACTATTTATAGTTATAGTTTTGTTTTTTTAAACATAACTTTTCTTTAAGCTACATTTTAAGCTTTAATAGTTTAAAGTTTTTATAGTTTTATAAGTTTACTAACTGCGTTAATTTATTACTTTTTATTATTTGCTACTTTTAGTTAAACTATTTTTTTAAGTTATATATTAAATAACTTTAATTGTTTATATAGTAAATATATTTTTTTGCAATTTGTTTTAATAACTATAAAGCTTTTAAATAATATTTGCATGCTTGTTTATTTTAATCCGTATAAATAAAGCATTTAGATTTGTTTAATATAGCACTTTTGTTTTAATTTAAAACAACAACTTTATACTTTTGCTTTAAAAACGTATTTTTTAAGTTGCTTTGTTGTTTTTTATTGTTTTAGACTTTTATAATTTATACTTTTTTTTTAAGTTAGAAAATCTTTTCTTTTTTATAGCTTTTTTTTCCGTTCTTTTTTTTAGATTAACATTATTTTTAAAAGTGTTTTTTTTTTTTATAGTTATAACATTTAACTTTAAATATATTTTAGGATTATTATTTTTAGACTTTATTAATTTGCTTAAATCTTTGTTTAATATTTTTCTAAGTATTTTTTTTTTTGTTTTTTTTAGTTTTTTTAGTTTTAAAGTACTAATTAAATAATCGTTAATTAATTATAATAGCTATATTAATATATGTATTAATTTTTGCTAGTTTATTTATTTTATATAGTTTGTTTTAAACTTAAGTTTTAAGTTTATTATAAAATAAGTAAAATAGTACAAGCTTAAGCAATTTTAAAATTGCTATTAATTGTTTAAATTTTATAGCGTAATTTGCTATTGCTTTTGTTTATTTTAAGCAATAAAATGCTTTTTTTGCGTGTTTTGCTTTTTAGGTATTTTTAAATAGTGCTTTTATTTGATTTTTAAACTTAACGTAGTTTTTAAAAATCTTTTTTGTTTTTAGCTTAAGATTAATTAACTTGTTAGCTTTTAGGAAATCCTTTAAAATAAGTTAAAACTATTTTAGTATTTTTTCTAATAAAAATTATAAAGTAGTTATTACTTTTTGATCTTTTTTTGTAATAGTAGTAAAATGCTATTTTAAATAAAGTTTAGCATGAATTAAAAAAGCTTTTATATTTATAGATTTATTATAAAGCTTTAAAGCAGTAAGTTTAAAACTTTTAATGTTTAATATTTTTAATATTATAAATAATTTTAATAATAAAAATAGTAGTAGTAGTAAAAAGTTAAGTTTTTTATTTTAAGTTATTATTTTAAGTATAGCAGTAATAAAAATAAGCATTAAGTTTATTAGTAGTAATATTAATATTAGTTATAATATAATTACTTATTTAAAGCCTTGATTTATTATTGTAGTAATAGTTATTATTGCTGCTTTAATTACTATAGCTAATATTTATGCTAGTTTAAAAGTTATAATATTTAGTATTTAAGCTGTTTTTTAAGTTAAAGCAACTAGTTTGCTTTGTAGTGCTAGTATTAACGTTAGTTTTTTTTTATTGCTATTACTTAACTTTTCTTTTTTTATTACTGCTTTTTTTTTAATAAAAATAGCTAATAAAAGTACTAAAGTTTATTATTTTAGTACGTTATTAGTTCTAAAAGTTTTTAAGATTTTTAAACTTAATTTTTAACTTTTTGTTTTTAGTAATATAACTTAAATTTAGTTTATTAATTATTAAGTAAAGTTTACTTACGTAATACTATTTAACATTTTTGTTTTTTGAATATTTTTTTAGTATACTTTTAAAAGTTTATTTTATAAATCGTTTATTACTTAATTTTTTATACTAGTATTTGTTCTTATATATTAAGTTCTATTAATTAAAAAGCTATTAAAGTGTAATAAACCTATTATATATTAATATAATAGGTTTGCTTTTAAGGTTTTAATTTGCAGGTAATAATAAGATTTTTAACAGTAGTTCGTTAAAAAGGTTTTTAAAGTACTTTTATTACTGTGCATTAATAAAGGTTTTAAAGAATTAAAAGTAATAAATATATTAATGCTTAGTAATTATAAAAAGTTAATAGCTAAAAAACTAAAACTAAATAAATAACTAAATATAAAAAGTGCATAATTATATAAACAAAGGAAACAATAGTAGTAATTTATAAATATTGCTTTTTTTAATAAACTTAACGCTATATTGTTTTAAGTTTAAAGCTTGATAAACTTAACGCTTAAGTTTGTTAAGTTTAAGGCTTAATGGACTTAACGCTTAAGTTTGTTAAGTTTATGCATTAAACCCCTATAGTGGTTTAAATATATATCCTTTCAACGAATAGGACTCCTTTCGCGCATGCTTTCTTTACACCTGGCCTTTTAACTAGCCTAGTTAGCCCATTTTGTAACACTTAATTAGCTTATTTAGCTATTTTATTTTATTTTAATTTTTTTTTATTAAAATATAGCTGCTTTTAGTTTATTTTAATACTTATAATTATAAAGTTTTTTATTTTTATTAGTGTTTTTTAAACAGGGTTAATATTATTTTTTTTTGCTTATTTAGTTTTATAAGTTCTTTTTTATTTTTTTTGCTACGTTTAAAAGTAGCTTAAGCTTTAGCGCTTATAAAAGCATTATAGCTTTATTAAAACTAGTTTTAGCCTTTTTATATATTTAAATATATAAGCAAAGGCTTCTAGAAATGCTTAACGTTTTTTTTGTAAAAGTGCTTATAAAAAGTTTATACTTTTTTTCTTTTAAACTATTAAGCTTAGCTAAATTTTATACTTAGCTTACTATATTTAAAAAAAAAAATATTTGCAAAAGTATTTATAGCAAAATAACTTTGTACTGCTAAAACGTTTTTATATTGCTTATAATAAAATTTTTTTAGTATAACTGTTAGTTTTTTTTACTAGGAACTTTTTTTATGCTTTGGAATAAAAAGTATTAAAAAAGCAAAATAATTAACTTTTAGTTTTTTTTTTAGCGTTTTTTTTTTACTTTATATATTTTTAGCGCTTAATAATAAAAAAGCTAACTTATTAAATCTAAAAAAAGTTGCTTTTAGTTTTTTTAAGAAATAATAAAGCTTAACGCTTATTAAAAGTAATAAACGTAGATCTTTTTATAACTTAAAGCTAAAATGCTTTTTAAAGTTTGCTTTTAAAAATTAAATAAGCTATTTATAACTTTTTTAATTATTAATATTTCTTTTTAAATATTAGCTTGTTAAGTTATAAAACATGTAATATAAATATAAAGCTTTAATAAACTTATATATATAATTATTGCGCTAGCAAAAACAAAAAAGTATAAAATAGCTTAATATAACTTTTATATTAAAGTGCTTTATTATTTAATACTTTTGTAATTTTTAGAAAACTTGTTTGTTATTTTTATTAGTAGCATGTTTAAAATTTAAAATATATATTACTTTTAAAACAATATTAATAAAAATAATAATCTAATAATTGTTTAAGTAATATTTTATTATAAGATATTTTATTTAAAAAGTTATAATAATTATTATAGCTTACTTTATGTTTTATTAATTTATAAGAAAATTTTTTATAAACTAGCTATATTTAGGTTTAATACTTATTTTTGGAGCTTTAGCTTTTTTATTTATATATAATTAAAGCAATACGTTTAATAAAGCTTTTATTTTGTGCTTATTTAGCTATTTTTTAGCGTTTAGCTTTATAAGGATATTTATAATATAAATAGCTTTAATTTTTTATTTTGTAGTGTTTACTTTATAAAAGTTTTTATAGTAGCTATAAATAGCAAGCTTTCTTTAATAATTTAAATACTTTTGTTTATATTAGTAAGTTTTTTTAGCAGCTATTTATTGTTTTAAAAAGAAAATTTTTAGTTACTGCTTTTTATTATTTTTATATATTGTTT
Source organism: Xylaria sp. FL1777 (assembly GCA_022578965.1). Classification (NCBI taxonomy): domain Eukaryota; kingdom Fungi; phylum Ascomycota; class Sordariomycetes; order Xylariales; family Xylariaceae; genus Xylaria; species Xylaria sp. FL1777. Next base: position 147,336 of record MU400511.1, read on the forward strand.
TTAAAACTTTACTTAATAAAAAACAATAAGCTAGCTTTTATTTATTATAAAACTTTAGTTTATTAAAATGTTTTATGTTATTATTTTTTTAATAATTGTTTAAAGCTTTTTTTAATAGTAGTTTTTTTAAGAATTTTATAAATAATAACTGTTAAATATTTAGTTTTTATATTGCAAGTTTTCATTTTTTATGTAGTTTTAGCTTTATTGCTAAAACTATTAAATTTTTTATAAATATAATGTTAAATTTATTAAAACAAAAATCGTTATTTTTGCAATATTTTTTAATTCTAAATAAGTATTATATTAATATTATAAAACTTTTTATAGCTATAAATCTTAACATTTAGTTCGTAGCTTATAAAAATGCCCTTAAATATTTAGTTTTTAGTTTAAGCATATAAAGTAGCGTTTTATTTATGTTTATTAAGCAGTTTTATATAGCAAAGTATGCTATAAAAGCTTTTTTTTAAAAATTAAGCGCTTTTTTATTAAGCAACAAGTTAAAAGTATAAAAAACTTTTATTAAGATTACGTATAGTATAAACTACTAATATTTTAATGCTTTTTTATTATAATATTTTTTATGTATTAAGTATATTGCTTTTTTTTATATTTATTAAACTAAGTTTAAAAATAAGTTTTAGTAAGTTTTGCTATTTTTAAAGAACGTATAACTAAAGTGCTTTTTTAGTATTACTTTTTTTTTTTTTTTTAGGTTTTTAAAAAACAAACTTTTTATAAAAATTACTTTTTTTTGTATAAAATAAAACTTTAAAATAGACTTTAAAAAAACATTAACTAAAAAAAACAGTATGTTTTTTAGCTAAATATCTTTTATATTTAGTTTTTTAATTTATAAAAAAAGCTAGCAAGCTAAATATTTTTTATACTTTAAATTTTTAATAATTACTAGCTTTTTTTTAAGGCTATTTTTAAAAAGCTGTTAGTTTTTAAAGAAAAGCTTTTTATAATTAGTAATTAAGTTTATATATATATGTTTATTTTTTTTTTTTTTTGCTTTTTTTTTAAAGTTTGCTATTTTTTGTGCTAGTTGCTTGTATGCCTTAATATTAAATATTAGCTTTTTAGAACTTTCAAAAAAAAATGCCTTTATTTTTAATTAATCTGCAGTACTAATAACTTTCTTAAAAATAAAAAATGTAATAATTAAAAGCATATATGTATAATAAAAGCAATTCTTAATAATACTTAAGCGTATATATGCTTTTGCTATATTTTATAATTTAATAAAAAATATAAGCAAGTTAAAAATTTTAATATAAGTTAAAAGTATAAAAACAAATAATATAAAAAGTATAAAATGCAAGTATTAATATTAATACTGCTTGCTATATATAGTTTAATATTTTTAATTGCTAATTTAAGTTATTATTTTTTAATAATTATAAAATCTTTTAAATATAAATGCTAAAAGCATTTATACTAAATATAAAAAATTAAAACTTATTAAGTAAATAAAATAGCAAAGTTAAGTATAAATAAAAAGTTTAATAAAGCAAATGTAATAAAAAAAAAGCTAAAATATGTATTTTTGAATTAGCGCACTTTTTTTTTATAAACTTACTATATTATTTTTAATTTATTAATTAATTATTTTATTGTTAAAATAAATTATTAATTATTAAATGTTTTTATAATAATTATTTTTTATATGTTTATACTAATATTAATTAAAAAATAAGCAAATAAAATAGTTTTAATTAATTAAGTAGTTATTTTTTAACTTTTTTTTTAATACATTTATAATTTACTTTTTTTAAACATTTATTGCTACTAATAGCAAAGTAAGTAATTTAAGCTTTAGTAAATATAAAAAAAAAGCTTGTTTTTTTTTTTAATTTGTTTTTTTTTAAGTAGTTTTAAAGCTTAAATCTTTTTTGCAATTTTTTTCTTTAGTACTTAAATCTTTAGATCGCTTAATTTATGCTTTTATTATAAAGTCTTTATTTTTAAGTAGTATAATTAATGCTTGTTTAATTAAGCATTTAAAAAACAATTTTTTTGTTATTAATAAAGTTTTTAACAATTAAAAAGCATTGTAATAATTAATTAATATTTAGAAAATTAATATTGCTTAGCTAATAAATAATTATACTTATAATATTTAAAAAGTTAAGTTTACTAATAAGTAGCAAAATATATATATATTTTTTTTTTTTAAATCTTGTTTTTTTTATTTAGTTAATTTCTTTTGTTTTATATAATTAAGCATTAAGCTATTTATAAATTAAAATTTTTAGTAGTAATGCTAGCAATAAATATATTTAATAAAAAGTTAATTATAATTTCTTTTGTATATACTATGCAAATTAACATATTTAAGCTAGCTTTAGCTAAGTAAAAAAGCAAAAGCATTTAAAATTTTGCTTATTATATATAAAAGTAACTAAAAGTAGTTTTTAAAGCAAATATATATATTAAATCTTTTATAATTTTTGCTAATTTATAGCTATGTTTATATAGCTGTTTAAAATATAAAATGCTATATTTTATAAGCATTATAAACAGTTATTAATAATAATTAAAAGCAAAAAATATATAAAGCTTTATTTTTTTTTTTTTTGCTATACTATTTTAAAATAAAGGTTTAATATATATACTAATTATACGTTTATTATTTAGTTATAAAACTATTTATTTTATAAGTTTAAAAGCAATATAGCTAAATATTTTAGAGCTAATATAATAACTATAGCAGTTAAAAAAAATCTTATGCTTAAAAACTCTAAAAAACAAATAGTTTTAATTAAAAATACTTTTGTTTGCTTAACTAAAAAAAAAACCAAATTAAAACGCAAATTAAAGCGTTTTTTTTAAGCTAATTTTGTTGCTTAGCTTATTAAATGTAATATTAGTAAGCAATAATTTAGTATTGCTTAAAAAATTAGCATAATGCTTAAATATTTAAAAAAATAGCTAAAAAAATAAATTAAATAAGTTATATAAAGTAAAATAAAATAAGAAAATTAAACGATTTGCTTATATAGCAATGTTTTTTTTAATACAATTTGCAATTATTTTTTTTTATTGCATAGCTTATAAATTCTTTTTTAAGCGTAATAAATAAAAAAAAAATAGTTATTATATAAAAAGTTAAGTTATAACATTTATAAAAACAAATATATAAAACTTTTATAATAAAAAAATTAAAAATATATAAAATAAAAATTATTAATACTAAATTGTTAAATCTTTTTCTGTTTTTTTTTTAGTTTTTATTTTTTTAGCTTTATATAATTAAATAATTTTACTTAATTTTTTATAGCAAAGTTTTGTTTTTGCTAAGCTTGCTTTAAATTTTGCTTAAATATTTGTTGTTTTATTAAATGCTTATTATTGCTTAATAGCAGTTTTAAATTATTACTAGTAGTTTAAGCATATAAAATATAAACTAATAACTTTTTAAGGTGTAATAATAGTGTTTTTTGCTTTTTAGCAGTTTTAAAGTTTTTATTAAATATTAAATAATTTGAACTAAAAGCAAAAAAAGCTGTTTAGTTTTAAATAAAAATAACAAAACAATTAAAAGTAAAAAAACTTATGCGCAAGCATTAATGTAATAAAATAAACTTAAGTAGTTAAAACTAATAAGTAGTTTTTATTTCTGTTTTTTTTGTTTTTATGTATTTTTAAAAAAAAGCAATAATAATTTATACTAAAATTAAGTTATTTAGCTATTTAAAAAACATTAAAATAAAATAAAAACTTATATTTTTAGCGTAATAATAAAAAGGGTGCTAATAAACTAGCTATTATAAAACTAATAAATATAAAACTAATAAAAAAAAAGCTATAAAAAACGCGCTTAGTTTTAAGCAAAAAAAAATAGTTTTATATATTATAACTTAATTATATAAACTTATATAATTAGTAAAAATAAAAAACAAAACAATCAGTAAAAAAACAAAAAGTAAAAAAAAAAAATTCTATTGTTTTAGCTTTTATTAGTTATTACTTTTTAAAGTGCTTTATAATATAATAGCTAAAAAAATAAAATAAGCTGTTATATTTTTTAGCACTTAAAATGTTTAAAGCACTAAAAGTTATACTATAGCTTTTATAAACTTAAAAAGCTTTTATAACTTGTTATATTTTTTTTATTTTTTATAGCTTAATTATTATAGCTTTAATTATTAAAAGCTTTATTATTTTAGTTTAGTTCTTAATAAATAGCTATAGTACTAGTAGTTTATACATTAAAATTAGAATTCTTTAGTTTTTAATACTTTTAATTATTTTATATAAATTGCTTTAATCTTTTAAAAAAAAATAACCTTTTTAATTTTTTGCTAGTTAGTTTTACTAATTAGTATTGCTTATAATTAATATTTTTTTTAACTTTATAAAAGCTAATTTATTTATATAGCAGCTTTTTATTATTAAACTTATTTATTAAAAGCATAGTATTATAAAAAAAAACAAAAAAGCTTTTTTTAAGTAGTTGCTTAATTTTATAAGCGTTTTTCCAAAATTTAGCTTTTATAGCTAATTTTTTTTTTTTAGTTATAATTGTTTTAACCTTTATAACATTTTAGTTGCAGCATTTTAGCTACTTAACTCTAGCTTTAATAAAATTTTCATAAAAAGCAACATTTTATTACTTAATTACTTTTTACGTTAATATTACATTTTTTACTAGCAAAATTAGCATTTTTTTATATATTAGCTTATATAAGCTGCAGCTATAATAGCATACAAAAGTATAATTTGCTTATACTACTAAGTTTAAATATTTTAGCTAATTTTTTTTAGTTTTATTTGTTATTTATATAAAGCTTTTTTTTATTAGCTTATAGCTTTTTTTAATAAAGCCTTAGGCCTAAAAATAATAAGCTAAGCTATAATTTATTTTGTAGCTTAAAGTATTTACTGCATTTTTTATTTCTTTTTTAAATTTAAAGCTATTATTACATTTAATCTTTATAAGGACTTCATGCTAAAATATAATTTTTTTTTTAATAAATTTAAGTATTTTTGAAAAATTTACGTATTTTAAAAGTTTAGCTTTTAAATAAGTTATTATTTTGCATTTTGCTTTTATAATAGCTTTAAATCTATTGCTTAATAGCATAGTTTGCATATTTATAACTTAAAAAACTAAAAGATTTAAAAAGTAATTAAAACAGTATTTTTTAGTTTTTTTACTATTAGTAGATTTTTAGTAATTAAAGCAACTAGTAATTATAATATAAACGTTTTAATAAAGGCCTTTTTAGTAATATTCTTAAGTTATTTATTAAGTTATAAATATTTAGCTTTTATATGTTATCTTTTTATAGTTTTTTTTAATAAAAGCTTTTTAAGTTTTTTTGTTATTAATAACTTTTTTTAGCATTTCTTTAAACTTTGCTTTTTTTTAAAAAATAAACTTATTAACAAAAAATTTAAAGGCTTTTTTTTTAAAGTAATTCTGCTTTTTTTTTGTTATAAGTTCTTTTAAAACTTGCTTAAAAATAAAATACTTAGTAATTTGCTTACTTTTTTTGCTTTAGTTTTTTTTTAAGTATAGCAAAAGTTCTGTTTTTTAGTATACTAAGCTTTTAATTAGTTAATTGCTTGATTTTTTATACGCAATAATAATAGCTATTATATATAATTAAAAATTAATAAAATCTTTTATATTTCTTTTTTAATAATTATTTAATTTATTTAATAGCTTAAAAGGTTTCTTAAAAAGCTTATTAATAGCTATATGTTTTTTTTCTAGCACATAATAAAGTATAAAATTAAAAGTTTTTATATATGCTATTTATTTTGTTAATTAAGCATTTAATAATGCTAAAAATTTATTATTTAGCTAAGCTATAAAAACTTTTGCATTAGTTTTTAAATAAAACGTAATTTTATAAAAATAGTTATATAACTTTTAAAAAGTTTTAATAATAGTAAGTTTTTTTAGCTTTATAGCATTATATTTTTTTTAAGGCTTTTTTATGTTTTAAATTTATATTTTGCTAGCTTAATAGCTTTATTAATCTTTTAGTATAAAATAGCGCTTTAGCTAGTTTTAAAAGCATTTATTTTTAGCTAAATAGGTTTTTTTATATAATTAAAAGTAATAAAAATAAAAGCTATTATAATAGCTTTTTAAAGCTTCTTTATAGCTTTTTTCTGTGGTTTTTTAAAGCAAAACAGCTTATTTTTCTGTAATAAAACTATTAATAGTTTTGTAATTATAGTATACTTTTGTATTTATATTTAGTAGTATACTATTATTTCTAAAAAAGACCGTACTTTTATAATGTTTTTATAAATCTTTTACTTGAAAATTTTTATTACTTTTGCTTTTATTAAGCTTTTATTATTAGTGCTATATATATAGCTAACTATTTTAGTTGTTTGTTTTGCTTATTTGCTTTTAAGTATGCTAGCTATAATTTTAACTAGCTTAAAATTAAACAGCATAACATTAAAATTTTTAAAATGTTTTAATATAAACTGTTTAATATTTAAAGCAACTTTATAATTATTATACTTAGTAGTAAGTTTTTTAACTATTATGTTATTAAAAAAAAGTTTATATTTTATTAGTAATATATTATATAAAACTTTTAATAGTACTTTTAGAAATTAAGCTATTAAATTTATTGCTTTTTGCAAAAAAGTAGTTATTTAAAAAAAGCTTATTAATATAAAAAAAGCTATTATTGCTTAGCTAAAAATAAAAAGTAATATTTAATCGTATTTTAAAAATAAATTAACTATAGAAATTACTTTATATATTATAAACTTTTTAAAAAATTTATTATAGCTTTAAAAAAAATTAATATTATATATAATAACTGTGTTTATTTTTGTAGCTAAATTAATTAACTAAACTTTTTTACTTTTTTTTTGCACTAAAAACTAAGCGTTGCAATATAAACTATAAGCTTTTTTAAAAACGCTATGCTTAAGTTAAGTTTTTAAAACCTTTATAGTAATATTTTTTAAAAGCTTAAAAATTAAAATATTGCATACTTGCTATGCTTTATAAAAAACTGTTTTAATTTTATAAAAAAAAGAAATTTTATTATGTATTTTTTTTATTTTAGAAAAGTTCTAAAAAAGTGCTATTTTTTTGCAATACTATATTTTAGTTAATAATATTACTTTTTGCTAAGTAAAATCAGTTGCATAAAGCTTTTTTAAAAAAACAGCTAGTTGTTTAGTAGTTAATTAAGTACTTTTAAAAGTAGTACTAAAACATAAATATATATTTTAATAAATGCTATTTTATTAAAATAGCGCAAAATTTTTTAAGTAATAGCTTGCTTTTTTTAAAGCTTGCTTTTTTTACTTATAAAATTTAAGTAAAACAATACTATTAAATAGCATGTTATTTTTAAAATAAATCTTTTTATTTTTTGTTTTATATATTATATTTAAAATTATTGTTTTATTTTTTATTAATTCGTTAGTTTTTAAAGCTTAAAGAATTAATAGTGCTTAAGTTATAATTAAGTTATATTTGCTTTTTAATTTGTATGCAAAATTTTTAGTTTTTACGATTGTTAATCTTTTAGTGTTTTTTTGCTTTAGCGCTTTTTTTATTATAATTAAAAGTATTTTAAGTAGTTAATTATTATTAAAAATAGTATAAATTTTTTTATTGTTTTATATTTTTAAGTTTTTAAAAAGTTCGATATTTTATATAAAAAAAGTTAAAAAAGCTACTAACGTTATATTATTATATAAGTTTTAATTTTTTTAAAAGTTTGCACTTATATATTTTTTTAAACTATGTTTTTTTAATTTTACTTTTACTTTTTTTTGCTAATTATTGGATTTTTTATTTAAAATCTAGCATTTTTATGCTTTATATAGCTTATTTGCTAAGCTAATAGTTTAGCAAATATATATTAGTTTTTTAGTTACTAATAACTTTAAGCTTTTAGATTTAGTTCTTTAATATAATTTATTACTAATATAATAATTTAGCTAGTTTTAAATATTATATTAGCTATTATATAAAAGCTTTAAAAATATAAACTTATTTATAACTTTATAATAAAGTTTATTTTTAGCAACAAAAAGTAAGTAGTTTATTTTTTGCTAACTATATATAGCAAAAAAAGCAGCAATTTTTTATTTATTTAAATAGTAATTTTTAAGCATTTTATATATTTAATAAAATTGCTAGTTCGGTTAAATTTTTTTTAAGTTATATTTGTATTCCTAATAATAAAGCTGTTTTTATTAATAAATAAATTTATAATAATGCTAAACTACGCTTTAGAATTAATAATCCTAGTAATATTTTTTTTATAGATTTTATTTTTTATTTTTATAATAAACTTTAAGCAAAGCTATATATATTTTTTTATTTTTGCAACGCTTAAAAATATAGCTAAAATACTTTGCGTTTTTAATAGCAAAGCTAATATAAAGCATAAATCTAAAAAGCTTAAATATTTTTAGTTAAAATAATTTATTAAGCTTAAGTTTTTTTTATTATAAAACTTATATTTTAATGTTCTTTTAAATAAGTTTAAGCTATTATTACTAGCATAATTATTATATTTTTTATAAATTTTTATTTTAAAAGAGTTAAAAGTTTAGTTAGCGCTTTTTAAAACTATTAATGCTAGTTATATTAGCTTTTTAAGCTTATTTTTTTTTTTTAGCGCTATTAGCGCAAAATTAGCACTAAGCTAAAGTTTAGCTAAAAATACTACTTTTTTTAAAAGTAGCATAAATATAACAATTAGTAACTTTTGCTTTTTTAAGTTATTTTTAAATAACAAATATATAATATTATATTAGTTTAAAATCTTAAAAAGCATTTTATTAAACTTTAGCTTATTTTTTAACGTTTAAAAATCTAAAGCAATATAAGCAAAAAACAACATTACTTAATTATTTTATTAGTTTTAATTACAAAGAACTTTTATTATTTTATAGCGTTGCTTTTTTAAAAAAGCAGCTATAAAGCTAAATTAAAGCATATAAATATGCATAATAAAACTGTTATATTTTATTTTTTTATTTATTTATGCTACTAAATAGTTTAATAAAAAGCTAGTTTTGCAAGTATTATTAAGTAATTTATGTTTATTAAGCTAATTAGCTAATTATAATATTAGCTAAAAACTTTTTTGTGCTTTTTTAATTGCTAGCTATTAAAATTTTATATTGTTTTTTAAAAAATCTATATTTTTATAAAAAAAAGCATTTTTTATGTTTATTTAAGTTAAAATTTTTTGCAATAAAGTTTTTAATTAAGCTTTATATTTTAATTTGTTGCTTTTTTTTTTTAAAATAAGCTATAGTATATTTAATTTAATCCTTTAATTCGAGCTTTTGCTAAGGTTATTTAAAAGTAATAGTATTATTTTTAGCATTAGCTTAAGCATTTTTGCTGCTTTAAAATATAACTTAGCTTTTATTTAAGCAATTGTTTAAATAAAAACATTAAAGTACTTTAGAACTTCTAGTATAAAGTTTTTAAAAATAACATTTGTTTTTTTGTTTAAAAAATTCTTAGACTTTTTAGCTTACATTTTTTTAAATTTTAAGCTTTTTTTTATAAGTTTTGCTTTTTAAATTCTTTAAAGCTTTTAATAATTAAAGTTCTTTAGTTTTAGTAAAATATTTTGTTCGTAAAAATTGTTGTTTATTTATATATTTTTAATGTTAAGCTAAATAAAAAACTTATTATTATTTAAATAAATCTTTTTAATTGTTTAATTTATAAAAGGCTTTTTTTTTTGTTTTTTAGGTTTTTTTTTATTTTTTGTTTAATAAAAAATAGCTTTTTTAGTTAAAAGCTTATAATAATTAGCTTAAAACATATTTATATTAATTTTTCTGCTTAATATATAGCTTTATAAAACTTTAGTGCTATTTACATTATAAAAAGTGCTTTATATAAAGTTTTAATTAGTTATAATAAAGCTATTATTTAGCTTGCTGTTTATTAAGTTGTTTTTTTTAATATTATAAGCTTTTATTAGTTTTATTTTATAAAGCATACTAGTTTAATTATTAAACTTTTTATTTAAAAATTAGTTTAGCTGCTTATTATTTAGCTAGTAAAGTTTTTTTTTTTTTTAACTCTTTTGTTTGCTTTTTATTTTAGCATTTAAATCTTCATTATTTAAAATAAAGTTTTTTTTTTGCAGTTAATAATAAGCTTTTTGCTTAAGCAGTTTATTATTGCTTAAAACAAAGTTATATATTTATTTTATTATAGCATTAAAAATTTTCTTTTTATTTTTGCTAATTTTTATAACTTTAAAGAAAACCTTTATATATTTAAAGCTTGCAAAAAATCTTAGCTTTTTTAAATACTATTTAAAATTCTAGTATATAATATTTTCCTTTTTTAATTTGTAAGCAAAACTACACTTATAAACGTAATAATTATTTATGTTATATTTTTAATAAATAGTTCTTTTTATTAAATAAAAATTGTTTAACTTTATTTATTATAAAAAATTAAACGATTGTTTTTTTTGTTTTTATTTTTTAAAGTTATATTTATTTTTTTATAAATATTTAAAAGTTATAGCATTAATGCTAAACATTTGTTCTTTTAATAAGTTTATATTAATTTTATAATATTGCAGTGCTTATAGTTTTTAATTAACTAGCTAAATATATTAATTTTGCAGTTCTTTTAGCATTTTTTTTAGTTTTTTTTTTATAATTGCTATATTTTTTTGTTTTAACTTTAGCTACTATATTTGCTTAATAATATTATTTATGTTTTAGTTATAAACAAAGTATTAAGCTAATTTTACTTGCTGCTTTTTAATAATAATTGTTTTAATAGCTAGTATAATTATATTAATAGCTAGCTTAACAGTATTAATAGCAATATATAAAAGCTTATTAAAATTATAATTATATAAATAATTAACTTTTTTTTATGCTTTGCATGCTTTTTTTATTTTTTTAAAATAAAAATTTAGCTTAAACTTTTTATTAATTTAATTATTTAATGTTTTATAAAAGTTTTTATAAAACATTTTGTTTAAGTTATTATATAACTTTTTAAAAAACTTTATTATTTTATTAATAATATTTTAATTTAGCTTTTTAAGCAAACTTTAAGTAAATTAAAAATTAAAGTAGTAATTTTTTTATGCTTTAATATTTTTAGTATATACTTAATGCTAAAAAAAATAAGTTTTAAAATTAATAAAGTATATAGCTTTTAAACAAGCTTTAAAATTTTGTAATATAATAATAGCAAACTTATTTTGCTTAAAGTTTTAAAGCTTAAACTTTTATTTAAGCAGTTTATAAGCTTTTATTTAAAATAAATAATCTTTTAGTATTATTTTTATTATTTTTTTTGTTTAAAAAATGTTATAATAAACAAAAACTTATTTAATTTTATTAATGTTTTTAAAGCATTTTACGCAAAAAAAAGCATTTAAATCGTTTAATTATTTGTTTATTTTTAACTTATTAAACAGTAAATACTAGTTTAATTTTAGGTTAAAAAGCATAAATAATAGCTTAATTTTAGCATTATGCTTATTATTAAAATAGCTTAAGCTAAATAAAGTTGCTTTAATACTTTTTAAAAACAATAAGCTAGTTATTTTTATTTTTTTTGTTTATAAGTAGTTTTAATATTTTTTATATATTAATATAAAAAAATCTAACAATTTTTTATAGCTAAATTATTTAATTAAGCTATAGTTTTTAAACTTTTAAGCTATATAATAAATCGAAATAAAGTTTATATAAAAGTAATAAAAAAAGTAAGCTAAAAAAAATAATAAAAATAAACTAAATAAAAATATAAGTTTAAAAAAAAAAAAAAGTATAAAGTGCTTAAAATTTTTAGGTATTTTGTATATTTAAGTTTTTTTGTGCTATTTTTTTAGACTTTTTTCTTAAAAAACTTAACGATTTTTTTTGTTTGCATTTATAAAAACTACTAGCTTATTTTTTATAGCTTTTTAAGTTTTTCTTTAAATGCTTTTATATTTTTATTTTTTATGCGCTTTTATTTTTTTATATGCTTTATAACGTTTAGTTTTTTTGTTTTTTAATTTAGCTTGCTTTGCTTTATGCAAGTTTTATTAAGCAAGCTTTATTTTTTTATAGCTTTTTATTTATAAAAGTAACATGCTTTTTTTTTTTTTTTAAAGCTTTTTTATTTAATAATAAGTGCTATAAAAAAGCAATAGCTATGTTTTATGCAAAGTTTTTAAGTAATAGCTAGTTTACACTTAAAAAACTTTGCTTTTTATTTTTTAATAAAAAACTATATTAGCTTAAAAAACAAAGTATATTTTTAATTATTAATAGCTTTATATATTAACATATAAACTTAAACTTATTTAATATAAATAAGCGTTAGTTCTGTTTATATTATAGCTTTTTAAAAGTTTTAGCAACTTTTACTTTTTTTTAAGCTTATTTTTTGTTTTTTTTTATTTATACGAAAGCAATTATGCTTTTTTTTTTATAAAGCACTAGCTTTTTAGCAAAAATTTCTTTCTTTTAGCCTTTTAAAGGTTTTTAACAAACAATCTTTTAGCTATACTATTTTAAAAATTATACTAGCATTTTAATACTTAATTATTATTTTATTAAAAAAAATAAAAGCGTTTTATAAGCTAAATTAAAAAAAACAGTTTAATATTTTTATACGTTTGTTTTAAGCTTTATTAATTAAAAGCTACTAGCTTAAATATTTGTGCTAATTATAATTAAACTGCTTACGTTAAGTAAGCTTTGCTTATTGCTAGCTAAAGCAATTAAGTATAATATATTATATTCCGCTTATAAAAATTATAGCAATTAATAAATAAATAAATTAAACATGTAAATTAGCAATAATAAATTGCTTATTTATTAGTTTTATAGTATTATTTATAATAAATAAAGAATTAGCTTTACTAAGAACACTAATAAAATAAAGCAGTATAATTATGCAAGATTTACTATAATACTTTAATTGCAAAAAAATAAGTTATAACTTACGTATTTAAGCAATTAGGCCATATATAAATTAAAAAATTAAACAATTAATTAAAAAGCTATCTAATAATATAAATAAAGCAACTATAGCTAATTTTTATAATATTAAGCATAATAATTAAATTTATACTTTAAAATTTAGCATAATATTTATACTTTTATTTTTACTATATAACTTAGCCTAAACTTACTTTAACTAGCTTAATTAACTTATTTAGCTACTTTACTTTACTTTAATATATTATAGCTACTATAAATTTTTAGTTATATTTATAAGTTTATTAAATGTTTTTATTATTTTTTAAAGTTATATATAAAAAATACTTAATAATATAATAAATATATTTTATATTATATATTTTAATAATATGCTTATTTTTTCCTTAAATAAAGATTTTTATATAAAACATATTTAAAATATTATTAAAAGACTATAAAAAGTAAAGTTATATATTAAGCTATTTAAATGCTAATTTTATTAAAAGAAAATTAAATTTTTAAGTTATATTATTTTTAATTAAAAAATTAAAATAAACTTTTTATATATAAATACTATTTAGCAATAGTTTATATTAAATATTTATTAAGCACTATAATAATTTTTAAAGTTTTATAACTTTTATTGCTGTTTTATAAACGGATATTTTTATATTGTTGCGCTTTTGTTTAAATATTTAAAAAAAAACGTAATAAAAATAAAAAAAGGTTAAATTTTTTTAAATAGTTTTAAAAAAAAAGCTTTTAAAAACTTTTAGAATATATTTAAGCAAGCTATTTTTTTTATACATTTTAACTTTAAAAAACAAATATTGCTAAAAACTAATTCCTTTAAAGTAGCTTTTGCAGAAAATTTATTTTAATAAAATAATTAAAGCATTTTTAAACTAGTTACATTTTATTTTTAAAAGCTATTTAAAAAAAAAATGTAGTATAGTATGCTTAACTAAAAAATGCTTGCAATAATAAATTGCTTTAAATATTAATAATATTATTTATAAAAAAGCAATTTATTAATTAAAGTATTAATTAATTATGCTAACTTTTAAACGTTTATAAAAATACTAAAGCTTAATAAAAAGCAAACTTATTAATATTTATTATTAGCTTTTTTTAATTTTATTATTAAATATTAAGCAAGCAAAAAAAATAAAGCTAATTTTTTTTTGCGCTGTTTTAATTATATAGCTATTTTGCTTAATAATATTAATATTTTTTTAATGTTAAAAAAAAAAGTTATAATAATATAATAAATTAAAATTCTTAATTTATATTTTAATGCTTAAATTAAAGCTTTATACTTTAAAGCTATACTTGCTAAAAAAGCTTTTTTTATTTAAACAGTTATATGTTTATATATATAAATAGCTATAAGCTTAAAAAAATTAAAAGATTTAAAAGCTTTTAAAAAGCTAAAAAATCTTATTTAAAAGGTTTAAAAAAAAAACTTTAAATGCTATTAAAGTAAAATAGAGTGGCTAAATAAGCTAACTAGCTAGTTAAAGTAAGTCTGGGCTAAGTTATATAGTAGGAATAAAAGTATAAGTATTGCGCTAGATTTCGAAGTATAGATTTAATCATTATGCTTAATATTATGAAAATTAGCTACGGTTGCTTTATTTATATTATTAAATAGCCTTTTAATTAATCGTTTAATTTCTTAATTTATACATAGCTTAATTGCTTAAATGCATAAGTTATAATTTATTTTCTTGCAATTAAAGTGTTGTAATAAATCTTGCATAATTACACTGCTTTATTTTATTAGTGTTCTTAGTAAGGCTAATCCTTTATTTACTATAAATAATATTATAAAACTAACAAACAAGCGATTTATTATTGCTAACTTATATGTTTAATTTATTTATTTATTAATTGTTATAATTTTTATAAGTAAAACATAATATATTATACTTAGTTACTTTAGCTAGCAATAAGCAAAGCTTGCTTAACGCAAGCAGTTTAGTTATAATTAGCACAAACGTTTAAGCTAGCAGCTTTTAATTAATAAAGCTTAAAACAAACATATAAAAATATTAAACTATTTCTTTTAATTTAGCTTATAAAGCGCCTTTATTTTTTTTAGCAAAACAATAATTAAGTGTTAAAATGCTAGTATAATTTTTAAAATAGTATAGCTAAAAAACTGTTTGTTAAAAACTTTTAAAAGGCTAAAAAAAAGAAATTTTTGCTAAAAAGCTAGTGCTTTATAAAAAAAAAAGCATAATTGCTCTTATATAAATAAAAAAAAACAAAAAATAAGCTTAAAAAAAAGTAAAAATTGCTAAAACTTTTAAAAAGCTATAATGCAAGTAGAACTAATGCTTATTTATATTAAATAAGTTTAGGTTTACGTGTTAATATATAAAGCTATTAATAATTAAAAATATATTTTGTTTTTTAAGCTAATATAGTTTTTTATTAAAAAATAAAAAGCAAGGTTTTTTAAGTATAAGCTAGCTATTGCTTAAAAACTTTGCATAAAATATAGCTATTGCTTTTTTATAGCACTTATTATTAAATAAAAAGGCCTTAAGAAAAAAAAAAAAGCATACTACTTTTATAAATAAAAAGCTATAGAAAAATAAAGCTTGCTTAATAAAACTTATATAAAGCAAAGCAAGCTAAATTAAAAAACAAAAAAACTAAACGTTATAAAGCACATAAAAAAATAAAAGCGCATAAAAAACAAAAACATAAAGGCATTTAAAAGAAAACTTAAAAAGCTATAAAAAATAAGCTAGCAGTTCTTATAAATGCAAACAAAAAAAATCGTTAGGTTTTCTAAAAAAAAAGTCTAGAAAAACAGCATAAAAAAACTTAAATACACAAAATACTTAAAAATCTTAAGCACTTTATACTTTTTTTTCTTTTTAAACTTATATTTTTATTTAGTTTATCTTTATTATTTTTTTTAGCTTACTTTTTTTATTATTTTTATATAAATTTCACTTTAATTTATTATATAGCTTAAAAGCTTAAAAACTATAGCTTAATTAAGTGATTTAGCTATAAAAAATCGTTAGATTTTTTTATATTAATATATAAAAAACACTAAAACTATTTATAAACAAAAAAAATAAAAATAACTAGCTTATTGTTTTTAAAAAGTATTAAAGCAACTTTATTTAGCTTAAGCTATTTTAATAATAAGCATAATGCTAAAATTAAGCTGTTATTTATGCTTTTTAACCTAAAACTAAACTAGCATTTACTGTTTAATAGGTTAAAAGTAAACAAATAGCTAAACGATTTAAATGCTTTTTTTTGCGTAAAGCGCCTTAAAAACATTAATAAAATTAAACAGGTTTCTATTTATTGTAACACTTTTTAAACAAAAAAAATAGTAAAAATAATACTAAAGGATTATTTATTATAAACTAAAGCTTATAAACTGCTTAAGCAAAAATTTAAGCTTTAAGATTTTAAGCAAAATAAGTCTGCTATTATTATATTGCAAGATTTTAAAGCTTGCTTAAAAGCTATACATTTTACCGATCTTAAAACCTATTTTTTTTAGCATTAAGTATATACTAAAGATATTAAGGCCTAAAAAGATTACTACTTTAATTTTTAACTTACTTAAAGTTTGTTTAAAAAGCTAAATTAAAATATTATTAATAAAATAATAAAGTTTTTTAAAAAGTTATATAATAACTTAAACAAGATGTTTTATAAAAACCTTTATAAAACATTAAACAACTAAATTAATAAAAAGTTCAAGCTAGATTTTTACTTCAAAAAAACAAAAAAAGCACGCAAAGCATAAAAAAAAGTTAATTATTTATATAATTATAATTTTAACAAGCTTTTGTATACTGCTATTAATGCTGCTAAGCTAGCTGTTAATATAACTATATTAGCTGCTAAAACAGTTATTATTAAAAAGCAGCAAGTAAAATTAGCTTAATACTTTGCTTACAACTAAAACATAGATAATATTACTAAGCAAATATAGCAGCTAAAATTAAAACAAAAAAACATAGCAATTATAAAAAAAAAACTAAAGAAAATACTAAAAGAACTATAAAATTAGTATGTTTAGCTAGCTAATTAAGAACTATAAGCATTACAATATTATAAAATTAATATAAATTTATTAAAAAAGCAAATATTTAGTATTAACGCTATAATTTTTAAATATTTATAAAAAGGTAAATATAACTCCAAAAAACAAAAACAAAGCAAACAATTGTTTAATTTTTTATAACAAATAAAGTTAAACAACCTTTATTTAATAAAAAGGACTATTTATTAAAGATATAGCATAAACAATTATTACATCTATAAATATAGTTTTGCTTATAAATTAAAAAGAAAAAACATTATATACTAAAACTTTAAATAATGTTTAAGAGGGCTAAAATCTTTTATAAGCCTTAAATATATAAAGGTTTCTTTTAAAGTTATAAAAATTAGCAAAAATAAAAAGGAAATTCTTAATGCTGCAATAAAATAAATATATAACTTTGTTTTAAGCAATAATAAACTGCTTAAGCAAAAAGCTTATTATTAACTGTAAAAAAAAGACCTTATTTTAAATAATAAAGATTTAAATGCTAAAATAAAAAGCAAACAAAAAGATTAAAAAAAAAAGAAACTTTATTAGCTAAATAATAAGCAGCTAAACTAATTTTTAAATAAAAAGTCTAATAATTAAACTAGTATACTTTATAAAATAAAACTAACAAAGGCCTGCAATGTTAAAAAAAACAACTTAATAAATAGTAAGCTAAATAATAGCTTTATTATAACTAATTAAAACTTTACATAAAGCATTTCTTATAACATAAATAGCACTAAAGTTTTATAAAGCTATATACTAAGCAAAAAAATCAGTATAAATATATTTCAAGCTAATTGTTATAAGCTTTTAATTAAAAAAGCTGCCCTTTATTAAACAAAAAGTAAAAAAAAACCTAAAAAACAAAAAAAAAAGCCTTTTGTAAGTTAAACAATTAAAAAAATTCATTTAGATAACAATAAGTCTTTTATTTAGCTTAACACTAAAAATATACAAATAAACAATAATTTTTATAAGCAAAGTACTTTATTAGAACTAAAGAACTTTAATTGTTAAAAGCTCTAAAGAATCTAAAAAGCAGGACCTTTAAAAAAAAGCTTAAAATTTAAAAAAATGTAAGCTAAAAAGTCCAAGAACTTTTTAAACAAAAAAACAAATATTACTCTTAAAAATCTTATACTAAAAGTTCCGAAGTACTTTAGTATTCTTATTTAAACAATTGCTTAAACAAAAGCTAAATTATATTTTAAAGTAGCAAAAGTGCTTAAGCTAATATTAAAAACAATACTACTACTTTTAAATAACCCTAGTAAAGGCCTAAATTAAAAGATTAAACTAAATATGCTATAGCTTATTTTAAAAAAAAAAAGCAATAAGTTAAAATATAAAGCCTAACTAAAAACTTTATTGCAGAAAATCTTAACTTAAATAAACATAAAGAATGCTTTTTTTTATAAAAGCATAAACTCTTTAAAAAATAATATAAGATCTTAATAGCTAGTAGCTAAAAAAGCACAAAAAAGTTCTTAGCTAATATTATAATTAGCTAGTTAGCCTAATAAATATAAATTGCTTAGTAATACTTATAAAATTAGCTCTTTATTAAATCATTTAGTAATATAAATAAATAAAAAAATAAAATATAATGGTTTTATTATATATACTTATATGCTTTAACTTAGTTTTATAGCTGCTTTTTTAAAAAAGCAACGCTATAAAATAATAAAAGTTCTTTGTAATTAAAACTAATAAAATAATTAAGTAATGTTGTTTTTTGCTTATATTGCCTTAGATCTTTAAACGTTAAAAAACAAGCTAAAGTTTAATAAAATACTTTTTAAAATTTTAAACTAATATAATACTATATATTTGTTATTTAAAAATAACTTAAAGAAGTAAGAGTTACTAATTGTTATATTTATGCCGCCTTTAAAAAAAGTAATATTTTTAGCTAGACTTTAGCCTAGTACTAATTTTGCGCTAGTAGCGCTAAAAAAAGAAAATAAGCTTAAAAAGCTAACGTAATTAGTATTAATAGTTTTAAAAAGCACTAATTAAACTTTTAACCCCTTTAAAATAAAGATTTATAAAAAACATAATAATTATGCTAGTAGTAATAGCTTAAACTTATTTAAAAGAACATTAAGGTATAAGTTTTATAATAAAGAAAACTTAAGCTTAATAGATTACTTTAACTAAAAATACTTAAGCTTTTTAGATTTATATTTTATGTTAGCTTTGCTACTAGAATTATAAAGTATTTTAGCTATATTTTTAAGTATTATAAAGCTAAAAAAATATATATAGCCTTATTTAAAGCTTACTATAAAAATAAAAAACAAGATTTATAAAAGGAATATTACTAAGATTATTAATTTTAAAGCATAGTTTAGTATTATTATAAACTTATTTATTAATAAAAACAGCTTTACTACTAGAAATACAAATATAACTTAAAAAAGATTTAACTAGACTAGTAATCTTATTAAATGCATAAAATGCTTAAAAACTACTATTTAAATAAACAAAAAGTTATTGCTTTTTTTGCTATATATAGTTAGCAAAAAACAGGCTATTTACTTTTTGTTGCTAAGAATAAACTTTATTATAAAGTTACAAATAAGTTTATATTTTTAGGGCTTTTATATAATAGCTAGTATAATACTTAAGACTAGCTAGATTATTATATTAGTAATAAACTATATTAAAGAACTAAATCTAAAAGCTTAAAGTTATTAGTAACTAAAAAACTAATGTATATTTGCTAAACTATTAGCTTAGCAAATAAGTTACATAAGGCACAAAAATGCTAGATTTTAGATAAAAAATCTAATAATTAGCAAAAAAAAGTAAAAGTAAAATTAAAAAAACATAGTTTAAAAAAATATACAAGTGCAAACTTTTAAAAAGATTAAAACCTATATAATAATATAACGTTAGTAGCTTTTTTAACTTTTTTTATATAAAATATTAAACTTTTCGAAAACTTAAAAATATAAAACGATAAAAAAGTTTACGCTATTTTTAATAATAATTAACTACTTAAAATATTTTTAATTGCAATAAAAAAAGCGCTAAAGCAAAAAAACACTAAAAGATTAACAATTATAAAAACTAAAAATCTTGCATATAAATCAAAAAGCAAGTATAACTTAATTATAACTTTAACTTAGGCACTATTAACTTTTTAAGCTTTAAAAACTAACGAATTAATAAGAAATAAAACAATAATCTTAAATATAATATATAAAACAAAAAATAAAAAGATTTATCTTAAAAATAACGTGCTATTTAATAGCACTGTTTTACTTAGATTTTATAAATAAAAAAAGCAAGCTTTAAAAAAAGCAAGCTATTACTTAAAAGATTTTGCGCTATTTTAACAAAATAGCATTTATTAAAACATATATTTATGTTTTAGCATTATTTCTAAAGGCACTTAACTAATTATTAAACAACTAGCTATTTTTTTAAAGAAGCTTTATATAACCGACTTTACTTGGCAAAAAGCAGCATTACTAACCGAAATATAGTATTACAAAAAAATAGCACTTTTTTAGAACTTTTCCGAAATAAAAAAAATATATAATAAAATCTTTCTTTTTTATAAGATTAAAACAGTTTTCCATAAAGTATAGCAAGTATGTAGTATTCTGATTTTTAAGCCTTTAAAAAACATTACTATAAAAGTTTTGAAAACTTAACTTAAGCATAGCGTTTTTAAAAAAGCTTACAGTCTATATTACAACGCTTGGTTTTTAGTACAAAAAAAAAGTAAAGAAGTTTAGTTAATTAATTCAGCTATAAAAATGAACGTAGTTATTATATATAATGCTAATTTTTCTTAAAGCTATAATAAGTTCTTTAAAAAGTTTATAATATATAAAGTAATTTTTATAGTTGATTTATTTTCAGGATATAATTAAATACTACTTTTTATTTTTAGCTAAGCAATAATAGCTTTTTTTATACTAATAAGCTTTTTTTAGATAACTACTTTTTTGCAAGAAGCAATAAATTTAGTAGCTTAATTTTTAAGAGTACTATTAAAAGTCTTATATAACATATTACTAATAAAGTACAAACTTTTCTTTAATGATATAATAGTTAAAGGACTTACTACTAAGTATAATGATTATAAAGTTGCTTTAAGTATTAAGCAATTTATATTAAAACATTTTAAGAATTTTAATGCTATGCTGCTTAATTTTAAGCTAGCTAAAATTATAGCTAGCGCACTTAAAAACAAATAAGCAAAACAAACAACTAAAATAGTTAGCTATATATGTAGCACTAATAATAAAAGCTTAATAAAAACAAAAGTAGTAAAAATTCTCGAATAAAAGACTTGCAAAAACATTACGGAAATACAGTTTTTTTTAGGAATAACGGTATACTACTAGATATAAATACAAGGGTATACTATAATCACAAAACCATTAACGGTCTTATTACAAAAAAATAAGCCGTTTTGCTTTAAAGAACTACAAGAAAAAGCTATAAAAAAGCTTTAAAAGGCTATTACAATAGCTTTTATTCTTATTACTCTTGATTATACAAAAGGACCTATTTAGCTAAAAACCGCAAAAGAAAGCCATAAAAGAGCTTTAAAAAGCTATTATAACAGCTTTTATTTTTATTACTTTTAATTATACAAAAGAACCTATTTAGCTAAAGGTTAATGCTTTTAAAACTAGCTAAAGCGCTATTTTATGCTAAAAAGTTAATAAAGCTATTAAGCTAGCAAAATATAAGTCTAAAACATAAAAAAGCCCTAAAAAAAAATATAATGCTATAAAGCTAAAAAAGCTTACTATTATTAAGACCTTTTAAAAGCTATACAACTATTTTTATAAAATTACATTTTATTTAAAAACTAATGCAAAAGTTTTTATAGCTTAGCTAAACAATAGATTTTTAGCATTACTAAATGCTTAATTAACAAAATAAATAATATATATAAAAACTTTCAATTTTATACTTTACTACGTACTAAAAAAAAAACATATAGCTACTAATAGGCTTTCTAAAAAACCCTTTAAGCCATTAAATAAATTAAATAATCATTAAGAAAAAAATATAAAAAATTTTATTGATTTCTAATTATATATAATAGCTATTATTATTACGTATAAAAAATTAAGCAATTAACTAATTAAAAGCCTAGTATACTAGAAAACAAAACCTTTGTTATACCTAAAAAAAAACTAAAGTAAAAAAAGTAAGCAAATTGCTAAGTATTTTGTTTTTAGGCAAGTTTTAAAAGAACTTACAACAAAAAAAAAGCGGAGTTACTTTAGAAAAAAAGCCCTTAAATTTTTCGTTAACAAGTCTATTCTTTAAAAAAAAACAAAGTCTAAAAAAATGCCAAAAAGAATCATTAATAACAAAAAAACCCAAAAAGCTCTTATTAAAGAAAACTATAAAAAAATAACATATAAAAGCCAAATATTTATAACTTAACAAATAACTTAAGAATACTACTAAAAAGGCCTTTATTAAAACGTTTATACTATAATTGCTAGTTGCTCTAATTGCCAAAAATCTGCTAATAATAAAAGGACTAAAAAATACTGTTTTAATTATTTTTTAGATCTTCTGGTTTCTTAAGTTATAAATATATAAATTATGCCATTAAACAACGGATTTAAAGCTATTATAAAAGCAAAATGCAAAATAACAACTTATTTAAAAGCTAAACCTTTAAAACATATAGATTTTTTAAGAATACTTAAATTTATTAAAAAAAAAATCGTGTTTTAGCACAAAGTCCTTATAAGGATTAAGTATAATAATAGCTCTAAATTTAAAAAAAAAAATAAAAAACGCAGTAAATACTTTAAGCTATAAAATAAACTATAGCTTAGCTTATTATTTTTAGGCTTAAAGCTTTATTAAAAAAAGCTATAAGCTAATAAAAAAAAGCCTTATATAAATAACAAATAAAACTAAAAAAAATTAGCTAAAATATTTAAATTTAGTAGTATAAACAAATTATACTTTTATGCGTTATTATAGCTGCAGTTTATATAAGCTAGTATATAAAAAAATGCTAATTTTGCTAGTAAAAAATGTAATACTAACATAAAAAGTAATTAAATAGCAAAATATTACTTTTTATAAAGATTTTATTAAAGCTAAAGTTAAGTAGCTAAAACGCTATAACTAGAATGTTATAAAAGTTAAAGCAATTATAACTAAAAAAAGAAAATTAGCTATAAAAGCTAAATCTTAAAAAAACGCTTATAAAATTAAGCAACTACTTAAAAAAAGCTCTTTTGTTTTTCTTTATAATATTATGCTTTTAATAAATAAGTCTAACAATAAAAAGCTGCTATATAAATAGATTAGCTTTTATAAAGTTAAAGAAAATGTTAATTATAAGCAATATTAATTAGTAAAACTAACTAGCAAAAAATTAAAAAGGTTGTTTTTTTCCGAAAAATTAAAGCAATTTATATAAAATAACTAAAAGTACTAAAAACTAAAGAATTTTGACTTTAATATATAAATTATTAGTACTGCAGCTATTTATTAAAAACTAAACTAAAACAATAAAGCTTTTAATAATTAAGGCTATAGTAGTTAAGCCATAAAAAATAAAAAAAATATAACAAGTTATAAAAGCCCTTTAAGTTTATAAAAGCTATAGTATAACTTTTAGCGCTTTAAATATCTTAAGTACTAAAAAATATAATAGTTTACTTTATTTTTTTAGCTACTATATTATAAAGCGCTTTAAAAAGTAATAATTAATAAAAGCTAAAGCAACAAAATTTTCTTTTTTTACCTTTTGTTTTTTTACTAATTGTTTTATTCTTTATTTTTACTAATTATATAAGTTTATATAATTAAGTTATAATGCATAAAACCATTTTTTTTTGCTTAAAACTAAGCGTGTTTTTTATAGCTTTTTTTTTATTAGTTTTATATTTGTTAGTTTTATAGCAGCTAGTTTATTAGCACTTTTTTTATTATTACACTAAAAATATAAGTTTTTATTTTATTTTAACGTTTTTTAGATAGCTAAGCAGCTTAGTCCTAGTATAAATTATTATTGCTTTTTTTTAAAAATGCATAAAAATAAAAAAAACAAAAGTAAAAACTGCTTATTAGTTTTAACTACCTAAGTTTATTTTATTACATTAACGCTTACGCATAAGTTTTTTTATTTTTGATTGCTTTATTACTTTTATTTAAAACTAAACAGCTTTTCTTGCTTTTAGTTTAAACTATTTAATACTTAATGAAAACTTTAAAACTACTAAAAAGCAAAAAACATTATTACTACACCTTAAAAAGTTATTGGTTTATATTTTATATGCTTAAACTACTAGCAACGATTTAAAGCTATTATTAAGCAATAATAAGCGTTTAATAAAATAATAAACGCTTAAACAAAATTTAAAGCAAGCTTAGCAGAAATAAAACCTTGCTATAGAAAATTAAGTAGAATTATTTAATTATATAAAGCTAGAAAAATAAAAACTAAAAAAAAAACAAAAGAAGATTTAACAATTTAGTATTAATAATTTTTATTTTGTATATTTTTGATTTTTTTGTTATAGAAGTTTTATATATTCGTTTTTATAAATATTATAACTTAACTTTTTATATAATAATTATTTTTTTTTTATTTATTATGCTTAAAAAGAAATTTATAAGCTATACAATAAAGAAAAATAATTGCAAATTATATTAAAAAGAACATTGCTATATAAGCAGATCGTTTAATTTCCTTATTTTATTTTACCTTATATAACTTATTTAATTTATTTTTTTGGCTATTTTTTTAAATACTTAAGCGTTATGCTAATTTTTTAAGCAATACTAAATTATTGCTTACTAATATTACATTTAATAAGCTAAGCAATAAAATTAGCTTAAAAAAAACGCTTTAATTTGCGTTTTAATTTAGTTCTTTTTTTAGTTAAGCAAACAAAAGTATTTTTAGTTAAAACTATTTGTTTTTTAAAGTTTTTAAGCATAAGATCTTTTTTAACTACTGCAATTACTATACTAGCCTTAAAATATTTAACTATGTTGCCTTTAAACTTATAAAATAAACAGTTTTATAACTAAATAATAAACGCATAATTAATATACGTACTAAACCTTTATTTTAAAATAGTATAGCAAAAAAAAAAAGAATAAAGCTTTATATACTTTTTGCTTTTAGTTATTATTAATAACTATTTATAATGCTTACAAAGTATAACATTTTATATTTTAAATAGCTATATAAATATAGCTATAAGTTAATAAAAATCATAAAAAATCTAATATATATATTTGCTTTAAGGACTGCTTTTAGTTGTTTTTATATATAATAAGCAAAATTTTAAATATTTTTGCTTTTTTATTTAGCTAAAGCTAGCTTAAATATATTAATTTGTATAGCATATATAAAAAAAATCATAACTAACTTTTTATTAAATATACTTACTATTAATATTACTACTAAAAATTTTAATTTATAAATAGCTTAGTACTTAGTTATATAAAACAAAAAAAGTTAGCTAAATAAAAAAAACAAAATTTAAAAAAAAAAAAAGTATATATATTTTGCTATTTATTAGTAAACTTAACTTTTTAAATATTATAAGTATAACTATTTACTAACTAAGCAATATTAATTTTTTAAATATTAGTTAACTGCTATAATACTTTTTAATTGTTAAGGACTTTATTAATAACAAAAGAATTGTTTTTTAAGTGCTTAATTAAGCAAGCATTAATTGTACTACTTAAAAACGAAAACTTTATAATAAAAGCATAAACTAGGCAACTTAAAGACTTAAGCACTAAAAAAAAAAATTATAAAAAAGATTTAAGCTTTAGAACTACTTAAGAAAAAACAGATTAAAAAAAAAAATAAGCTTTTTTTTTACATTTATTAAAGCTTAAATTACTTATTTTGCTATTAGTAGCAATAAATATTTAAAGAAAATAAGTTATAAGTGTATTAAAAAAAAAGTTAAAAAATAACTACTTAACTAACTAAAACTACTTTATTTGTTTATTTTTTAATTAATATTAGCATAAACATATAAAAAATAATTATTATAAAAACATTTAGCAATTAATGATTTATTTTAGCAATAAAATAATTAATTAATAAATTAAAAATAATGTAATAAGTTTATAAAAAAAAAGTGCGCTAGTTTAAAAATATATATTTTAGCTTTTTTTTTATTATATCTGCTTTATTAAACTTTTTATTTATATTTAACTTTGCTATTTTATTTACTTAATAAGTTCTAATTTTTTATATTTAATATAAATGCTTTTAGCATTTATATTTAGAAGATTTTACAATTATTAAAAAGTAATAACTTAAATTAGCAATTAAAAATATTAAACTATATATAATAAGCAGTACTAATATTAATATTTATATTTTATACTTTTTATATTATTTGCTTTTGTATTTTTAATTTATATTAAAATTTTTAATTTGCTTGCACTTTTTATTAAATTGCAAAACATAGCAAAAATATATATATGCCTAAATATTATTAAAAATTATTTTTATTATATATATACGCTTTTAATTATTATATTTTTTATTTTTAAAAAAGTTATTAGTACTGCAAATTAACTAAAAATGAAGGCATTTCTTTCTAAAAGTTCTAAAGAGCTAATACTTAATATTAAAGCATACAAGCAATTAGCACAAAAAATAGCAAACTTTAAAAAGAAAGCAAAAAAAAAAAAAAATAAGCATATATATATAAACTTAACTGCTAATTATAAAAAGCCTTTTTTTAAAAACTAATAGCTTTTTAAAAATAGCCTTAAAAAAAAGCTAATAATTATTAAGAATTTAAAGTATAAAAAATATTTAGCTTGCTAGCTTTTTTTATAAATTAAAAGACTAAATGCAAAAAATATTTAGCTAAAAAACATATTGCTTTTTTTAGTTAATGTTTTTTTAAAGTCTGTTTTGGAGTTTTATTTTACATAAAAAGAAATAACCTTTATAAAAAGTTTGTTTTTTAAAAACCTAAAAAAAAAAAAAAAAGTAGTATTAAAAAAGCACTTTAGTTATATGTTCTTTAAAAATAGCAAAACCTGCTAAAACTTATTTTTAGACTTAGTTTAACAAATATAAAAAGGAATAATATACTTAATATACAAAAGGTATTATAATAAAAAAGCATTAAAATATTAGTAGTTTGTATTATATGTAATTTTAATAGGAGTTTTTTATATTTTTAACTTATTGTTTAATAAAAAAGCGCTTGATTTTTAAAAAAAAGCTTTTATAGCATACTTTGCTATATAGAACTACTTAGTAAACGCAAATAAAATATTACTTTATATGCTTAAACTAAAAACTAAATATTTAAGGGCATTTTTATAAACTGCAAGCTAAATATTAGAATTTATAGCTATAAAAAGTTTTATAATGTTAATATAATACTTATTTAGGATTAAAAAACACTATAAAAATAATAATTTCTGCTTTAATAAATTTAATATTACGTTTATAAAAAATCTAATAGTTTTAGCAATAAAGCTAAAACTACATAAGAAATAAAAACCTGTAATACAAAAACTAAATATTTAGCAGTTATTATTTATAAAATTCTTAAAAAAACTGCTATTAAAAAAAGCTTTAAACAATTATTAAAAAAATAATAACATAAAACATTTTAATAAACTAAAGCTTTACAATAAACAAAAGTTAGCTTATTGTTTTTTGTTAAGTAAAGTTTTAAAAATAATACATAAAAATAATAAAAAGCAGTAGCTAAAAACTTTTTTTTTAGAACAATAAACAGCTGCTAAAAAAACTTACTAATATAAACAAAAATATTTAAATTACTAAAAAAAGCTTACTATTTATAGCTGCTATAAAAACTTTTATAAAATAAACACTACAAAATAAAGAATTAAAGCTATTTATATTACGAATATTTTTATAAAGCTAAATATTAAAGAATAGCTAAATAAGCATAAAATAAAAGCTTTGCTAAACATGTTGCTTTAGCTATATATAAATAAAAAAGCTAAAGCTTTAAAAATAAGTATTAAACCTAAGTATAGCTAGTTTATGGAAAATTTTCTTATAAATTAATAAAACGCAAAGTAAGCTGCAATAATTGCTATAACTTCTTAAATAAAATATTTTATAATAAAATATTGCTTAAATAATCATTAAATTATTATTTTTATTAATACTGTTTTAAAAGTAATATATATTTTAAACTTTAAGCATACTATTAATAAAAATAATAAATAAGTTTTTTAAAGATTACAAAAGTATTAAATAATAAAGCACTTTAATATAAAAGTTATATTAAGCTATTTTATACTTTTTTGCTTTTGCTAGCGCAATAATTATATATGCAGATTTATTAAAGCTTTATATTTATATTATATGTTTTATAACTTAATAAGCTAGTATTTAAAAAAAAGTATTAATAATTAAAAAAGTTATAAATAGCTTATTTAATTTTTAAAAGCGAACTTTAAAGAGCACTTTAGCTTTAAATTGCAAGAAAATCTGCGTTTATTGCTTTTAATAAGCGCTAAGCTTTATTATTTCTTAAAAGAACTAAAGGCAACTTTCTTTAGATTTAATAAGTTAGCTTTTTTACTATTAAGCGCTAAAAATACACAAAGTAAAGAAAAAACGCTAAAAAAAAAACTAAAAGTTAATTGTTTTGCTTTTTTAGTGCTTTTTACTTTAAAGCACAAAAAAAGTTCTTAGTAAAAAGAACTAACAATTATACTAAAAAAGTTTTATTATAAGCAATATAAAGACATTTTAGCAGTACGGAGTTATTTTGCTATAAATACTCTTGCAAATATTCTTTCTTTTAAGTATAATAAGCTAAGTATAAAATTTAGCCGGGCTTAACAGTTTAAAAAAAAAAAAATATAAACTTCTTATAAGCACTTTTATAAAAAAAACGCTAAGCATTTTTAAAAGCTTTTGCTTATATATTTAAATATGTAAAAAAGCTAAAACTAGTTTTAACGAAGCTATAATGCTTTTATAAGCGTTAAAGCTTAAGCTACTTTTAAACATAGCAAAAAAAATAAAAAAAAACTTATAGAACTAAATAAGCAAAAAAAAATAATATTAACTTTGTTTAAAAAACGCTAATAAAAATAAAAAACTTTATAATTATAAGTATTAAAATAAACTAAAAGTAGCCATATTTTAATAAAGGAAAATTAAAGTAAAGTAAAGTAGCTAAATAAGCTAACTAGCTAGTTAAAGTAAGTTTAAGCTAAGTTATATAATAAAAATAAAAGTATAAGTATTACGCTAAATTTTAAAGTATAAATTTAACCATTATGCTTAATATTATAAAAATTAACTACAGTTGCTTTATTTATATTATTAAATAGCCTTTTAATTAATTGTTTAATTCCTTAATTCATACATGGCCTAATTGCTTAAATACATAAGTTATGACTTATCTCCTTACAATTAAAGTATTGTAGTAAATCTTGTGCAATCATACTGCTCTATTTCACTATGTAATTATAAAGCAATTAAAAGCAAAAAAGCTTATAAATTTTTAATAATTAATAAAAAAATCTTTAGTTTGCTATAAAAACAAAATTTACATTTTTTTTAAAAAAGCTATATATTTTTAATTTATTAAGCTATATTATAATAATTTTTTAGCTAAATACTTTAGCTAAAACTATACTTTAAAACTATTATAACAAAAGTTTTATTAAAACAATATAAAACCAAATATTAAAAAATATATATAAAGCTATATAATTTGCTTTAAAACTAAAATAAAATACTACTAAAAATATAATAAACTTAATGCTTTATTAATATTTAATAAACTTATATAAAAACTATTTATAAATTTTATTATAAGTTTACTAAAAACTTTTTATAAAAAAAAACTAATTAATATTATTTTTGTTATTATAAATAAATTTACTAAGTTTATATATTTATTTTTAGTTAATATTATTATAACTTTAGTTAAACTAGCAGTTTTATTTTATTATAAAATTAAATATATTTATAGTAGCTTAAAAAGCATTATTTTTAATAAAAGCTTTGTTTTTATTAGCTAATTTTAGTTTAATTTATATTATTATTTAAAAGTTAAATAAAAGCTTTTAATAGCATTTTATTTTAAAACTAATAAATAAACAAAACAAATAAACTAAATAATTAAAAATTATTTTAAGTGTTTTATAAATAGTAAACAAATTAATTAGCTTTAACTTTTATTTTAAGCTTTTTTTGCTATAAATTTTACTATTAATTTTATAATTAAATAATTACTTTTTAAAGCTTTATATAGTTATATATTAGAATTCTGTTTGTTTATTAAAAATAACTTTACATTAAAAAGAATTTTAGCTATATAAAAACATTTTAATAAGTTATAAACTATTAAAAATAAAATAATAAAGCAATAATAAATTATAACTAATAAATATATAAAATATTATAATAATAAACATAAACTTATAACTTTTAAAACTAAAAACTTAGTAGCATTATTAATAAAAAATATTAAATTTAAAAATAAAAAATTAGCACTTAAGTTTATTAAACTTTTTTAAATTCTTTTTATAATTAATTTATAAGTATACTATATTAATTTTTTAAAACAATATAGCTGCTTTTATTTTGTTTTTTTAATTTAGTTATTTAAGCTTTAAAAAGCTAAATATAAATATAGTTTACTTATGTTAAACCTTAAAAATAAGTTAAAAAAATAAAAAGTTAAAAATATAATAAATAAAATAACTTATAATAAAAAAAAATATTATTTTATTAAATAAAAAAGCTAGCTAACTAAATATAATTAATAAATATTTATTATTAATATTATAGCTTTTAAAGTAATTAAAAACTTTAAAAAACACTTAAGTTATAAAAAAAAAGCAAAGCTATTAAGCTAACAAAATAATATTAATTTATTATTAATTTAGCTATAAATTAAAGCTTAAATATGTTATATATATTAACTAGTTATTTTTTTGTTTTTAATTATATAATAAGAATTATATTTATTGCTTTAAGTTTTAAAATACTTGCGCTTTACTAATAAGCTATATATAAAAACGCTATAAATAAATTATAATATTTTTACAAAAAAGCTTTAAAACATTAATTATTAAACTTTAAAACATTTTTATATTAAAAAAAGCTAACTAAATACTTTTATTTATACTTATTAATAATAGTTAATATAGCTTTATATATATTTTTTTAAAAGAAATAAAAGTAGCTTTTTAAGCTATATATTTATAGTTTATAACTTATATTTTAAGTATAATTAAACAAGCATATTACTAACGTTAAAAATAGTTTTAATTTTATTAGGAAATTTTATAAAATTAGTTTAAATAAAGCTATTTATAGTGCTTATATAAAAAAGCTTAATAGTTTAGCAAGCTAAAAATTTACGTTTTACTATTAAGTGCTTATATTTAGCATAATGTTTTTATATTGCTAATTATTAGCTAAACTTTATATAAAATAAAAATAAAATAATTTATTTTTATATTGCTAATTTTACTAATTAATTAAAACTAAGCTTTATAAGTTAATAAAAAACGTAAAAATGCCTTTAAAAAGCAAAACTATATAGCTATAAAGTTAATATAATAATTGTTTAAAGTTTTTTAAACAATAGTGCAATTTTTATTTATAATAACTTTTTTATAGTTATTTTTTTAAAAAACAAAAAAATAAATAAACTAGTTTAATAACTTTTAAATATATATTATATTAAAATATAATATAGCAAATAGCTAACTTATTAATAAAACTAATTTAAAATAAATATAAATTAAGTTATAAGCTTATATAAAATATAGCTATTTATATAGCTTATATAAGTTATTATTTCTAGATTTTTAAATTTGCAAACTATATTTAAAAGTAAGCTATTTTTTAGCTAAAATACCTTTTTAAAACGCTTAAAATAAAGCTAATATATTAACAAACTACTTAAAACTATTGCTTTTTTAATAGTTTTATATTTTTTGTTTTTAGTTTTAGTAATTTGTTTATAAAGTTTATAAATAAAAGTTATAATAAAAATAAACTAACGTTTAAATAGCATAAAAACTTTAATATTTGCATTAAAATTAAACTTATTTCTTGCGTTGTTTATATTAAAATTATGCAAGCTAACATTTAGATTTTTTTTAAGATTTATAAAGTTAAAATTATTTTTATTTTTATTTTTATTTTTTTTTTTATAACTAATAAAAAACCTAATAATATTTAAATCTTTATTAAAATTAAAGCTGTTTTAAAAAAAAAGCAAACTACTAAAGTTTTTATTTTTATTACTAAAGTTATTAAACTTTTAGTAAAAAAGTTTATTAAAGTTTTATTTTATAGTAAAATTAAACTTATTTTTAAATAAATTTAAGCATAAAGCAAGTTATAATAATTTTTTACGTTTATGTTTATAACTATAGCTTTAACTATAACTACGTTTATATGTATTACTTTTAATTACTATAAGTTTAAATAGCATAATTATAATATAAATAATAATTAAAAAAAAAGCAGAAAAAATATAAAATAAGTATAAAATTAGTAGTAATAAAGTAAATAGCTAAAACTAAGTGTTTAATAGCAGCTAAAAAAAGAAAAAAAAAAAAAAAAAGAAAAAAAAAAGCATATAGCAATAAAAATATAAACATAAGCCTTGCTATAAATATAGCATAAAATAAACATAACTTAATATATAAACATAAGTATAAATATATAAGTACTTTAACTATTATATTATATAAACATTTTATTTAACATATTATATTTATGCTTAATTGCTTTATATTATTTTACTTTATTATTTATATTTAAGATTAATTATTTTAATTAATTTTACTTATATATAAGTTAAAAATAACTTAATTAAAAAAAAAAAAATAGTTGTTATAATTAAGCTACTTAAATACTTTAGCACATGTTATATATTACTTATATATATAAAATATTTTTTTTATACTTATTTTATAAAAGTTTTTTTCTTTTTTTAAGCTTTAGTTTTATTAAATACTTATTATAAAACTAGAGATATATTAACTATTATACTTAACCTTTAATGCTTTATATCTTTTATAACATAAAGTTATATATTAGCTATAAATATAGCTTAAATATTTTTATTAATATAAAAATAACATATAGCTATATAAGCTTTAATAAATAATTAAAGTTTTTTATTAACTTTTTTAAGCTAAAAAATTATTAATAATACTTAAAATTAAAAAAACTTTAATAATTAAAATAAGCATAAAGTAAAGCTTAAAAATATGCAAATATTAATATAGTTAAAAGTATTTATAAAACTATAATTGTTATTTTTAGCGTTTATTTTGTTTTTTTTACATTATAAGCATTTAATAAACTTGCTAATAATATTATAAATATAAAAATTATTAATGTTTTTATATAATTAACATAAAAAAAACAGCAATAAAAAATGCATAATATATTATTATAATATAAATAATATAATAGTAATATAGCTTAAGCATTTTAGCATACTTAATAAATATAAATTTTAAAGCTATTAGTAATATTTTAGCATAAAGCATTAAAGCATTTATTTTTATTTTAAAAATTAGCATTATAGCAAAAAAGCATAACAATAAGCAATTATAAAAGCTTAAACTATATAATAGTAAACTATTAATTATTTTATTTAGTATTATAAATTAAATAACTAATAAAAACTACAGCAAAATAATTTATAACTTTAAATATATAAGCTTAATATTAATTAGCATATATATTTAAGTTAAGCTAACTATAAATATATATTATAAAAAGCATAATAGCTATAATAAAATAGATTTTTATATAATTATAATATATTAGTAACTAATTATATTATAAACTTAGCACTTTAATATATTAAAGCAAACATAAGCTAAATATATAATAATAATAGTAATAAAAATAATAAAATTAATAATTAAAAAAAAAAATTAACATAAATAGCTAAATAAAATAACTTATTATTTATTATTACTTTATATTATTTAATGCATAAGCTATTTATAAGCTATATTTACTTAATAAGCTTACTATAAAAAGTATAAAAGCAGCTTAAAAAATAAATATATAAAAAGTAAACTAAAAAATAATAAATAATTAACTTTGTTTATAATTTAGTTATAACTTAGTTATAAAAAAATTAATGCAATAAAAAGCTAGCAATAATACTAAAGTAAACAAACTATAATATATTAGCAATATAATAAAAAAAAGTTTAAAAAAAAACTAAAAAAAAGAAATAGCACATTTAGCTAAATAAATGCTAAAACTAAAAAAACTGCTATAAATAACACAAAGCAAGCAGCAATACTAAAGCAAGCAAACTACAAAAAAAAAAAATATAAAAAAAAAAAAATTATAAAATAACTACATAAAAGTATATACATTTAATTAATAGTATAATATAAATAAGCAAATAACTTAAAAGTAAAAAAGTAAAAAGTAAAGCACTTAATAAAATTATAGCAAAACTAATGCAACCTAAAAATAAATACAAAATGTTTTTATTTAGCTACTAAAAAAAAAGTAAGCTGCTTACGGCTTGCTTTTAACCTACAAGCATAGTTTTTATCTATATATATAAAAGATAAAAACCGGCATAGCTAGTAGGCCGTTAGCTCGAGTAATACAATATATATAATCTTTGTTATACTAACTATGCAAAGTGTCTCAATTGCGCTATGACATATATATACTCGATGATCAGCGTTGCGCACGGTCCCTAAGACCATGACCACGGCGACTAATGATAGAAAATACTCAAGATTTCAATTTCATACGTAGCTCGATAAGCCGCATGGATCTGGATTTGGAATAGATTTTCTTGTGACTTTGACTGTGGTCCAGTGATCCGGCCCAGTCTGGCGAGAACTCTTTTTGGCTGCTATATTAGTAGCTTGTCTAGGCTTCGCGCCCATGCGACGGGAAGATGTTGCAATGATTCCCCCATTTATCCCCTAAAAATAAGAGTAATACCGGCTGTCGTCAAAGCGATGTTCGGAAATAGGATCCATATTAGATCCGGTCCGCTGATGGCCGGCGGACTGCTGCGGTCTCTCTGTGCTGCCGGTACTCTGTGGCGAAATGAACGCCAGGGAGGGGGTATCGCTCCCCCGCTGGCTCCAGCCCGCGGCATAGTCGCTCGGCGGGTAGTTCTCGTAGGGCGTGTTCTGGATCGAGCCCGTCCTGTCCACGCCGGCGCCCCCCTGCGCGTACGTGTCCGCCGGAAGCTCGATCTTCTGCGCTGGCTCGCCGTGCAGCTCGGGCTTATGACGGAGCCAGCCTTGCTGCGCGTTCTGCGACTCGGGGCTGTACATTGGCGGCGGCGATCGCTGATGCATCTGCTCGGGAGGAAGTTCCGAGCGTGGCTGTTGTGATTGTTGCTTCTCTTGCTGTTCTTGGGCTCTCTTCTTCTTTCGCCGCAGGAAGAAGAATATGAATATAGTCGCTGCGATAACGGGCACGCCGACACCAACACCGACGCCGATGCCCGCTTTGGCACCCGTGCTAAGACCTCCGGAGCTTGAATGAGACGAAGATGACGTTGCGGTAGGGAGCGCTGTGGGGTTGAAGGAGATTGTCCCGCCGGCTGTTGTTGGGAGTAGCGCAATTTGGTTCAGAGTCGGCTGTCCACTGGCAGGGTTCGAGATCAGGGCTGATGCGGCGTTGCACGTACAGTCTTCATGCTTGATCACAACTTCGTCTTTATGGTGGGCGCATCCAGAGAATAGGTCGATGTCGTCGCCGTCACACCTCGCTAGCGCCACCCATTGTTGGTCGGGATATCCTGCCTTGTGCGGACACTTGGATGAAGAGTAGGTTCCATCTGTACACCCAGTAATGTATGTCACAGATGCTGTTGCTGTGGTCAGCTTTCACAGCGATATATGTAGTTTTACTGCATTATGAGATTATGTTCGACCTACTATCATTATCATAGCATACGTTCTCAGATAAGCAGAAGTCCCCTTGGAAGCAGCAGGCCTGGGTTCCGGCGACGGCTGCATTCCCACAAGGGATAAAACGCGGGTCGGAGATTTGCCCTTCTCCATAGAAGCACTGTCCAGACGAGATATAGAGGTTGCCGTCGCTCATGGTGTAAATAGTAGGGAGTGACTTCCCTTTGTGTGGAAATATAGTAAAGCAAGTGCGAAAATGGATAGAAGAAGAAGGAAAAGCAGAGGGGGATAAGCCGTCGGGGTCTCTTTACCATCAAACGTCGACCTTCGTTAAGGCGAGGTGAGCGCCTCGACTATATGGTCAGCCGGTGACCTAATAATCTACTAAACATGTGCTCCGTATGATGCTGTTGGTGGACTTCGTATTACTTGCAGTATACGACAATCTCATTAGGAAAAGATCCCCTCCTCCATAAGACAACCCCTCATAATGGAGAGCACAATTGAAGTTGATCCTACCTTTATATGGTTGACAACTGGATTATACCATTGGCTCTAATTGAGACATCTGGAAGCCGCTGGTAAGCCTCCTCCGTAATTGAAAGGTTTAGCGCTCTGATGCTCGATATCCTGAGTGCAAAGGCTGGGGGAGAAGTAAACAGTAGTAGCGTAGCACTTTGGAGGGGAAACATGAAGACGGGGATGGTAACAACGACCACACAAATAATAGAGATAGCAAAGGGGTGTGCTGAATACGATAAAAGTCTTCCTATTGCGTCTCTTGAGTGAGGGTATTTTTGGAATGCTAAAGCTAGGAGTCGAAACAAGCAGTCGAAAGATCGATGGATTATTCAGTGTAGTGAATCAGGTCTGACGGACCCTGGGACAATCTTCAGATACGTCAGTTATCAACGAAACTATTCTATTATGGGTCGCGCTCTCTTTATATCAAGTAGGGAAAACCTGACTGAAGCAAGAAGATGCATCGCCGTTGCGAGATTCTTTCGGCCGAGTGCACTGGCTATGTTTCAGTCGTCATGTCACAACTAGAGCTCATCTGACCGACCCCTTGTACTCGGTGCTGATAAGACTCTGAAAATAGGATACTCGTCGCCCGTCTGGACAGGGACGAGATTAAACCGAACATACGAATCAATATTCTCAGGCTCGAGCGTGACAAAAGCTAGCGCTGCATTTTTCTGCCTTGTGCTTATGAGAAAGCTTCCGATAGGGAGTCGCACCTCTCTTTGGTACGGTTCGGTGGTTACTGTGACTTGAATTGCGCCTTCGTAATACGCTCCTGCTGGAGACGCCGATGTGATTTTCAGCGCTTCAACAATTCCGCGATATTCATAGTCGAGAGTCTCGACAATAACCCCAGACTCTTGAAGACGAATGGCCAGGTCTGACCACGTTCGCGGAATCAGGTAGGCTTCCGGACGTGTTCGGGTCAAATTTGCCGTCGTTGGCGTCGTGCTGAGCCAATTGACAGGGAGCTGTACCAGACTACCATTTGTCACATCGATGAATGAAACAGAGCGATTCATGGCGTTCTGGTAATCGGTGACGATAATGTTATCATCGCTGGCGATAAACTTCTCGATCGCGTTTTCAACCTACATGAGATAAGCTGGCCGTCATTTATTATTTCAATCAATTCAATCAGATGAATACTCACGGTAGAATATACCTCATCGAAATTGTCGAGAGCAATATCGAGGATGGCAGATACCATAGTAAGCGCAGTCGATACACGTCGCTGGAAGTGTTGGTCTGCGAGACGGATGCCACGGACTTCGTTAAGAATGGCTATTGACTGCATCAAGCCACTATGCTCGCTGGAGTCAGCAATTACTCTTTTGCGTAAGTATTATGCCCCTGATGCATGCTCCCGAGACATGTTGGGAGTCATCAGGTTACTAGAAAGGGAAGAAAATGACTCCAGCGTGCACATACTAGCTGTTACGCCCGGCTTTAGCATCACTTCCAGCCTCTGCGAGTGTGACTCCGGGATCCTCTCCGAACGATGCTGTGAAATAGGACTCCCATCGGAAACCAGCAGCTTCAAGTCGTTTCGCAATACCGGACGCAAAAAGGGCCTCGGAGATATTCCGAATGTCCTCATGAGTATTGAGGTTCTTGCCAGGCGCGATTAGTGCATCCACTACAGGAATGTCAATTAGCCGGTGATGCAGCAGCGGCGACATTTAGAATATCCGTACTCCCATGCTTGTAGTGGCCGTCTGTGAGACGAGTACCGGTAAACTCGTGCATATCAACAGTAATATGAGGCGAGAATGAGCTCAAAAGCTGCTTGATCTCACGAGACTGATGCCGAGCAAGCTTGGTATGCTCGCGGTTTGGGTCAAGATTAGAGGCAAGATCACGTTGGAAATACGACACGCCATCGGGGTTATAGCGAGGAAATAGCATTATGTCCATTTTCTCGAGGAGCGATGTTGTCCAGGTCGCATTTGCGTCTAGCTTCCCAAGGAGAGCTAGTACGGCCTGATCACCAGCTGGCTCATTGCCGTGGACACCTCCTTGGATCCAAACCCGTAGCTTTTTGGTGTTTTCATCGCTCGATTCCTGCGAGTCTTTCGATAGATATACATACGGGAATGAACGGCCTTCTTCAGAAGTGAAATTGGCTACGTGGTAGCTAACCCAGTTGTTCTTGTCAGATATTGATCGCAGGAAATCGTCTAGCTATATCAGTAAGTCGATATCTCAAAAGCCATGAAATTGGTTCATGTACCGAGCGTCGCATCATCTGTTGGACCATCTGTGCCATTTCCGAAGCCGGTGAGCACACCTTCCGGAGCCAGAAAGGCTGGAGAGAGCAGCACTTCATCAGTATCGGGGAAATGAGCGGCAACAACATCCTCGTCTTTCTCTACAGGAGCGTGGTTTTCTCCATATTGACTTGCATTGACGTGCGGCAGCCAGACATGCAGAAATGCTACTCGGACGAGGGTTCGAAGCGTCATGATGATAAATTATGCACAGCTGTACGAGTTGGATAGTTCGATTGGCCGTGCTTAAAGGAACTAACTTCATACCCGTGGCTTGGAAACATAGGTATTTACAACAGCGTGTGGCGGTGTTATACCGAGCGCTATTCACCTACCTAGGTATCTATATTTTTCTTTTTTGGGGGGTTTAATCACGTTTTGGCTTCGAAACAGCGCTGTGGTGGTAGTTCTAGCGATCCTGGCGATCCTAAGTTATAGTAGTATTATCTTATGGTATATGCATAGGTACCTTAGGTAGTTTGTCGGATTGGTTACAGTGAAACTCACTGTAATCGATATACCGGTACTTAGAACTCATCCCAGGTCACGTCCATGGACGCTTGCGAGATTCGGAGCCACTAAATTATAGGCACTGGGTATCCTTTTTTTTTTTTGGACTAAGGCCGACTCGGACCGGCTCCGATCGCCACCCGACATCGTACAATAGATTACCTTCCTAATCACTCCATCCTTATTATTCGATTACCAAATCAATCTAAATTGCAGTGACGGCAAAATGTCGCTGACAAGTGCATCGCCGGCAGATGCGGCGAGGGAAGCCAAGAGCGCATCCCATGTCCTAGCGACTCTCCCTGCGGCGGCGAGAAATGATGCACTGTCGGCCATCCACGCAGCGCTCTCAGAGGCGAAGGACGACATCCTTGCCGCCAATGCCCGAGATCTTGAGGCTGCGCGTCGCGCTGCTGAGAATGGCCAGCTGAGTCAGAGCTTGGTGGCAAGGTTGGATCTGGGGAAGAAGGGCAAGTGGGAGGACATGTTGAAGGGAATTCTAGATGTGCGCGAGCTTGAGGACCCGGGTGCGTCTGTTTCTGCTTGCGCCGGGCATATAGTATGGATTAATATCGCGAGCTAACTCCTACCCAGTTGGTAGAGTAACTTTGAGGACGAAGCTTGATGATGGCTTGGAATTGACGCGGGTTACGTGTCCGATCGGTGTGCTGCTTATCATCTTCGAAGCCCGCCCCGAGGTCATTGCCAACATCGCATCTCTTGCCGTAAAGTCAGGCAATGCTGCAATTCTAAAAGGTAAAAAAAAAACATGCACTTTTCATTGCACCTACTAGTCATTGACCTTTGAATAGGAGGCAAGGAGTCGACTGAGTCTTTTGTCGCCATCTCTAAAGTCATATCTGCAGCACTAGAAAAGTCTCAGGTTCCTAACAGCGCCATCCAGCTAGTCACTACAAGGGATGTGATCCCTCAACTA
Organism: Xylaria sp. FL1777; assembly: GCA_022578965.1. Classification (NCBI taxonomy): domain Eukaryota; kingdom Fungi; phylum Ascomycota; class Sordariomycetes; order Xylariales; family Xylariaceae; genus Xylaria; species Xylaria sp. FL1777. The sequence goes on from MU400511.1 coordinate 187,471, forward strand.
CTGGATCTGGACCAATTTATTGACCTCGTTATCCCGCGAGGGTCGAATGAACTAGTTCGCTATATTAAAACTAATACCAGGATCCCCGTGCTAGGTCACGCGGACGGTCTGTGCTCGATATTCCTCGAGCAGTCCGCAGACCCCAAGATGGCCGCTGAAGTCATCGTTGACTCTAAGACGAGCTACCCGGCCGCATGCAACAGCTTGGAAACCCTGCTTATTGAGCAATCTGCGATTGAAACCCACCTTTCATCCGTAGCGGACGCCTTGATAGCGAAGGGGGTAGTGCTCCGTTGCGACAAGGTGACGAAAGAATTTCTCACCAGCAAGCTATCGCCAGAGTCGTCGTCCAAACTAGAAGACGCGACAGACGCAGACTTCGACACAGAATTTCTTAGCCTGACGCTAGCGGTGAAAGCTGTAGCGGACACGGACGAGGCAATCGCACACATCAATACCCACGGCTCCAAGCATACGGACGCGATCCTGACGTCATCGCCCGAGCTCGCCGAGAAATTCATGTCGGGCGTGGATGCGGCGGGCGTCTACTGGAACGCATCGACGCGCTTCGCCGACGGCATGCGGTATGGCTTTGGTACCGAGGTCGGCATCAGCACCAACAAAATCCACTCCAGGGGTCCTGTGGGCTTGGAGGGCTTGATGATCTACAAGTACAAGATACGCGGCCAGGGCCACATTACCACTGTGTATGGTGAGGGTGATGGGAAGAAGCGCTTCAAACACGAGAGGCTACCTCTGTAAACCTTGGTGATATGTTCTCTACAACTCGGTGGTTTAGGGGTGTCCTAGGCGTTTAAGAGAGGACGAAAAGGAAAATCAAGGCGTAAACAAGTACGTTGTGCTGCTAAGCGGTATGATATTTAAGTCAACTCGTTGCTTATTGACATGACCGTATTGTCCATCATAGATTTAGCGACGAAGTTTGTGACCAGTACGGCGAGACGCATTAGTATCCCGCAGATACGTTGTGAGTGCTGCATAAGTATCCAGCTAAGTCATCAATAGCCATCTCATGTTGCAGTATTATGATATCTCTTCCATCTAGCTCTGCTCCCGAAAATTTCATCTCCATAGGCGAGTGAACTGGCTACTTGAAGTACTAACACTGCTTTCTTCCTACTACCTCCCTCTTACACAGCCCTTAGTTCGAGCGATTCTAACTTTATGGTACTAACATCCGCATCTCCCCATGAGCTTGTCCGTAGAAGACGGGGGCCAATGAGGGTCCACGCGGGTCCTAGTGTAAAGTTTACATCAAGCATCAATAGAGAGAGCCTTATATTCGAAGTTAACCTGAGGATCCAGTAACAAAATCCAATGGCCGAGTTGGTGCGGCCTAGCGAAGCATCTCTACACATTATACTTACTTAGCGCCAGTATACTTACTCAGCGTCAATATCCTTACTCCGCATCGTTAGGCACTGGGGGTTCGATTCCCTCGTTGGCCAAAACTACTCTTTTTCTCTTTTTCTTAGCTTCGACTCATACCTGCTTCGCGCTGTATGTACATCCCACCTCATCTAGTCTTCTCAAAAGTCTAAATACAACTCAGCTCACCAGACTGCGATTTGATAATGGGATTGAAATTACCATAGAAACTACTCATCGGCTTGCGCCCACACTGAAATGTAGTCTTGGACCCGGCCATCTTTCATTCCGCTCATATGTGTCCGCTTAGGTCTGATATGGACCAGCCTCCTCAGACCACCCGGAGCCAATGCTTGCATTTGCTCCGCAATCACGCCGCCGTACTCATCTGTTCGCGGTTGGGCACCGGGGTTCGAAAGGTAGCCAAGGTATTCCGTCGGCGGAGCAGCCCAGGGAGGACCGGGCTCGCCCGATTTCTTCTCGGACGGAAACTCCAAACACACCAGTCTCCCGCCGGGGCCAAGCAAAGATTTCATTCTCGACGCCCAGGCGGGACGCATCGACGGCGGCAACGCACAGAAAAACTACCGACACCGTTCGTTACTCGTCAGAACTCCCGAGAGGCATACGCCGGGTCCTTCCTCTTACCGTATAGTCGAAGATAAGATCAAACGATGTCCGGACACCATCCCAATCCGCAGCAAAGAAATCCTGACAGATCCAGCTGATGGCGCCTCGCTTGTTTTTGTTACCCTCGGGTTCATATAGCCCTTCGGCGAGTGCCTTTTCGGCGTTCGCTTTCGCTGCGTCGAGAGCTTGCGTTGAGACGTCTAGGCCGTACACGTCGTACCCGAAAGAGCTAAGCAGTAAGACGTCATAACCCCTTCCACAGCCAGGAACGAGAGCTCTTTTTCGGGAGCCCTCGTCTGGCAAAGGTATCGTCGCATTAGGGCTCTCTTTGAGCAAATCGTAGAGCGCCATGCTGGGTCCTCCGCGGTCCCAGGGTGTCCAGTTGTCCTCCCAGCATTGGGCCCATTTGACGGAGTGCTCGTGTGGCAAGGCGCTCTCAAAAAACTTAGGCAGATTGGGTTGCTCATTTGGATTCGCCATGACTGATTTTTATCAATTGTTACTCTCTCTTTGTCATGTCGAAGGGAGGTCTGCGAGGAGGTTATACGTATTGAGGCAGGCAGATAGCTACCTGATTCCGTCTAGTTGCAGCTTTAGTGGCGGCTACTTTCCTCACCTTAGCTCACCTAACCCACTAAAATTCACTAATTTCCAGGCGGCCATTCACTAGGTACTGAAGTGTCCCTGAATTTAATGTTGTATTCGTAATCTAGATAGTATACCTAAACCCGCAAACTAACCGGTCCCTCGTCTCGTCTAGCTAAATTGGAAGTCTTATAATTCGTTAATCTGTTATGCAGATCGTACGTAGTCCTAGAATAGACCAAATACTCGCGAACATCTGCCAACGTCCTCCTATCTAGTTGTTTTTACCCTTCTTATTAGAGTTGTTGCCATTGCCGTTGCCGTTACCGTTGTTGTTATTGTTGTTGTTGGTATTGCTGTTGCTATTGCTATTGTCATCCGCAGTATCCACTGTCGAGGAATCGGCAGCTTGGATCTTGTCGACGACGCTAGTGCCCTGGTCAGCGGGCGACTGTGAAGCGTCTTGGATGCCCTCCAAAGCAGCAGGGAAGTCCGCAATGTTCTGCTGGACTTGCGAAAGAACAGCGTCCAGCTGTTGTATCGTGTCGATTGTGGTGGGATCGTTGGCGTTGGGCTCGGTGTCTGTCTGCTGGACCGCGAAGCATCCTCCGAAGCTGTTGGCGTTGCGGCAGCGCACTGTACATACGTTGCCGGTGGATGCTAATGAAGAAATTATGGTTAGGACTGGGTTTGATTCGACAAGACAAGAGAGAGGAAGAAAAAGATTCGAGGAGAGGACAGAGAAGGAGTCCAGAGCCATACCTCCAATACATGCCATGTCGTTCGGCATCGTCACTTTCAGAGCAATGATTCCCTTCTTGCCTGACGAGGCCTCCTTGACTCTTAGTTGTGTCTGGCCGGTGGCGCCGTTTGCGTTGCCCGTCAGGTCCATGTCGCACGTAAACGGCCCTGCTCCTTGATCGTTGACCTGTTGGATATAGACCGAGACACGGCTTCCGGCCGTTGCCTGCGTGACGTTGCCATCCGCGAGAGCATTCTCTGTGTTCTCACCGATATCGATATTGCCGGCTGCCAGAGTACGGCCGCACTCATTGACGAGATTGGTGCCGATTTCAACATCCGAGATGAAATTTGCGTCCTCTGAATTAGTAGGGTCGACTGCAAGTTACATTAGCATCATACTTAATACGAGCATTGCCTTTTTATTGATCGACTCGATCTTCGCTTTACTCGTGCTGGATCGGCTCATACCTTGTAGTCCTAGACTCGTCGGAGAGCCTTTAGCGCCCTGTGCTGCTAATAACACAGCCTGCCCGTGAGCAACCGCCAACAGGGCCGAGGTGACAAAGGCTTGCTTGATCAGAACCATCGTGAAAGCAGCAGGAGAAGTATAAAAACGAGAGAACGAAGAAATTGGTAAATATACACTCGGAGAATTGAATCAGGCCTGCTGATGACGATTGAACTGAAATAGACGCGAAGGGTAATGAAGAAGAGAAGGACTGAAAAACCAGCAGGGACGGTTCCTACATTATACTCCCAAGATACGGGCAGCACGACGGCTTTATCAGCGCGCGAGATATGAGGCCACTTTGTTGGCGCTGTGTAGCATGTTGGTGGACTCGGGTGGAGTTGACCCCCTTGAAACGGCCGTGGGCATGTCCAGTCTCTCTGGCGCCCCATGTCGTTGAAACGGCAGCGATACGATCGTGACGGCTTGGCGTCTAATATTCAATCATCTGCACTGACGTATCGTCCCTTCGAAGGACCGGGTGAAACTGCCTCACGAGAAGAACGTTTGAAAGTCTCCAATTCTATCGAGTCTGCCCAATGCATGCGAAATCAAGAGCCGGCTTTCCGTGCTCCATTCTCCTTCATGATGCTTGTCAAGTATATAAATAAATATTGTCATCCGAAACATTGCGGCAGATGTAATTTAATGTAATGATGCTTGTCTTTCAACTAAAATTTCCGAGTTTTTCCTTTGTTGAGCTGCCGGCTATAGATGCAGTTATCTATATGCGTGCTGGTTCCTCGGTTATGGCACAGTTTTCACGTAGCTATTGCTTACCAAAGATTCTATATATGAATGCAGCATTGATCATCACTTATTACCAGTATTTACGAAAATCAGATCCGAAGGCGCACAGAAGATCAAAGGTCGACGGATCTGCGACGCAACCGTGAAAGCATACGAAGGGATATTCGAAGTTCGTTGCAGATCATCACAATGTAATAGCACTGGGCCTATAATACAATTGTGGTTCTCAATAGTTGCATTCATTATGTTGATTCCCCCCGGGCCCCAATTCCTTTCTTGTCTCATAGTCATTTGTCATTTAAACCCGCAGAAGGGGAGCTCATAAGAATATCTTCCAAAACCACATAATGCAGCACAAGAAGATATACTGAGGTTTAGGTAAGCAATGCGTGCCAAGCTATAGGAGCTTTCACATTCTCACTTCACCGTCTCATATTCCAAGAAGCACTAAAGAAGAGGTAAGCAACTAGCTAGCTCCAATGGCGATGAACGATATTCGACATGAAATTATTCCATGGCCTACACAACAGACAAATATAAGAAAAAGGATTTACATAGAAAGGTGACCACAAGGGATACGTCAGGTTTACGCTGGCAACCGCTTATTAATAGGGAAGAGATACTAGACCAGAAATTGATTAAACGTCACGAAATACTCGCGCAGATAAGGAAAACGACGTTTCTGATAGATATCAAATTGGATAGCGACACTACATATTGGACATCAACTTGATATTAGCCATCTTATGTGGCGCAGACAGACTGTCTTATTAAGCGCGCAACCTATCTCAAATTTTGATCCTTCTTCATCCCCTTCTCCTGAGGTTACTTTATAACCCCTGTTTACCCGAAGGCTGCAGAATTGAGAATGTTCCTAGGTATATCTCCTATGGTGTCACCTTTATAGCCTTGAGAAATCTGGTTTCAATCATTTGCTGTAACAGTATGAGCCGGTGTACAATAACAGTCTGCGGGTGAGAATGTGGCTAGGCAGATAACCACCAATTGCTTGATGTGCAATTATGAACCCCGCCTCTGTGATGACGGGTTGCAACGCGGTCTTGATCGGGTCAGGCCACTGGCATGGCCATCACCCAGTATTAACCATTTCCTTCTTTGCAAAAACAAATCCAGCTTGTCTGCTTGAAAATTCATATCCGTTCAACTGACTATCTACTCGTTTACATCCTTGACGGACACTACTGCGATCATGGCTGAACTAACACGCCCTGAATACCAACATTTCGTACCGCAGTTCATACTCAGGAACTTCGCCCACAAATATACCGGGCCGCAACGTTCTAAGAAGGGGAAGAAGAAAAAGGGCGATGTTATTTATCGCGGCGAACTTGTCGTCAATAATGTCAATCTAAAAGCCGATCCTATGATGCTTGAAGAGACAAAGGTCAAGCGTATTCTCGGGCAGTATGATATGTACCAAGACACAGCCCTGCCTGCATCACAACGACGACAGATTGAGACGATGTTGGGCAAGTTGGAAGCCTATGTCAGCATCAGTAAGTAGCATTACAATATTTCCGCCGTTTCACTATTTGGAGAATATCTCCTAAAACATATGGGAAAGTGGCTAACTTACTTTCAAAGTTTTCCGCAAGATAATTAAGGCCTTTGAGGCCGGGGAACCGCATACATGGGTAACACGTGAAGAGCGGAACTCAATCCGAAAATTTCTCTTTGTCCTCAAGTACCGCGGATCAGGCTTCCATCAGCGTTTCCACCATGAAAGTCTTGATCAATATAATGCCAACGATAAAGTTCTGCTGCAGGAGTATATGGAGAAGAAGGGTTTCAAGCGGCCTTTTGATGTCTGGTTTCACGGTCTTAAAACGATCATGGACCTGAACATGAACACGGAGAATTGGCAACACGAACTTGCCGAGAACATGTATCTCCAGGACGCAGCGTGGTTCTTCATGCACACCGAGATGATGTACATGGCTATCTGCACGCCATCCGAGGCGGAAGCAGAGTTTATACTCACAGACAATAGCTACAACGTGTTCGAGGGGCCTAATACTTTCGCTAAAAACCCGGTCACGGGCGAGATTATGGACACCGGATGGACCAGCTTCCACGAATTTGCCCCATTATCCCCAAAATTGATGATCGTCTTGCGAAGTTTCCTATTCCCCATACCTGAAGAGGACAGCGACCCGAAGATAAAGGCGTCGAGGGACGCTCACCGCAAGATGGCAGTTGACGACTGGTACGGGGCCAGCCAGCAGTCACAGCTGGCCGACCTACCCATTCACAAGCCACGCAACAGCTACAGCGAGATAGTGAACGGCCGGGTGCGACTCCGGCCCGGCGAAGATGGTGTAAAGAGAAAGACGGACAAGTTCTGCTTTCCAATATTCCCCATCGGGATAGACCACGTCAATAAAATCAACCACATCCTATTCGATAATGCGTATCGGTGCACGAACATCGTCTTCGATTCCAGGCAAACATTCTTTAAGACACTAGAATGGTACATGACCTACACCGGCACGCTCGGGAAGGCAATTACGATAGATTCTGCGGAAGAGAGGCGCAAGTTCCTCATGAATCTCGCAGCGCTCATGAAATCTCTGGGGTCGACAAAGGAGCCGGTGTGGACAGACCATGCGGCGAAGGTCATGTCGACCTTTGACAAGATGAACAGTATGCATCGAGCGCTGCAGAGAGGTTTGCTGGATTGGATGCTTGACGCCAAGAAGGAACTTCGGGAAAGTTCCGCGGTGCCTCGAGGGCCAAAGTTTGCCTATTTGTCTGTTGGTAGGATGATCCGAAATACTATCTCCTTGAATATTGGTATTAGATCGCTGGAAGACGCTGACTCGGACCTTATATAGGGGGTTCCAACGAGACACTGCTCGAGGATATGGACCAGGCTGCCCGCATGTTGAGTCGACGGATCAAGATAGATGTCGAGTCGCAGGGGCAGCCAGAAGATATTCGAGGTGAACGCCGAATACAACTCATTGAAGACTATGTCAATTCATATCCTTCAAGGACAATGCTTTTGTTCGTGAAAAGGGTGAGACTGACGGTTCTCCATCACAATGATGACGAGTATCTCCGGAGAGTAATGGAACACGCTGTGCCGCAAGCGGAGGACCCGGAAGACATCATTGCTCAAGGTAAGCTGTCCATTCATCGCCCATTCGATCTCTTCAGTCGTCTTTGTAGATCACGTATTGCTTCTTGCACGTACATGCCAAGACTCTTGTTATACTAACCTGGACAGCTCTGCACGATAAGATGACGACCAAGAAGCTCAATCGGCTCATATACAATACCGCAATGAACGATATTGAAAAGGCAAAAGATCCCACCCCTGAAGACGAGTTTTGGACGACGCCAACTCCAAGCCTAGAAGGAGCCCTCCGGTTCAGAATGATCGGGAAAATTGTGTTTGATCTTCCAGGTATGTACTCCCACCTAATTACCAGGAAACAACTAATCCAGACCAGGCCGTATAAAAACTTGTGGTGAGACACGTCTTCCGCAGCTCATTAAATGACTTGAATTACTTACTAAGACGTGCAATAGGGATCCCTGAGATCGAGAAACTCGCTTCAACTCGGGAAAGGATAATTCAACAGCATGACGTTAGGAGAGTCAGGGGACTCCCGTTTCGCTTCATCGACGACGAGGAGAAGACAGAGCTTCTGACGAGACTCATGGTCAAGCTATTGTTTCGGGAAGCCTTAGCTGATAGCGTAGCGGCCAACCTGCTGCCGATACTAGAGGACGTCTTGTTCAAGACGTCTTACCCTACTCCGCCCATGAAGTCGCCTATTTAATTGCTATACCGGGTAAACTAGGTTCCAGCGAAATATTGGGAATTTGATCGAGGTAGGATCTCGGCGGAGTAGTTCGTTAAGCACTTTGTCACTGGGTTACGATTCATAGCGAAAATAGCGTCCAAAGTCCTCTCGATGATTTCGTTTAATTCCCATTTTCCTTCCCTTAATTCATACTAATCCCGCTGCGTTCCCAATTGTTAGCAGTGGTAGGTGATGATAGACTGCGACTGGAAGACAAAGGGTATCCCGTACATTGTAGTAGAGATCACAGGTGTAGTTCTCAACTCTTCCGCAATATGTACCTCATGGCATATCTCATTCTACCAATCCTGGACGTCCGACACTTCTGAATTCCCCATCTCAAACACCCGACCCAAACGTCTAGCCAACCTTCGGATATAGAGACCCGATTGAAAAAATGTACCCGAGCCCACAAAAATTGACAAATACTGTCATCGCGCAAACCAAGGTTATGGAGGCCATGGAGGCGTTGAGGAGGGCGTTGAGGAGGAAGAGTAAGACGTCGCTGGCAACCATAACCGAGAAGAAAATGAGGAGGATTTGTTGGATGACTGGGAGGGATTGCGCAACGGCGTAGAAGCATCTCAAGACTAAGAGACCAAACTGCCCAACCGGGGAGCCGTTGACGGCATCAACGGGGTCTGCGAAGGAATCAAATTTAGACATAATGGTAATGTTGATGTTTGTGATAAGGTCTGCTGGTAGGGGCTTGGAAAGATATTCAATTGAGTATGAATTATCTATGGCAATTAAGGTTTTCGACTTTTATAGAGAGCCAAGTGGAAGTTGAGTTGTTTACCATGTCTCAGTCGGCCCCCAATCACCGCCGTCAGCTGTTTTGTTTGTCTTGTCTTACGTCGTTGGATGAGGGTTTTCGTAAATCCCTGAAGAAAAAAGGTAAGGGGAGCAAGAGGTCACTGTCTCACAATTCGACACGTGGAACAGATAATTAACTTAATTGAAGATCTACAGGATTCTCTACACAAAAAAAGCCATCGAAGCCATACATCAATATTAAGAATGCCCGTACGTAACGCAAACCTAAAGAAGAACAAAGCAAACCACTATAGATCTTATCTAGGCTTTCATACAAACCCATCGCTCCGGGATAAGCGATTATTGAAGCCAATTAAGAATATGTCGTATATCTACATCCTAAAATAAAATCCCCAATAGTTCTGAGTGCCAGGTACCTAAGTGGCATCCGAGAAGAGACTTACGCTGCTATTAACGTGTCTAAGCATCGAGGATAGGGGTATTGATATTGGCAAGTAAGGGGGACGTAACTGTGCGAGCACAGTGCAAATAAAACACGCTACCACAATGCCTCGGCTCGTCCCCGATAAGTCATCAAGACAACCGATATCTCATCTCTTAGAAATTCAACGTCAAGAGGCACAGTAGTTAGAAATTTCAGAATAACAATTTCCCGGGGTAGCAACGGACTTGAACACACTCTTTACAAGGAATCTGATTCATAAATCGCCGCAGAAACATGGAGGTCAACAGCTTGTTTGACGTCAAGGTAGGCAAGCATGCTGTGCTCAGCACAGCCATCAAAACATCCTCTGCAGGAGCCTCATGCCTTACATCATTGCATGAGGAGTGAGAATTCACACAATGTAATTGGCTAACTGACTTACACAGGGAAAAGTCGTCCTCGTAACAGGAGGTCAGCAACTCCATCCAGCCCCCTTACTCATCCCCATCCCCCAGCCAGCTAAGCTAACCCGAACTTCCCCCCCCCCAACAGGTGGGCGAGGCATAGGACGGATGATAGCAGAGGGCTTCGTAGCGAACGGGGCCAAAGTCTACATCGCCTCGCGCGACGCCAAGGCGTGCGCGGCAGCCGCAGCAGAGCTGACGGCCAGGGGCCCGGGCACCTGCGTGGCGCTCCCCGCGGACCTGCTCAAGCTGGAGGAGTGCAAGCGGCTGGTGTCGGAGGTGCGGGCGCGCGAGACGCGGCTGCACGTGCTCGTGAACAACAGCGGCGCGGCCTGGGGCGCGCCGCTCGACGAGTTCCCCGACGAGCAGTGGTCGCGCATCCTCACGCTCAACCTGCAGCGCGCCTTCACGCTCACGCAGCTCCTGCTGCCGCTGCTCGCGGCCGTCGGCGCCGAGTCCGTGGAGACCGGGCGGCGCGAGACGCCTGCTGCCGTGATTAATATTGGGTCCGTCAATGGGCTCAATGTGCCTAATCTTGAGGTTAGTCGGTAGTGGATGTTGAAGCGGGGGTGGTAGGATGTCGCGATGCTGGAGAGGGGAGGTGGAGGAGGGTGGAGGAGGAGGGTGTTTGAAGATCGGCCGTGAAAAACAATTCTCATCTTGCGGGAATATGCCTGCCTACTTACTTACCCACTGCTTATGGTCTTCAGCATAGCGTGCTGACGAGGTTCACAGAATTACAGCTACAGCGCGTCGAAAGCAGGCCTACACCATCTCACGCGGCACCTGTCGCAGGTTCTCGGTCCGAAGGGGATCACGGTGAATACACTAGTACGGCTCTAGCTTCCTATTTCCTCCTCCCCTATTTCCATTTCACCAAGCTATTTCCATAAGTATTTATATAATAAGGATCATCAAACCTGACTCTGATTTCATCATCTAGGCCTGCGGTCCCTTCGACACGAAGATGATGGCCTTCTCAATGAAGCATTTCCGCGAGGCCATCGAGGACGGGAATCCGATGAAGCGGCACGGCCGGCCCAGCGACGTGGCTGGCGCCTGCATCTTCCTCGCGAGTCGCGCCGGGTAAGTGGTGTTTCTCTTAAATCTGGCAATTACCCTTCCCCGGCAATTTTACATCTCGATTGATCGTTCATGATCGTGCTGACGCCTTCGCATCTATCTAGATCATACGTCAATGGGGCGACTATCAACGTCGACGGTGGTACGCACCTAGGGGCAAAGATGTGAGCCCGCCAAGTCGGCTGCTTAGTCCTGCGTATTTTGCCGGCCGAGATATTATCAACGCGTAGGAGGCTCAATAATCGGGAAAACACGCAAAAATTTTAACTGACGAGTGAGGTTGCTGAAGTTGATGAATCACTTTAATTACTTTAATTGGGCATCTGGCGCATCGTCGGTTACGCATCTCAATATTACCTATATTACCGGCTCACCTACCCGAGTGGATGCGGGCTCTTGAGTAGCTTTACGTTTCTATGGTGCATATTGCTGCTGCTGTTTTAGCTAACGGCTGACCTCCTTGTGAGATTCGATGAATAAGTGGTTGTCGAAGAACAACACATCAAAATCCTGTTATTATTTTATTCGCGACCCAGTCGAAGAGAGTCTAGTGTATCGCAACCAAATTATGTACCTGGTCCCCAACATCTTTGGAGTATTCTATTGCGATGGCTAACTAGACAGGGAAATTCTCTCAGTATGTCGTTTAGTCGCCGATTCTCCCAAGCTAGGTCGTCATTTAAAATAAGGTGAGTATACGAGAACACGGTTGCATCGAAGAGTCCTGGGACCGTACTCCCGAAGAACCACTCCTCATCACCTAAGACTACATCTAGAGCGCGGAATGCCTCTTTTGCTCCCCTGTATAGATCCGCTGGATTAATAGCGTCTTTGCCTGTAGATTTCAATATCTCTAGCTCAGCGGCGTGTTTTAATTGATACAGGATTGTGGCTCTGACGGGTCGTGACGAGGTTGCCGGCGTGATGTAGAGGTGGGCGAGAATGCTGGCGTTTGCGGGGGAGAGATATAGTGTATAGAGCCAAGCATTCCGTATACGATGGTCCAGGAGCGACTCGTAGGCTTCTAGTCTCGCACCGAGATCTCCTGGGAGCTTGGATTTGCCGTTTTCAAGACCGTATTGTTCCAGCTTATTCGACGGAACGGGTCTTTGCGACCTCGAGTCACTGGGCGTAGATGGTGGGAGGAGGAACGGTAATGCGCCGGTGGGGGAGGCGTGGTTGTTTGAGGAACGGACACAAAAATCGACACCGGCAAGCTTGAGAAACGTCTGCCGTACCACATTAGCCCGGGGGAAACCGAGTCGCGAGAGAATTCCGGGTGTCTATAGCTTACCTGCCATTTTAAACAAGATGGGTTGAAGCTCGGCAGCCCTTTCAAGGCGCTCTCGTCTGATATGAAAACGTAAAGCGTCGGCACGTCTCTGACGTCGGGCGAGCGAGCAGGCAGTTCATTGGGAGGATATGTGAGGAGCGGAAACTTCTTGAATAGCCGGGCGAGGGGAGCTGGTATGGCGAACCAACCAGAGGGCTCTTGAGGGCGTGGCCGCACCTTTGATCCCTCTGCGGCGTTCGGCATTGTATGTAGAGGCGAATTGCGCACTTCACACCGACAGGGCTCTTGCTAAGGCATGGTTGAGAATACCTACATACGTACTTAGTAGGTAAGCAGCTGGGATAGATAACTGCGCCTATCGATAAAAGCGGACCCCTGTGGATTATGGGATAAGACCTTCCGCTAACGGGCCGGCGCGCAGCTGATGGGAGTGTCGTCCGGGGTCCCTGCAGGCCCCCGGGAACTGGCAGCGTCTGGGTCAGCCACATAACGCCTCCCCCCTCTATATCGGACGTATCACAATCGATACTCTATGGTGGTGGTATACGCAGTATTTCATGCGGAAGAATACTGCGTACTTGGTTTCTGGCTTGGTTTCTGGAGCACGCCGCACGCAAAAGTACAGTTGAGATGCACCCGCAGAAGTCTCAGGTCTATTCAGCCCTAGGATCACATACCTAGCGGGCGTTCTCCCACCTTCTTGGTAGGCCTAGAGCTGCCCATAATCCTCACGACTTTCCAAAACAACTGCGTGAGTGTTCAGTTGACGATAGACTACGGTACGACTGCATACACAGGCAAGTGTTTGGTATCTATCAAGGGCATCTGGACACTCTGGACAACACTAGACATGCCTACACATACGGTACGATTGAATGAATGTATAGAATGATGAATGGGAATGAGTAATCGTCTATCGTTATCGTCCAAACGGCTGTTGCCGCAGTCCGTTCGCAGAATAAGAGCTGTTTTCGGCCTTTGTGGCGGCCGCGCATGCATGCATGTCCCAGTCGTAGCGTAAGGCGGGGGAGACGGGACACTAGGTAATAGGTACTGGTAATACTTCTGTATCTATACCAGAAGGTAAGCTGAGGAGAACCCTGGGCAGTGGAAGCAGAAGAAAGAAAGAAGCCTGGGCTGGAGCCAGCCTCTTGCAGCCGGCACCATTACATAACCATGTCGTCGTGCCTTGGCAGATACACCAAGTACCTCCACCATCACGAACCCGGGTCCGTCTGACTCGAGGGTCGCTTGAAGGGCTGCTTTGAGGGTAACATCCCGCCAGAAACTGACCTTCTGCCCTTGTTTACCGGCCGGATCCCCCGTCGACTGCATCAATGCACTCCACCGTTGCAGTCCACGCTGTGACGTGGGGCTGACGTTCGGATGCAAAGGATGAAAGCTTCCATGCTGTCTGTCTCTGCTGTGGAGTGGTTCGCGATGACTGATATGCGTGATCATGTACTGTACCATACTGACGACGGCCTGCCGACAATGGTGACATCGATGAGGTCCATCTCGCCGTGGGAAGAGCCGATATCCGAAAATACTCCAGTTGGAAATCTAGATACACTACTACGTATACTGGGTTGCTGCATCTAGCGTGTCTGCACCTTGGCTTTCGGGCCTTAGTCACTGGGTACCTGACCAACGCATTGCGAGCGGAAATGCGACAACTTACACACACGCAGCCCAAGATTTCCAAATACCTAGCTTCTCCAAGATGAGCACACCTTCCCGACCGGCTTGCATGGGATAATTGTCCTAATGAACCCCGATGTTTCAGCCCGCTGGATAGTTGAAGTTGAAGCGAGGCAGCGATCTTGTCTGTGATAGCTTCAAGCACAGATCGTAAGCAAATCACCGATGGATACAACCAGGTATCACCAACATGACATGTCGGCATGACAAGGTGAACATCCCGTACCACGACCGAGGCCAGACCAGTCTCCTCTGATCCACCTCACTCTGATGTATGTCTGGCTTTTGCCAGGACGTATATGCTGTGCTACCTATTACTTACCTCGCATTCGTCAGCCCTCGCCCACCCATATTATCGCCCGGGGCGGCAAAGATACCGTTATTGACTAATTCTCCAAGATGCTGTGACACAACTATCTGCGCAGATCGCACACAGTATCCCTAGACCACCTGAAATCGTGCGCGCGCGTGTGTGTGTGTGTACCACCAAAGACGGCCCAATCAAAGTCCACATGCTTGTTGGAGTTGCGTTTGGATAGAGCACTACAACTACTACGTAGTATTGAGAACAAGAAAACCCGTTGACAAAACCTAGACACCTACCTAACGCCGGATTCAACGCAACTTGGAGGGTACTTGTGTCGACGTTCCTTGGCCTCCACAGTGATGACGACAATTTAAAATAACAAAAGCCAAAAAAAGATAACTATTAACAGAAGGAAGAAGGGAGGAGGTGAACAAATAGGAAAACATGAAGAGAGAGATATTCCAAAGGCCAAGCTTGTCGATTCCAATTACGCACAGTCCTTCCTGATTTCCTTTTTTGGACTATAGCAAGATGGCTGCTTAAGTTAGTTGGTCACAAGGATTTTGGTACTCCGGGCAGAAAAGCATCCTTGACTCGTACTTAGACTACCTAGTAGGTATGTAGACGTAGCCCGTCCACCATCTAAGGTATGCAGTATAGCAGACACGGCCAACATAACAAAGACAACTTCGCACTGCCTTAGTTCTCGTTTCTTTTTCCCCATTCTCGCCTAACCACTTTCATCTCAATTTATTACATGTGACTTAAATAAGAGACAATATACCAACGCTTACACTCTCCATACTGGCAAGATAAATAGCCGTCGTACGACGTCGTGCCACATAAGATTTGTCCTTTGTCTATTCATCATCTATCCTGCACTACTGCGTACACACAACCAGCAGAAACCTTATTCAGCTAGCCGTGCAGCGCCCTGATTCACATCCTGCAATCAACCGGCGCCATAAAGATCAAGTCTTCGCCCTTGCGCCTTTACCCTTTGCCCTTTGTGCACCGACTTCTTCCGAACTACACGCCGGACACACTTATACTTGCACTTACACATCGAAATATACACACACCATCCACCCAACTGCCCCCAGTGGCCTATATCCGACAAAATGACACCGCTATACCTTTGTGCCTCTTCAACAACAGCTGCCGGCACCTCGACATCATCCATGTCGTCGGCTCCCATCTCAGACTCCACAACCAGACGGCCCAGCAACGTCATCATGCACCCTCCCAAGCCCAAGAAGAAGAAGACGCACAGCACCGATCCTTACCTTCGTGACTTCACCCTCGTGGCAGAGGCCGCGCGACGTGCCCAGATGTCACTCATGATGCGGGACATGGAGAACGTCAGTATATCGCCATAAATGCGGAAAACTGTCCAACAGGCTTGCTCGTGTGCATGACGGAGGACCTATTGCATTACACTGCTTTTTCCCTCTCCGCCTGGAGCGCGCTATCCCCTTTCTAGGGTCCAATCCAATCAGCCACGAGCAAGCCCAATGCAAGATTCGACTGGGGTCGCTGTTTCGTCCCGAACAAGTCGACTCCCTCCGTATGCGCGGGTCGTATAGCTCCACGTGCCAACGAACCGGGGACCAGGCGCCTGGCCTGGGCCAAGAACGAAAAAAAAACAAATCATAATACCTAGTGTAATACGGTACCTGCCCGGGTAACCATCATCTCAGCTCTGTTTCCTTCAACCTTTGCTTTTTAGGGTCACAAGGTCACCGTTTATCATCACTTTATTTTACCTGCCCCCTTTTTCTACCTACTTGCATTGCGATCTATTCTGGGAGTTCGCGATGTGAGCATCGTCATTATTTTTTATCGGATGGAGGACAGAGAATGCTGTCTAACCCAATCCCGACGTCATCGCGGTGGATGATCTGCGGTTTTACCAGAAAAGAGGACTTTCCCCCGTGAGCATTGGCGCAATGGGGAAATGTGCGTCTCAAAGCCCGCTTGGCAGGCCTACTGATGGTGGTGGAACCCTAGATTTGGAACTAGGACACCCAAAAAACCTGCATCTGGAACTACAACTGCGCTACGTATAGAGGAACAGAGAGCATCACAGCAGTGCAGCTGTGAGGCACAGCAACTGACACCCACCAATTACGTAACTTGGAGACCCTGGAAGGAATGGGAGAAGAAGTTACCCAGGTCGTTAGGTTGTGATGATGTGTTGGCTGCGAGGGATGCGAACCCCAAGAGCGCGCATGGACTCTCAACATGAACAAGCGACCAAAGCGACCTTGAAGCTGGCTAGCTAGTCAGTCTAGTGTGGGTATACACTAGATAGGTCGGGGATCGAATACTGGTACGGTACTCACAGTATCAATAGTGAGGTGGGGGAACACCAGAAAGGGTTTTCCCCCAACGGATCTAGTGTATTCCGAAATTCCGTAATTGAGAGAAGTTTCCAATGAAAACCAATAACAAGCCACCCTGTCGTTCGCACATCCCTTCTCGTCTTAACAATAGCGTGTGTGTACTGCGTATACGTAATTTGAAATCACCGAAACTTTATGATCGTTGGAGTATGTATGGGTAGGTAGGTAGCGTGCTACACCCGGTATAGAAAAGATCATGAGATCACTAGAAAGTGTTTTTTCTAGCACGGCGGGAAACATGGGTATGCCGTCCCCAGGGGGCCAACTGCATAGTGAGACAAGGAACCGGGACGGCGATTCTCCGCATTCAGTTTAGCAAAATCTCCCTGCTTACATAGCGTAGAGTGAGAGGGTTGTTCACCTGGGCACTTCAGTACATAACCCAGCCGATGACGCGGGTGGTCCCCTATTCATCATCGCGCTAGGTAAGGTAAGTAAGATCGCTTATATCATCTCTAGGTAGGCTACCGGTATCTATACGGTACGATATAACAAATACCTTTTAATTGAAATACAAAGTAAAAAAAGGTTCTACACGGCGAGCTGTTCCTGCCTGCATCGTCTAACATGTTGATATTCTCATCATCTGGAATTCATCTTCTTGCCTTTTGGGCTTCATTTTGCCGTATGGATGGTAAGGGGAGCCGTTAGACGAAACCGAAACATCTATCCGAAAGACAAGGGGGGAACAAAAGGTTTAAGCTTCACTTTTCCGTTAGACATCTTACGCTACATTTAATGCATCCATCTCTGGGCTCATTACTTAACACTGTATGGTGGTCGAACATGCGCACACTATAACACAACGCAGCCAGGGGTTACATGTACATATAGTTCATTATACACTTTATGTAGAGTAACATTGATCTATGTATCCGAAGAGGCATGGAATCCTACGTGTAAAATGCGTGCTCCGCCTTGAATATGATTAATAGCCTCATTCTATAGGAGCAAAGGCTAGCTGCTAGCTTCCAGTTCTCTAGTCCCGTACGGCTCCAGACTCTTTCATTCCCCGAATCTACCTTGCTCGGTGTAGTGTATATTAATTAGTCTACTATAAGAGCAGAGCCCCTGCAATTCATCGTCCTTCCTCCGGCCCCCAGGGCCCTAGGTACATGCCAGGAATCCTCTCGGGACCCAGCACTACCGATATCGGGATTGGCGAGGAAACAGGACCTTTCGAGAACAACCAAAGGATCACACTGCATGATGCTCGTCGCCCTTCTCCCAAGGAGTTGGTTGTAGCCATGCAGCAGTATGTAAATCCAACAGACAAGGCTGCCACATCCTCCTCGCCAACTGCACAAGGATAATTATAACATGAAACGGCCACTGATCAGGTATATCTGCAGGCGAATCCCATCTGCGGCAGGCATGGAGCCCACAGCGCTCCCCACGTGGTAGTGCAGTTGGATCGCTGGCGCGCATGAGGCACAGGTGTAGGACACAGGTGTAGGCAAGGTGAGCCGAGACACGTAGGACTGCTGTGAGGAAAAACACAGATGTCTGCATACGTGCATGCAGGCAGGCATGTATGCAACGTGAACCTCACCACCGGCGGCAGGCAAACAACAACAGTAAAGACATTGATGTGGCAAGTCTTACTCCGTGGAGATGTGCCTGATCTCGGTGCTCAGGTGGAAGATCAGTAGACAGATCTCTTTCAAGTCTGTCTCGTTGACTCAGCGTAGGATTCCGAAGGAATATCACGACCCTGATAAGGAGAGTGTGTGTTATCTGCCTAGGTAGATTGGCGAAGGTGTACCTATCCCCAACGGTTGCTGTGAAGACGACACAGCATATATCAACCCACCTACCTACCTACCTTACCTTAACCCCATCGTGTAAAGCATTACTGCTTTTTCTGTGAGGCCCAGACTTTCATATCATCCTCTCACATCTTTCATTCACACCTTACAGCAACAGGATCCCGTACCCAAACGATCATGAAGTCGCGGTTACGGGAAGGAAGTAGGATCCAAGATACCATACATACGGTCCGAATGACATCTCAGATCAGACACTTTCGAGAAGTTGTGTAAGACGGCTTGTGTGACCCGAGCAGGGTATGATTGCAGAACGCGGTGCATGGGAACATATCAAGGCACATGATGCAAGAATATTTACGTAGCATAGAACGAACCCTTGCAGTCTGGACCGGCCCAGCGTGATGGGAAGGGGAGACATATGATGTAATATGGCGCAGGTCTATCAGCTCATTGAAGGCACCGCGCCGCACGGCCGCCTACGCCGCCGCGGTCCCTGTGATGCATGATGGAGAGAAGAGCGAATAGTGTAGTCGGAGTATATGATGACAGAAACACGGGTTGGATCAGGAAATACCTACATATACTGCTGAGATAGCTTGCTGGGCACTTTACGCAACCTTTATTACCAGTTTGGGGAACGACTATGCGGATTATGTAACCCTGGGCAACCCTGTGGACTGAAGGATTCCTGTCAGTCCTTCACGAACTAACCCGCTGGCCGACCCTAGTCTATGGCAAGGCTCAAGGCGGAATGCAAATGTCAAGCTCGAATACTAAATTTCATTAACCACGTCATGCGAAATATGGTCGAAATAGACGCCTTCACTTTCTCCCCCTATCTCCTCCTGTCAGGACAGTCCATCTATACATTAAAAAGGGGGTATGTGATACAGAGGACCTGGTGGGACAGATAGAGTTTAAGCCTATCACGAGTTAGGCGATTGTAATATATGTCACAAACAAAGGAAGTAGTTTTCACCTTGTCTAGTAACAGTTACCAAGGAAGTTGTGAACTCCTATGTAGGGTTGGCCGCTTTGTGACACTTTGGATTACCAGCCTAGCCAAGTCGTTATGAATCCCTAGGCTGGTCATACAAAAGAAATAGAACGCAATAGGAGAAAATGAACGATAAATAAGAAGATCTAGACACTTTTAAAAATATATTAAGATACCATTAAAGCGCAAGCACGAGTAAACTTAGGTGAGAACCAAAGTATCTTTATACCAACTTGTCTGAGTGACATAACTAGATGTTGAATTCTACTACTAGTAAAACTAATTAATAGCAATGTGGAAACACTGAGTTCAACTCCATCATGAAAAAGAAAAGGAGACAAGCTGGCTGAGTCTTATAATTGATGAAAGGGTGCCCAACGTACGTTGTACCAACATGAAACGATAATTATAGAGTAGAGAGGATTCGCGCACCTGAGTACTATTAACCTGGTATAAAAGTAAAGGATATGGAGACTTGACTTGAAATAAAACAGCGACTACGAACGCATTGTTAACATTAAACAGGATTAAGCTTGTTTTGTAGGGCTGAGGATGGTTGTACCTATGAGCCAATTTTACTTTGTCATCTTTCCCGCCGTTTCTGGATCGAGTTTAGGACTAAGGCAACCTAACCACATACCTTGATACCAAGACAGCCACTTACCAATACATTATTGACAGTGGCGTCCGTTCTAAACACCTTGGTCACCTTAGCGAGGACAAGGGTGGGCAGGTGGTTAGCTCCATCACTTACTTGGGAAAGCCCAAGGGCTGCGGGCCCAGGAGACATTGACGGTTACAAGATCGCTTTGAGGAAGCTATATGAGCATGTTGTCTCGCACGGGAATATCAACAAATTCAACTGATATTGCTAGATGGACGTATTTTAATCTCCAGACGAGACTACTCACCCCACCATCAATGATCGCTAATTATAGAAGTACGGTAATGTTTGTTTTTATAACCGAGATCATAAGCTTCCTTGGTGGTTCGTTACCCCTATACGTATCTACACACATGCTGCTACTCTATTCTGCAAGTGCAATATTAGCATCGTAACATTGACGAGGCTCGAGCACTAGATACGCGCCCTTGAGACTTGCCTAGAAGACACAAGTTTCTGAGGCGGGGTCTGACGTGTGTTTATGGATGGCGTAGCTGTGATAGTATTGGCTCGAGGCTGGCAAAGAATTGGAATACAATATGTAGCCTTGATTGCGACCTTCCTCTCCCATCCTCCAATCGGCTCACCTGGAGTCACCTGATGCATTAAGGGAGTGTCCCTGCTTACACGATCAGTACACTCCCTAGTCCGGAACTTTGATCGACTTTAGCAAAGATCTCTAGGTTCCTCTGCTTCAATGAACTTCATGGGTGGGTTCTACCTTTAGTTCTTGGACTTCTGAGCCGTTTTGATTCTCGTCTAGCCTGAGCATAAACCCAGTGACGCACAGATTGCGGTGTTACTTGCACCTGGCGTTGATCGTACTTCATCGCCGAATGACAAGAGCCGTGATTCTAACATCCTTGCCCTTCGTCTTACCGCGTTATGCATTTGGCCGTATAAAACGTCCTATGCTGGCTGCGCTAATGTGGCTCTCGGGTATGCGAAGTGCGAATGACGGCCTCCTAAAGATACTTTTCACACGAACGACGCTGTCCCACAAATACATCATCCAGCATATAGATTTTCAGTTATTGTCCTTGTTTGGTCTTACGATTCTGGCCTGTTTCTGATAGCTCCAGTATAGTCGCCTCATTAATCATACCTAATTACAAAATGTCCTTGATTTCAACACGAATGATGCGACCTTATTGCCCCGGAGGGAAACCTACATCACAGTGTAGTGTCATAGATCGGCTTGTCTACAAAATAAGAAGTGCAATTATATCTTTAGCATAGATCACCCGTTAAAACAAAGCATATTTATAACACACTCATACTTTGCTCTAGGACCAATATTCCAACAGGTAATACCATCAGTGCAGCCACTGAGTATTATTGCTTCTCTCAAGTCTTGAGGCTTAAACTAAGCTAATTTAAATCGGAGAATCTTGTCATAACTATGTGGGATAAAACGCTAAACGCAGATTTAACATTCAAACGATAATGAGGCTGTGCTAAACTCTAATCTAGCTCCTACGCGTTCTTTATACTGCCCAAACAATGGGATAGCGGCCTTAATACTTCTTGTCAAGATGCCAACACACTTGAATAGGAGGCAGCATGTAAATAAGCAAAAGCTACCTAGGTATCTAAGAAAGGAGTCCGGGTCTTTTGCGTGCCGATTGTGAACAGTATGTATAACTGATCATTCCATGAGAATCTAGCACTTTTATTTAAAACCAACTCCCACATATAGTGAACATTGACGAGGTACCAATAAGCACGAACATATGATGTACTAGCAAAAGGCTAATTCCACACAGAATTTGAATGTCGAGATAGTCTGGCCTATTGGTAGCCCATGGCCTATTTCGTTGATGTACTTGGGGGGTGAATCAACAGGTCGATTTCGAGGACCACACGGAACTAGAGTCATAGTCCCAAAGAAAAATAAGAAACGCGGTCTACGTCGTTTTCTTACACATGTTTCCAGACTACTACTTGAATCGGGTTGTCACCTCTCTTTCACAGTAGTCTCAAGACTGAGTTCAACCTTGCCCATTCCCTCCCCTTCGACACTCTACGATAATTTTGAAAAGAATACTAGTTATCATGGCAGCTTCATTAAACAGAGAAGAAGTATAGCAAGTTTTATACTTCAAACCCTTTGAATACTGCTCGACTAGATGACATTATTGCTGATGGGTACATTTTTATATTTATATATCAGGTGAACTCAATGATAAGACCTCCTATAAGTCAGGAATATTAAAAATTGACAATCAAAACTGCCATGGTACAGCAAGGGATTTTCTATGTGTTCGGAGAACATAGTAAATGTGACAATTATCTTCGTTGGTTACAAAGGTTAGGTACCCTCCTGTACTTCATTTGGACCGGACTACCTAAAGCCGGATATTCTTTCTGTCTTTGTAGGTATTACAGGAGCGAACATGCCTTCTTATAGCGAGGGTTCGATAGCTAAGGCTGAGACTTAGCGTATAATATATATAAATATGAGACCGTGTCATGCTCAACGTGACACGTGAAAAGCGAGGCTATCCTTAATTGGCCTTAACCCTATGAGTTAAATTTTGGGTTCAACACGTAACTCTCATGGGAATAATAGTCAAAATCCGACGCTACTATTATATCTATATTGCTGTGCCGGCTATACTTTGAGGTAGCCGGTTTAAAGGTTTTGGTCGAAAATACAATCGCGTCGAAGGGCTGAGCTGTGAATATACTTTAAGTTTCTACTCGACAGAAAGAGAGAACGTATATTAGTCTTATGTTTATACAGAATCTATTATGGCATTTAGATAATCTTAACTCCCTGATTAGATACCATTAAGATGCACGGAAACCAACTGTCAAGGCTCATTCGTTGCAGTTACCGTTCCTTATAGGCTTGCTTCTTATGTACTGCTGCCATTACGACGCTCAGGGCTACTCGAGGCTGGTATTCCCGTTAACTCAAACTAGACAAAATGCTATATAGATGACGATAAGCCAAATGAAACTAACAGTGTGAGGCTACCGGTGGTCGAAACAAGGGTGTCCTCAAGGGTGAAGGGAAAGAAGGATAGAGATTAAAATTGTGAAGCATTATCTTGACACAAGACTTTGGGACAATAATCAGCCACTAGCTCAGGAGAAAGGTGCTTACGTCCAGAAATAAAGACCAAACTTAAAGAAAATATAGGTGTTAGGAAGGGATTAGGGAGTATTTGTTCCGCAACTAGTTTGGTTGGATGACATTTAACTGACAACCACAATGAATATCACTACGCGCTCTTCGAGAACTGCGACTATCAATTCGGTTTGTAAGCAAGAATAGTTGCATAAACTCAACATATTCATTGCATTCCGACCTTTTTCTTGCCTTTATGCCTATTAATACGCTTGGGTGTCACCGACTTGGGATGCCTTCAGGGGATTCAGAAAGTAGGTCTATCTGACATCTAGATGTAAACGGAGAGAGGTATTAAACCTTGACTTCAGAATTGAAATGTATTATGTGTCTTATTCAAACGATAGCCCGTTTATTTTTATTTTAAAAATCCGGTAAACTACCTAACTTACATTTAAACAAAACAGCGATGATGAGAGGATGACAATGCTGAACTTGGTATACGGAAAGTCCGTCGGTAACCGGCGGGGACCGACTAGTACGGCGATAAGACCACATCGAATTACCCAAGGTCAGCCGGAATTGGAGAGGTTGAGTCACCGGTAAAGCATGTACAGCATAATATTGATGTGGGATATTATCTATAACTTCTTAGATAGGAAAGTAAGTTAGTCTGGTGGAAATGGGAACTATGAGAGATAGTATAGTGAAGAGAGACGGAAAGGAGTCGGAGGACTTTTAGTGTAGACATAAGGGATATGATAGGTACCTACAGGGCTTGGCGGTTCCGTATTGCTAGTGGGACATCAACTCGAACCTCATTTGCCCCCGTTTACTTATCCCGACTGGAAAACCTCACATGCGGCGGTGACATTGTATTAAATTTGTCCGAAAAAGGCGGATGAGCTCGTCCTGAAACTCATATAAGTGAGAAGAGCGACCCTCACGACTTCATACCCTTTCTCGTCTTTTTCACTTGTAGTAAACCGCCACCTTCTCCCCATCTCCAATCATCATTATTTAACACTGTTCAGCCAACGCAGTATACTTAGAGGAAATCCTATACAGAGAAGATGAGTTCCAAACCATTGGGTTTCACAGAGCAGGAATGGGACGAGGTCTCTCAGGGCATACCCAAGGAGAGTGACCGTTTCTTAACAAAATACCTTGAGGGTCGTGAGGCGCTCATCGCACAAGAGAATAAACAGCGAAGTGGTCAGTAGCACATTTCACACACATACTGGGATAATCTATATATTTTTATAGTTATACTAAATCGATTTATATAGATGCCTCGTTCCGACAGAATCTCTCCCCAATCGCTCGCCGCGCCTGCGACATTGTCCAGCACATCCGCGAAGAAGAGAAGAACTCGGTCTGGACGCCACAGCTCGAGGACTCGCTGGCCCAGAAAGCCGATAACATCACAGTACATCCAGGGATGATGTTCTCGCTGTCCAAAGCTCGAATGGAGTCCACAAAGCTGTGGCGCATCGTGCGGCGGATGCCCAAGGGGGCACTGTTGCATGCACACCTGGACGCTATGGTCGACTTTGGCTTCCTCTTCGCCGTGCTTTTTGAAACTCCGGGGATGCACATCTATTCCGATCGCCCGCTGAGTGATCCAGCGGCGCTGAAGGAAGCTGCGGTCAGATTTCGCTTTTTCAAGACGCCACGAACCGAGGGCGATATCTGGAATCAGGCATATGTGGCTCAGACGCCTATCATTCTTACGCAGGCCGCGGACGCGTTTCCTAATGGCGGCAGACCGGAGTTTCTGAAGTGGCTGTATAGCCGGGCCACAATCTCTCGGACCGAAGCCATTGAACAACATCATGGCGTTGATCACGTCTGGCGGAAGTTTAGTAAGTCAACTCTCAAAATTTTCCCCTCGTGGTTTATAGAAATATGTTCAGGAAACCCCTGTCAGGAAAACGTGACGAGAATATTCTCAGGAGCAGCCGAACATAAGGTTCTATAAAACAGAATATTTCTATTTGTCAAGAAGAAATCGAGTAATCTCTAACACGTCAATCTAACTATAGCCACTTGCTTCCGCGTGATCAATAGTATAGTCCACTACGAGCCGATTTATCGGGCCTTTCTGCGCCGCCTCATGTCACTCTTGAAAGCTGACGGCATCAACTACGCCGAGATACGGGTCTGCTGGAACCTTGACTACTACCGGCAGGACAGTGAGGTTCCCGAGGGCGATTACCAGGCCATGATGGACGTTTTCGACGAAGAAGTGAAGTGTTTCCAAGCGAGCGAGGAAGGCAAAGGGTTCTGGGGTCTGCGCATGATCTGGGCCACGATACGCTCTCAGGGAACCCGGGAAATCGTGCAGGACATGGACAACTGCATCACGACGAAACTAACACACCCGCACCTGATCTCGGGATACGATTTGCAAGGACAGGAAGACCTAGGCCGTACCCACCGCGACCTGCTACCAGAGATAATGTGGTTCCGGAAACAATGCGCCGAAGAAGGCGTCAACATCCCCTTCTTCTTCCACGCCGGGGAGTGCTTGGGCTCGGGCTCGGACACCGACTACAACCTTTTCGACGCGATCCTGCTCGGCACGCGCCGCATCGGGCACGGCTTCAGTCTCTACAAGCACCCTCTTCTAATAGATCTAGTGAAGGAGAAGCGCATCCTGATCGAGAGTTGCCCCATATCGAACGAGGTGCTCCGACTCTGCGGGTCCGTCATGAGCCACCCGCTCCCGGCGCTCCTCGCCCGTGGCGTCCCCTGCTCCCTCTGTAACGACGACCCGGCCATGCTGGGCCAGGACACCGCGGGGAGCACGCACGACTTCTGGCAGGCGCTTCAAGGTTGGGAGAACCTCGGGCTCGCGGGCCTGGGCTCACTCGCCGAGAACTCTATCCGCTGGGCCGCCTTCGAGGACCAGAGCAGCGAGGACTGGAACCGCGACATCCGCGAGGCGAGCCTTGGGACTGGACTCAAGGCACAGCGTCTCAAGGAGTGGGCTGTCGAGTGGGAGCGCTTCTGCCTATGGGTCGTGGACGAATTTGGCGAGTGAACCCACCCTACTCGACATTGAATCTAACGGAGCTACCGGAGAGCAAAACAAGTCAGACTCCTTATTAACCTACCAAGAAAAATAACGGCGAGGGCAAGCGATCGAAGGGGATCGGGTCAGAACAGGCCAGACCGAAAGGGGAAATAAACGAAATAAATAAATAAGTTAATAAATAAATGAATAAAAGGAACCCCCCCCCAAAAAGGGAAAGAAGTTGCGGAGTACAAAGGTCGGAAACACACGTCGTCACGAGGTCCCGGTTTCGGTGAGCTCGGCGAATAGGAGAGGCCTGGCGTCACCCCGTTTTCTCATTGGTTTTTTTCCCCTCATGACCCCTCCTCCGTAACCCCCTCTCTCGCTTTTGCCGGGGCGGTAGCACAACAGGGAGATCGATGCGGCTCAGCGGCTCAGCGGCGCCGCACATCCCATCCCATCACTGCCTGGGCTGTCTGTCCATCTACCGAATGGATACCTACCTACCTACCTACCTACTACTACTCTAGAATACTACCACCCGCCTGTCTCTGAGTACAGCGACCTGAAACGCTACGACCGTCACAGGCGACCTAGGTATTTGCGACTAGAGGGTGCTTGGTACCTCCTATGATCCTTTCTATTCCTATTTCCTCGCTTCTTTCTTTTCTTGCACCAGGGAGGCAGTGCATTTTAGATTCAACACTGAAAAAAAGGGGGGGTTGGTCATCTTAAGCATGGACTGGACTGGACTGGACTGGACGGGGCGTTCAGGCAGACAAGTAGGTAGAAACAGAACGACAGGCAGAAAAATAAGACAGACTGATCATGATTGGAGATCACGGAGAGGCGATCTAGGCAGTGGAGTGATGAAGGACTGCGAGTAACGACCTTCAACGGGCCGGACTAATCAGCGTAAGCATGAGAAAAAACCTCAATACTAAAAAGGAATGATAATAGCACAAGCTTTCTCGAAAAGTCTGCCTATAGAATCTATTAATTGCCCAAGTTTTGCCAGGCGAGCAGGCGTCTCAGGAAAATCAACTAGCTAGATAGATGCCTGCCCTGCCTGACTATAAATCACCGTGAACCTGCTAATCACTTATGTCTACCCTCATCATAGAATACACGTAAGAAAAGGAGCCAGTAAGTAAGTAAGCAAGCAAGTTGCATCGCTCACTACATCCGTACAGATACCAAGCAAGTATCGACGAGGTATATTAGGCAGGATGGTATAGTATAGGATAGATGCAGTAACCTCATTGCGTCAGCGCGGCACAATAACTAAACGTGATGTACGTCAGATTACGGTTCGCGGGTAGATACTACCGGTAGTCCACTCACTCACTGGCTGGCTAGCTGTATGTATGTATGACATGCGTGGCCATCATAGCCTTACGTGCAGAGCCGTATTCGGGAGCTCTCGATCTCACTGTGATCATTTCCTCCATTGTGATTAGTATTCTTAGAATCCTTAGGTATATATATATATCGGTAGGTAGATCCCAAGAATGAAGCAGGCTAGCAGGCAGCAGAGCCGGCTCTCGCGCCGTGCTCGAGAACCACAGCTTTGGTTATGTTGGTTCGTTGTAGGTGTGTCGCGCGGTTTTCTTTCTCGGTGAGAGAAACCGGCATTTCCGTACCAAGCGGAGCCTCAAGTTACTCGATCGCAGAACTGGGTACTTTTATTTCCATGCATTTAGGTGTGGAAAGGATGCATTTGTGGTATGTCCGTAGGTAGAAAGTGATAAGTACGGTGAAGACCGGAAGCGTTTCTATCTTCGGTATTGCCTTAAAAAATAGGAGATACCGAAAAAGACAGAGGCTACCACAACATGACGACGACACATAATTAGGAATACCGTCATGCATGTGGTACGAGTGAATGATCTGTGTATGTCGTGTGTTGTAATGCTTAGCCCGGGCTATGCGAATAGTCTAAGTGTACCCAAGAATCAGACCGCATCCAATACCTTTTGATATACTCAAGTAGAACGCGTAAAAAGGAGCAGAAATGCACTTTATGAGGCTCATCTAAAGTCTCGTGAGCCCCCCTTGCGCAGTGAATCAATCATACGTGACATTTTGGCTTAACCTACACATCTTGTTATTCTTTTCTTTCTCGTTAGTCAACTTATATTATTTTTTCAATGCTTTATTTCGGTTAACCCATGGACCCTTAGATAACAATTACCCCACAAGATCCCACACCGTCCCAGGTTCTCGGTAGCGATATGTGCGATCATTTTAGGAACACCAAGATCGAATAAACTGGACCTAAAAGGTAAGGTAACACAGACAATACAGGCCGTACTAGCGTCCAAGTAACGCTCAGTTAACGCACGAGTGGTCTAGTGAGATGGTGGCGGTGTAAAGAAGAGGGATGCATATGCAGGTCAGTAGTGAGTCTGCACGTGTTAGTCAGCGTAAATCAAGCGGCCATTGCGATGAAGGACAGCTTAGTATCACACGAGTCTCGAGAAACCTGTGTCATGATTTTGTGGCTGTGCTTTCGGTGAAATTCACTTGGCTCAAGACAAGGGCAACTAAAACCCGAGTATAGAGAAGCTAAGACTGAGTAACGTATGTTGTGATATTCAATGGACAGGCCAGGGCCAGGAAGTAATCCCTGATGCTCTTCCACAGTCTATGCTAATTCAACGTTGATATCGTACCGAGACCTGCCCACCGTAGAGAAAAGATCAGGAGCAAAGTTGGGTAGGGTATTCTGTCGCCAGTACAGATCTAATACAACTAATACAACGAAGGAAGCCATAAGAAACGACAAAGTAGAGGTTCGAAAAAAGATCCGGTCAAAGAAAATCTCGGGAGTATTTAGAATGAGGAGAAATGGGTGGAGATAGACGACACTGATGGCCAAGGGTGATCTCTGTAACCGGGTTACTGGGCAGGACCCCAGTGGTTGGATAACCATTGTCGAAAATTCATGGGTACGACGTCAACGAGGTCGTTGAGGTTAGCTTCCCCAAAGTTATATCGTCCGTTGGCTGTCTGAAGGAGATGCTGCATCGAAAACCACCTTTCTTCTTCATTATTATTGCGGTAGTATTCGAGCCAGTCGATTATTTCGGAGTAGGGTCTGTTGATCACTTGGAATTCGACTAGAAATGGCTTAGCTACTAAACAAAGACAAGAGAACAATTATGACATACTCTGTCTGACCTCACTACAGTATTGCTGAATTCTCTGAGGTGTGATACGTTCTCCGCGCATCTTAAACTCCCGTGGCCAGTTATCAATACCAAGTTCGACGGCTGCAGCAACGAAGCGCGCTACGTCAAAGGCAGAAGTCAAGGTAATGTGGACCTGACGGCCTTGAGCATTAGTTGCGGGCAGTTCTGCTGTGGCCGACTCGATATCAACCAAATAGTCGCTTTGGTTGAAGAGACGATGACTCGCTCCCATGTTATATGCTCGAAGACCGCCTGGGGCAAACCGCTCATAGAATACACCACAGGAGAAGACAGTGTATTTCATCGGATAGTGTCTAGACGACGACCAGTGTTTGAGTTGCTCGAGCGCACCAGAAGAGCCGTTGTCGAATGGATCATTATTAGGGTCGGGCCGGTGGCTTATGGAGCCTTCGAACTCAGAAGGTACAAAATTGCGTACTCGAACTTGCCTCGCTGCGTCGATGAGATTAAGTTGTTCTACACCGGAGATAGTCGATATTACCAGGTCTACTCCTTGCAGAATAAATTGTAGATTTGCTGGGTTATGGTAATCAACTACAGCGACTTGGCAGTCGCCATATTCGGCCTCGAACTCAGGGTGTGGCTGCTGAAAGTTAGCAAGCACAACGTCTCAAGATCTCAAGCTTAATTCGAGGGTCAAACCATTCTTGAGAGTACGAGAACTGCATGAGCACTCCCAGACAGCTCTTGTGCTAATAGAGCTGCAAGCCCACCGGCACCCGCGATTGCAATCCGCATCATCCCGATAGCTGGTCTCTTAGCCATAGCTGGTGTAGGGAAAGCGACTGATTTCAACGCTTTAAATTGTCTGGGCCTAATAGGAAAGGGGTTGATGACACTCGTCTGTGATTACTGCAGAATTCGGCTGAGAGCACCGTGCAATTATTTCGCGCTGGAAGATGAGACAAAATATGCTGACCGGTTTTATGTTTAATGAGTCAAGCTAGGATCCGCATAGCCCATGATGTACAGACCGCCAAAGAGGGACGATGTTACTTTAGAAACCTAAACCCTCGAATCAAGGCCAAGAACCGTGAGTTCATTAGATACAAAGTGCCTCAAGGCACACGCCAGAATATCTAGGCGAGTACCACGAGGCCACGGGGAAGCGGAAGCGGAAGCGGAAGCGGTTTCCAAACATAACGATCGAGATAACTAAGCTGTGTAAGTCATGATAGAATCCTAGATGGTGGGTCCACGAATTCCATGGGCAATAAAGTGACTCCCGTAGAGGACAATACTGGGTGCCCGTTAGTTTGACTCCATCTTTCGAAGTACTCCCGAGTAACCTTGAGAAATCTATTCCTAAATCTGTGAACCAAACGGCCAGCAGGGGTTGAAGAGCTTCAGGTGATACCCTTGAAGGCCGAGCTGGGGCTTTTTCCTGCCGGGAGCCAGTGATATCTCTTCCCATGTTGAGCAGAAGCGTCTAAGGGAGTGTTGCCTGAAGAGGCCTTACGCCAGCGCAGTCGACATCATATTGACTTCGGCCAGATCCGAGGGCGTGTACCGTCAGAATCGCATAGATGTGAAGAACTCTAAGCAAGATTATCATAGCACCCAAGACGCTTTTATGACAATCCATATTTAGTCGTCTCTTCAAGTGGTTCGGAGCAGGCTGGGAGGTACCAACAACCCTCCTATAAACAGGAGCAATCTCATTACAACATTATGCACGTAGGCCACGGCTGTTGACACTTGCTGTGGGACATGTCACAACTCTAAGAGACAATAGCAAACTCTTGGCTGTCCCTTGGGTATGGGTGGCGGATACTAGACGAATCCATGGTTATCTGGTATACATACGTGCACACGACTAGGCGGAACTGGCGTGGTTGTATTAAGAAAGAAGACAACATGCCTAATGCAAGTCAAGTCCTTCTCCAGCCGGACTAAACTAGGCTGAGAACGAATGGGCATTCCCGTTGGGTGACTCAGGCAGCCGGGGGCAAATTTGGCCGGATCGGTTGAAGCACAAACGGGTACGGGTGAAGTATACTACTATAAGGCAGCTAGTTAGAAGATCGCGGCTTTTAGCGGGAGAAAATGAGGAGCAGCCGAAGGCTCGAAAGCTCGAAAGCTCACCGAATCGTCAACGCCCTGTCGAATGGCGGAGGTAGGACGAGGAGCAGCACGCCAGTAATCTCAGCTAGGCAGATTAGTAAGAATAGAAGAATGCTACGGTATTGGACGCTTGATCCTAGGAGCGAGCAGGACTGGGCGTGAGCAACATCTCAAGGCCATGGATCATGACGGACAGCACGCCGTGAGTGGACTCGGTTGGTCGATGACCATGCTCAATTGTGCATGAAAAACAGGCTTCTATCTGTTGGCGGCGCCGAGAAAGTAGTAATAATTTGAGATTTAATTTTAGTATGATTATGATGATGATGATGATTATTTTATTTTATTTTTTCTTCTCGGCCTTTTTCTAAGAGAAGAATTTAGTGCCAGATGAGGTTACTGGAAAGAAGGACGGGAGGGGCCAAGATGGATGGACGGTTGATGATAACTAGGAAAGCGGAGCCCCGTGTGGGATGGGTATGCGTAGGTACCCACAGGGCTGGGTAAGCGGCACCTCGAATCTACGTGTATGCGTATAGGGAGATGGAGCTAAGCCGGGCTATACTACATATGCAAAACACAAGGACAGAACTGCCTTCAAACAATTACAGATATTCCGTATTCTTTACCAGTTATGTAGCTACCTATGGCAGGTGCTTTATTAATTGCTTGAAGCATCTTATTTAAAGACAACTTAAAGTTTGATTCGCTTAACTGCCTAGGTACTTAGGTACCTTGTTATAGTGTTTAAATTTTGGGGGCTATAAAAGTACCTAGGTAGGTACCTAGGTAAGAAGGTAGGGAGGTAGTTAGATGAAAGTATACGTACAAGCAGAGCTGGAGTGGTAACTTCCTAGGTACCCGATGATCCACATATCATACTGCTCCCAAAGAACTTCTTTTATAGGTCTAGATTCATCTCACGGTAATAGACGTACATCTGTGTTTAATCTACCCAGGCAAGTAGAGGTAGTTGAGGTACTTATAAGTATAAAACAGTTTCCGAAAAAAACAACCCCCCTCTCCCCCAAAGTACCTGTTGCAGGTGGCCCGCGAACCCTGCCTGCAAAGGGGTCCCACTACGGATGGCGGCAGACGCCACAAAGCACCTGGCAGTCGCTAAGGTGCGATCTGGGAGGCTGGGGACCGGGGTTGGGGTAGCTGGTCTCTGCTCTGGTCGCATTGTGGACCATGCTAAATAGACGCACCGTTAAACTTCACCTGACACGCGCATCCTGCACCAAACACTCTCAAAGTCCTGCATATCCCCTCCTACCTATCAGATTCACTTTTTTCCCATTACTGTAGAAACTGACCCGGACTTCCAGGGATTTTTTTTCTGTCTTGTTTTCCTTTGCAATGATTGCTCTCCCTTCGCTGAGTCTAGCGTTGACTCACTCGCTCGCTCGCTCTCTCGCGCAACTCTTCTCACCTGCCGAGCGAAGTGCCCGCATGAGCAAACGGCCGGCTCCCGTCCCTTTCGCCACGAGACCCGATCTTATTATCACTTCTGTATGCCTGGCAGATTTTGGATCGAGCCTGCCTAGCGACTACTTATTAGTGTAGGCCTCGAGACATTGTTTCCCGGCGTGTCGCTGGATCTGTATTGGTCGAAGTCAAGGCTGCTCTCGGTGCCTCAATCAATCACAGCCTGGTCCTCCTCCCAGACTGGGTGTAATCACGCAATCTTGTTTGTTTGGGGGGCCGGACATCCCCGCCGCCCGCCGTGAGCAGTAACAGCCTCATGTAACGTCATCCCTAGAAACCCCCGGGGCCCGCTGACTACGTTACTACCAAACACGGCTTCAACCCCGTGTGGATAGTAGTAGTATAGGACTTGGTTCCAAGATACCTAGGGATGGGAGTAGCTGGAGTGTTCGATTGCTACATGGCGACGTTCTAGCCATCGGCCAAGGACGCCATTATCTGAGATTTCAGATCCTCAATAGGGGTGGTACTAAGAGTCGTTCACTGCATTGCCAGGCTGGTGGTTACACGCAAGTAGTACTAATGTAGGAGAAAACGTGGGCTGAACATGATGTCCTGCATAGAACTTATGATTAACCACGTTTTCATAAGGTGAGTCAGTTTCAGGCCCTTCAAAATTAATTATGAGAACAGGGGGAGGATCTGTGGTTGCATGTACTAATATTATTTGGCATACTACACTATCCTTATCCGCTCTTCAGGAACCATTTACCGATCATCATTTCTCACAGTTCTCATGGGTATCATATTACAATCAACGCCTAGCCCACGGCAAGAGGCCCCAGCTACTCAAACAAAGCCGATCTAGGTAGGTCGTTGAGAAGCATCGTATTCGGCATCCGCCTTCTTCTTGATGTCGTGCTCGGCACCTCGTTGCTGAGTCTTGCCGGTATCGTGCTGGTCCTGGTAAACAGCCTGAGCTTCCTTATTGCCGGTAATACCAGCAACAGCGCCGCCAAGAGTTCCAGTAACTCGGTCACTAACACCAGAGACGTAATCGTTAACCTGGCCTTTGGCCTCTTGTTCCTGGCCCTCCTGATTCTGTCGGCGACCCGCGGCCTTGATAGACTAAAAGCAGACATCTATCAGCTCATGCCAATGGTCGTCAGCTGTTCAAAGTTCCCGAAACATACCTCTGAGCCGACTATCCCACCAACTGCCTCCTTAGCAGAGCCTACAGTCTGGTTATACGAACCGGCAGCCCGGTTGGTGTCGTCCTTGGTGACGGCGCCAGACGATGAAGCCGTGAATCCAGGGAGTTTGACTGTAGCGTGCGACGCATCATGTTCGGCATCGGCCTTGCGCTGCTTCGACTCGCCCTGTGCCTAGAGCAATAATATTGTTAATCAAACAGTTGATCGGTATACGGAAGACAGACGACATGAGGATAGAAGAAGGAAAGAGCAAACCAGCATACCTGATCTGAGTTGTTGCCCGTGATGGTACCAAGGGCGTTCTGGGCAGCACCGGTAACAGCGTCGATAGTCGCCTTGAGAGTGGAGGTGTTATCGTTGGTAGACATGATGAACTAATTAATGATGAAGTATAGAGTGTTTCGAGGTGTTATCGTGTAGTAGTATCTTAGATAGGTAATTGTTTTCTCGTGTAATTGTTCTTGATAGTAGGGTGTTGAAGCAATTACAAGCAGAAGGAAAAGCAGCTTTTATAAACTTTCAGCATTAAGCAACTAGAAGGTGTGACGAAAACGCCTGCGTCAAAGAACCCTCTCGATCAAAGTGACGATAGAGGCGTTTGTGCAGGACAAACATGCCGGAGCTCGTCAAAGCTACCAGAGCACCGATGATGTCATGATCCGGTTTTGCGACGCAGCTTCCCCACGTCAGCGATTTAGCACTCTGCTAATGCAGAGTACAGGTATGCGTACTCCTGAATCTGGGTACATGGATAGGCACGTAAACTCATGGGCCGAGTAAGTACCTAACTGTCTCTCCATGGCCTCTATTTCCAGGTTTCGCCATGTGAGCCATATGTCATCATTCCCGACACCCCACCCGCAGACTCATTCCCATTCCACAATTACGCCACACCTCGTACCAATTCAACAGACTTAGTACAGCTATCTGGGCTAGGCGTACTACCAGAATTTCAGTCCATGTGCCTAGTCACACGTTGAGATAGGTGGATATTGACAAGAGAATGGCGTTGAAGCTATGCGAGGCATTAAAACATAGGTTTACCCTTCTGTCTTAAACCTGCAAGGCGTTAAAATGTATTGACATGAATGGATATTAATGAGTATGGCTACTACAGCCATTCACCATGTCCATACTGTGAGGGCTCATAATACATCAATATTGGTATTTACTCATTGCGAGCGGCGTTTCGTTTATATCATCATAACGAACGATGCTAGGGTCACCCGTCCGTGGGTAACTTGTGGATGAACCAAAGGTGGCGAGCAGATTCCTGGACGCGCCGAGGGACTGAATTCCCCATCCTCATCCTTAAGCGATTGTACACCACCTAAACTCCTTTGCCGCCATTCCAAAGTGTTTTACAAATTAGCATTTTATCCGCCCCAAAAGGAATCGAATGACCACATCAGGTTAATGCTGACTCCATTCAATGGTGTTCAGATCAATACCCTCCTGGACAAGCTCCCAGAGGGGACTTAATTCTCTTAGAAAGGTGACACGCTCTTGTACGGCCTTCAGAACATAATCGATCTCTTGCTGCGACGTAAATCGGCCAATACCGAACCGAATACTGCTGTGGGCACTTTCGTCACTGTTGCCTAGTGCTCGCAGCACGTAGCTTGGCTCTAACGATGCAGAGGTGCAGGCGCTGCCTGATGACAATGCGATGTCCTTCAAGGCCATAAGAAGTGATTCGCCTTCGACGTAGGCAAATGAAACATTAACGCAGCCAGGATAGAAATGGTTAGGATCCCCGTTTTGGGTTGTGTGTTCCAGAGCCAAGAGGCCCTTGAGCAGCCGGTCCGAGAGTGATTTGATGTACTTCGTGTCATACTGTACTGCTGTCAGCCTAGCTCTCCACGGACTTCAGCGCCAAGACTAATGAAAAAGAGTAATGGATCAGACGGGTGTGCTGTGTCTCAACAAAGTAGCTCCGGTCAAGGAATTCAGCAAGCCATGCATGTTTAAAGCGATTCATCATAAAGATTACTGTAAACAAAAAGGAAACGAGTCGAAAACGAAAAGGCCGACTCACCGGCATATCCTCCTTAGCGATTCGGCATGCTTCGCCAAATCCGACAACAAGGGGTGGAGCGAGAGTACCACTTCGTAGACCACGTTCTTGACCACCGCCGCTGATGATAGGATCTATCCTAACTCTGGGTCGTCTCCGGACGTAGCAGGCACCGATTCCTTTGGGGCCATAGATCTTGTGCGATGAGATGGACATCAGATCGATATTCATGGCGTTGACATCGAGGGGAATCTTGCCCACTGCCTGAGCAGCATCGGTATGGAAAAACACCTTGTTCTTTCGACACAACTGACCGATCTCAGCTACCGGTTGAATGACGCCGATTTCGTTGTTCACTGTCATGATACTGACAAGCGCTGTATCTGGTCTGATGGCGGCCTCAAGTTCTTGCATGTTTATCAGACCATTGTTCTGAACAGGCAAGTATGTGACTTCGAAGCCCTCGTCTTGTAGATGTCGGCAACTATCGAGAACACACTTGTGCTCAGTCTGACTCGTAATAATATGCTTTTTCTTGCCCGAGCGGCCAAAAAACCGAGCGACACCCTTGATGCTCATATTGTTGCTCTCCGTGGCTCCACTTGTAAATATGATTTCTTTTGGGTCAGCACCGATCAGATTTGCCACATGCTCGCGAGCATCCTCGACAGCCTTCTCGCTTTCCCACCCATATGCATGTGTGCGTGAATGCGGATTGCCATATACACCAACAAAGAAAGGTAGCATGGCATCTAAGACTCGGGGATCGACGGGTGTGGTGGCCTGCATGTCGAGATAGATGGGCCGCTGCCCCTCGTCCATCAATTTGGCATCTTTCAGGACTTCGGCAACGGGACTACCGGTGGCATTCAAAGCGCTCCCCGGGCCGGGCATGACCAGTTCACCCTTCTCGTTCATGAAGTCCTTCTTGTCTAACCTGATGGCAGTTTGAGTATTGACCTGGGCATTATCTCTCTTCGTCTCGGAGACATAGCCTCTCCGCGACGGCCTTGTCACGGTGGCAGCGGCTAATCTGGGTAAAGATTGGGACTGTCGCGAAGGGACGGTCGAGAAGGATTGCTTGAGACCAAGGCGCGATGCCCGCCTCAAAGCCGTGGTTGCTACATTGGCCATGATAGCGCAGAGTGGGAAACGGTGCGTAAAATAGTAGGGGGTATCAATGAGAGGGAAAAGACGCTTGGAGAAGCGGGCGAAGGCGACAGAAATATCAAAAAGTCTCGAATCTAAGCTAACACCGAAGCTCGGTGTTATCGGTTAAGCTTGGACACACCCCCGCCAAATGCAGGGCAAGCTCCCAGCAGCTGCAAAGCCCATGTTGGACCCGTTTTTCTCCCCGTTTACCTCCAACAGCGGCTTATAGTTGATACGTTCCGTCAGCGCCAAGGCCGGATCCCTCGGCCGATCCAAATGACAAAGCCCGACAAGCCCGACAAGCCCACGTCAGTCTAAAAAAACTCATGCCGTCATAAATTAAATCGGCAGGAGGGGCCAAGAATGACGTTGCACCTCAGAGAAGGAGAAAGAAGTCCTGCACCCTAGCCGCGGGAAGTACAATGCATAGGTACCTAGGTAGGCACAGAATGAAACACATTACCTACAGATACCTAGTGGTTACAGCGCACCTGCAGTGCCGCTTACAAGTACCGGTAGCTTAGGTTAGGTACCTACCTAGGTAGTTAAGCAGCCAACACCACCTAATCTACTACATGTAGACAGGATATTACTTACCATTGAAGAGAAGCAAAGCTCGAGTTGAATAGCACAATACAATACACGATTTAGCAGTTCGTAGTTTGCTTCGATGTTACACATTAAATTGTCCGCACTCGTCCCATTCTTACAGTAGTCTCTTCCACAGTGAATCCTCCCTTGTCCTAAGCTACTACTTGTCTACCTGGTCTAGTACATACCTACTCGGAGCTGCCAAGCCGCAGAATGACGACGGACTTGGGCATCCAACCTGCCAAACCCGGCTTCATTTAGCACTGCCACGAGAACTTCGTCAACCATTAAGCTGGAAACGGATGCCGCCTACACTACACACTACACACTACACCACGCTCCACGCTCCACGCTCCACGCTCCACGCACCTCGCTACACATCATACTGCTACGCTATGCTCTCCGTATAGCAGCACCGTACTATTCTTGGGTCTAAAATTGCTCCCTACCGCCTATCTGCCATCCTTCTTCCTCCTTTTCCTTCTTTGTCTATCTACCCTGCACTCAGAACTAAACCGTTGCCTAGGTACCAAGAACACGTAGTCACAGATTCTTGAATATTGATACGAGTAGACATCACACCCCATCGCCTCACATCGCATCGCATTGCGTCGCATTATACGCCATATCACCATTCTAAAAACACGACATCTCATCACACGGGGCCGAGTATAATATCAGACAGATCAGGTACGGTAGTCCAGAGCTTCTTCTCCCAAGGCACGTACGGACCCGCTCGCTCCAAAACCCCGCCGTTATTGTCAATTGACCGGTCGTCGTCCACGGCAATCCAACCCAACCTAACCCGACCTCTCCGGCGCACGTCCATTGTAGGCTTGGATAGTAGATCACTGCATAGGCTTCACAAAACATGAGCTTTCGGGGTTTCCAGAAGAGCGTGATCCGCGTAAGTCACCATCTCGTTCTCAGCTCCTGGCTCCCGGCTCCCGGCTCCGTCCACCCTTGTTCTTGTCCTCGTGACTCGGTTGTTTGCGCCGCATCAGTCGAGACTGGCTAACACGAGCATTTCCTGAGCAGGCACCCCAACAGCTTAAGGCCAAGTTCAACATTGGCGAACATACCAAAGATGCCGTCTTCATCGACTCGGAACGCCGTTTTCAGGAGCTGGAGAACGAGACTAAGCGCCTCCACGAGGCGAGCAGGAAATACTCTGACGCCATTAATGGCATGCTCAACCACCAGATCGAATTCAGCAAAGCCATGACCGAAATTTACAAGCCGATATCTGGCCGCGTGTCCGATCCCGACTCCCTCGTTGTCCATGGCAATATCGAGGGTATCCATGCCTGTGAGGAGTACGAGCTGGTGGTCAAGGACCTACAGGACACTATTGCCCCTGAACTTGAGATGATCGACACGCGCATTATCCGTCCATCAAACGAGCTGCTCGACGTGCTCAAGGTTATCCGAAAAACTGCCGTGAAGCGCGATCACAAACAGCTCGACTATGACCGCCACCGAACCACGCTGAAGAAGCTACAAGACAAGAAAGAAAAGTCGGCCAAGGACGAGAAAGCCATCTGGAAGGCCGAAAGTGATCTGGAGCAGTCCACGCAGGAGTACAACTACTTCAACGACCTGCTGAAAGTAGAATTGCCCAAACTCTTTCACCTGGAGCGCGAGTTCATTCAACCTCTGTTCCAGTCCTTCTATTACATGCAATTAAACATATTCTACACCCTACATGAAAAAATGCAGCAGTGCGATATCGGATATTTTAATCTTAATCTCGATATCGAAGAAGCCTTTGAACAGAAACGCGGCGACATACAGGAGCAGGCTGAAAAACTGACCATCGTACGTTTCAAAACAAGTGGTCGCCAGAAGCCAACCAAGTACGGAAACAAGCCGGCCGCTATCGAGGTAGGCAGCGAACCAGCTGGACTACTCACCCAAGGCCAGCCATCGCCCGCGTCACTTGCGCCACCCGTATCACCAAGCCCCGCTGCTTCGTTCAAATATGGACAACACACGCAAGCCGAAGTTGCCGAAAATCCCCCACCGCCCTATTCTGCAGCTTCACTTCCTCCAAAGTCGCCATTGTCTCCACCATTAGGTAGTCCCAGCTCGGCTGCTCTAGCGGCAGCCGCAGCAGGGAAGTCCAAACCCCCTCCGCCAAAGCCAAAGCCTAGCCGGCTAGCCGCAGTACCGGCCGCTGAGACGGTAACGGCGCTGTATGACTACTCTGCACAAGCCGAGGGCGACTTGAGTTTCAGGGCCGGCGATATAATAGAAATCGTAAGCAGAACGAATAACGAGAATGAGTGGTGGACAGGAAAAATAAATGGTCGACAGGGCCAGTTCCCCGGTAAGCTTACTCAATGACCTGGACGCCCAAGTTGCAACAAGCTAATGAAGCACACCAAATAGGAAATTACGTTAAAATCGGTTAGAAGCCGATACATCGTCGAAAGCCCTATAGTTACGGGTGATGAAACTAGTTAACTGCATGTGTACCGGCTTGGATACAATGTGATGTTACAAACCCTCGCATTCACGTGCTAGTTTGAAACCCAAATCGGACGACACTAGAAAACTACTGCTCGCCCTTTAGTATTGGTGAAGGTAGCAGTTTGAAACAATGACGCTCTGGCAACGCTTAGTCTGATACATCAGCCAGCTATAGTGCCTCTCTTACATATAAGATACGGTAGTGGCTGGGGAGAAATCGATTCTCATGGCCAGGAGGATGAGCAAATCCGCCATTCTCTTACGGTCAAGCCCAATCACTCGTTCGCGGTGTATAAAAGACTGAGAACTAAGCGACGGGATAACAGCCAAGGAGAACTCTAGCGTCGTGGCTCAACTAGAGAGAAGAAAGGAAACGTGGGTATGGAATCTATAGTGGAAGGGGAAACATCTGTTTATCCGGAATCATAGAACCAAGAGAATAATTATATATTACCTAGAAACGTAGAAACTGATATTAATCACCATAGCTATCTTTTCCGCCGAGAGATATAAATGTGTATTCCTAGAGAAGACCAAGACCAAGTCAACTTCCGCGGTCTTACGGGTTAATAGCTGCCTATAAATACATATCTACCTTCGGCTGATATATGTATGTATGGCTTTGCTTCTCGCGGATATGGACGGCGGAAGCTATGTCTGACTAAGCGAACCCCCTGAGCTACCCAGGGTTATATATATATATCTATACTTGGAGGACAGCTGGGACTCCAGTGCAGCAGTTCAACGTGACGTGACGTGACTTCTCTTACGAGAACTACCTTAGGTATCTAACCACGCCTGGATGCCCACAAGATCTCTATATTCGGTGTATGCAGAGTGCAAGCTAAGGCAGATTCAGCATCATCCGCTTCTTTGGGAGTTCGTTATTCTACGGACATAAGCAGTTCTGGCCTTTTGAAGAACCGACCACCTATGTATCCATCATATCCCATCATTCCACAGTTAAGCAAGCTGGGATCTATCTTCAGAAAAGGTCTCCTGTAATTCAAATGGGCAGGGTTGGTGTCTTAACTGCGCAAATCCACATAATAAATAATAATGGTGTGAGCAGCACCTGCTTAATAAATGACGACGAAAATATCTATCAGGTGTCTCTTGCTGCGCATGACATATGTAGGCGTGATGTGAGCGACTGTCTTTACTTAACTCAAATGGATTTTCCATAACCTTGTCACGGGCCTTACCACGCATCAGTCGTGTCTAGTTATACGCGCAATATCGACAACACGTTGGAGGGGC
This sequence comes from Xylaria sp. FL1777, assembly GCA_022578965.1. NCBI lineage: Eukaryota > Fungi > Ascomycota > Sordariomycetes > Xylariales > Xylariaceae > Xylaria > Xylaria sp. FL1777. The sequence goes on from MU400511.1 coordinate 229,303, forward strand.
TGTACAATTTCTATGGTTGTGGGCGAAGACAGAGTTATCCCGAGGTAAACATGGTAGTCACGTTACAATATAAACCTAGGATCATCATAGTCCTTTCATCAAGATGATAGTGAACAAGTCGGCAAGAAAAATTTCGCACGTATACCAAACAGATGTAATAGGTTAAAAGAGTGTAAGGTCTATTTGTATTTTACTTAGAAACGAGCGAAGTATCCACCATTCAAGTACTGGTAATACTTAAATAGTAGGTTAGTTGGGTTGAGTGAATATTGAATCTCAAATTGCAAAATGCAACGCGGTATTCGAAGCGAGGCTCAGGGTCTGTTTCGCGACTGCATGATAGGCTGCTTGAGTGTAATGTCAAGACCACGACGACCTTGCCTCGTCTTCAGTGTGAGCTGGCGAATGAGCGCCGCGATTTTGCCTCAGCTAGTGGAATGGTAAAGAGCTAGATTTGCAGGGCGTAGCCTCCGAGCGGGGGGAAGGAAGCGGTCGGTGCCTACTTATCATTACATCGGCTGTTTTGACATGCTGTTGCGAACTCTGAAAGCTTCTCGTACTGAAGCTGCTTACTCTTCATCTCTTCACGTCGTCTTGCCAGTCAGGCTATCGCATGGTTGTAGACACTCCCTATCAAGAGTTACCATGGTAGCCTGTAATACAGGCCGTGAGGGGTGATCTTTCTGCCGAATTCCGATTTGGCATGATGGCTGAGTATCACCTCCTTCAGTGGCTTCCTCAGAAACCTCTGCGGGTCTGAGCTAGCGATAGGATGCTTCGCAAGGCGTATAAAACTAGGTCATAGTCAAATTTCCGACGCTTGTCCTTGGTTTGCGCAACTGCTCAGTTAGATGTCACTTTCGAAGTGTGAGTTGACCTTCTATCTAGTGAGTTGTCGTGTGAGTAACCTTAACGCATTTTTGTTGACAATGCACGGGCAATCAATCAAAACCACTGCCAATTTGACTAGCAAAAGCCGTGCTGACTGACTTCTCGTCATCGTCGACGCGTCGGCGAAAGCCATTCGTGTAGCCGGGGTAACCAGAGTTGTCAGCAACATGTTGTCTAAGACGATCGCTATGGGTATAGGAAGTTGGTCGTGCGCGAAGGGCGTCCAACCCGGCTCCCAGGCTCGCGCCGCCTTGTCCAACGCCCTTGCCGCCAATAACGCTCGCGGTGGTGTCGGTATACTCCGAAGTAGCAACACTCTCACCAGCAACGCTTTCGGTACCGCGGCCGCGACCCTTATTACCCATTCGACCGTTCGATGCGGCATTAAAGCCGGGTAGACCAGGCCATTGCTCAGGGTTGAAGTTGGAGAACATAGGTGGGAAAGCAGTATTACCCAGACCAGCACCGCCCAGGGCAGAGCTGTGAATACTGGAAACGTCATCGGGGATGTAAGAAACCATTGAACTAGACTCTAAGTCGTGATGTCGATGCTGTCCATGATGCGCGGTGTAGCTACTGCTTGCACGACCGTTCGAGTAGTTATTAGAACCATACGAAGACTGTTGAGCGCGCTGACGGAATGTGTTCTTGGGCCGACTGAATTGGAGGAGTGACGTCTGGAGATTAGTCAAGGGTCCCTCTACTAGGCATTTGCGTTCCTTGAAATGAATCAGGAGGTGGTGCCATAGGTCATGCTTAGACAGAACCTTGGGGTTGCCAATAATGACAACACCAAACTTAGCACGAGTGAGAGCTACATTCAATCGTCGAGGGTCAGATAGGAAACCGATGCCTTGGTTATCGTTAGACCGAACACAAGACAAGACGATGAAGTCTTTTTCACGGCCTTGGAAAGCATCGACTGACGCGACTTCGACTTCTTTATAGGATTCTTTCTTGAAAGTGCCTGTGTTTTGCATAGTGGTTACAATGTAACTTCGTTGACCCTCATACGGTGTGATAACACCAATATCACTAGGACGCACTCCAGCCTTAAAGAAACGTGTCACGATCTTTTCGACATTTGATGCTTCTGTTCGATTGAGGTAGGACGTGCCCGACGCAGAAATCTCTTCGTTGCCTAGATTAGACCAGAACATCATTGGCATCTCCGCGACGGGCCAGGGGAAATCTACATCCTTGCGGATTCGACTAGGAGCTGAAACTCCATTCTGCAGAGATCCCTCGTAGAACATATTTGATGGGAATTCAGAAAGACATGGATGCATACGGTACTGGATATTGAGTCGAATAGGGGTAAAGCCCAGTCGTACCAAACGCTCAAAGAGCGACTGGTTCAGACCAGCCTTGGCGGCTTTTTTATTCATGATAACAGGCCCCAACTGTTTGTGGTCTCCAACGAGAACAACCTGCTTGCAGCCGAGAACTAGAGGAATCATGCACTCCGGCTCGGCGGACTGAGTCGATTCATCAATGAGAACATTGCGGAACTTTATTTTTGCTAGGCGCGGGTCTCCAGCACCAACGCACGTACAACATACGACGTCAGCATTGCCGAGTATTTCGCGCTCAGCAGCTCGAGTTAGCTGCTTGAACTTTTTCTCGTCTTGGCTGGACAATTCTCCGTATTCCCCTTTCAGCTGAGACAACTTCATCAGCTCCGGATTGCTGTCGAGCATACGAACCTGCTCATGGAGAGCCAGAAAGCTGACGGACGATTCTACATCCTCACGAGATTTGGCAGTTAGTCGGACAACTTTGAGACCAGTGAGATTAATACGTTCACACAGCTGATCTACTGCAACGTTTGAAGGTGCGCAAACGAGGACTTGTCCATTATCTTGCTTGGCAAGGTGATAGATAATAGTGGCAGAGGTTACAGTCTTGCCGGTTCCTGGGGGCCCTTGAATGAGACTAAGAGGAGTGCTTAGAACAGCCTTGATGGCACTAATCTGGCTCCCATTCAGCTCTGGAAGACCTGGAGCGCTGAACTTCTTAGGTAGCGTAGTCTTCATGGGTCCAGCGGCCACCTCGTGGCCAAGGAGCTTGTGGAAGATATAACCAGACACGCTGAACTCGTCTACCGCAAAATTCCTCATGGCGACTTGCATGCGATCATACGAGGTAGCCTTCCAGACATAATCAGCGGAAAAGTTGTGAGTGCATTCGGTCGGGACAGATTTATCATTGCCGGTCTTGCGTAACTCTAGAGCCACCTCATCAGATTGGTTATTCGGGATTTTGATGACGTATCCAACACCCTCCCAAGGAGGACGTAGTTCTCCCTTGTACTTAAGCCGCATTTCGTCGCCGACTGCCAGTTTCACATCGCCAGATTCTAACTTGGGAAAAGTAAAGCTCGCGACGTGCTTATAGTTGAGACCTACATCCCATCGAACAATTAAACCATCCTCGGACTGGGCCTCTTTGAGTTTCTTGTCGTAATCGGATTCCATCTTGACTAAGGGGCCGAAGATGTTCTGGTACTGATAGGGATCTTCATACTTCAGGAGGACGGGGAGTGGATCATCGTCGATACTAGCGGCCTTCTCCAAATCTGCCACGGTAGCATTGGCATCGTCCTTCCACATCTCCTCTAGCTTGGCAATTTGTGGAGGGGTAAGATGTCTGGCACGGAGCTGCTCGGCGTCAGTGGGCGCAGAGACGAGCCAGCTCAGGAAGGCACGGTCTTCAATAAGAGGCTGCCATCTAGAGATATCCCAGCTCATGTCCTTGGACGATGGAGTGGCAGCACAGGGCTGACGGCACAGGAGGACGACCACGGTATCAGATTTCGCGGGGATGAACCCAAGAAGGAAGACATTCTTAGTGCCACAATTGTAGCACTCGAGGGTAGTATCACCAAGGGCAGATTGAGGGTGAAGCTGGACTTCTTTGTGGCGGGCTCGAACAAGGTGATTGACAATGTGCGAAGAGCTTGCGTTGCCTCGTGCACTGCAGAACCATTTGTTGCAGGCCAGACACTTGACGACAGAGCTCGGCGAGTGGATGCCACAGTACGCGCAGGCATGGGGAGGAAGGGCTTTGTCCTCTTCGGGTGTCTTGAAGGTGAGGCCCTTCAAAGCGTCGACGGGGGCGCTAGCCAAACTCTCGTTGTCGTCGTCGTCGAAGGCTTCGGTCTCATTGTCATCGTCGTCATTCTGGCGCCTCGTACCGCCTAGGCCTCCTCGGCCATTGTACTTACCGAAGAGCAAGCTCTCATCGGGGTCGAGAGTAGACATGTCATCTTCGCCAGCGTTAATGGTAGTAGCGGAGTTTGAGACGAGGTGGTTGCCGAGATGGGTGAAGGCGTCCATCTTTCTAACAACACCGCTCGGCGGCAGGGATCGTCGATTTCGGGAAAGTACTCGAGAGAACGCCCTGCCGGGGGAGTCGGTGACGGCAGATGAGTCCTCGAAGCGCCAGTTGTATTATCTCAACGCCTGGCGAAAATGCCCGCAACGGGGCCTGGCACAGGAGTGGTATGCGGACGAAGAGATCGTCGGAATGGAGACGGTGGTGGGTGGCGGTTGTAGTGGGATCTGCTTGCGATTTAACGGAATGAAAAGCACCAGATCACATCATTGACAAAGTGGAACAGATGCACAGAGTGGTAGTGCTCTCCGGTATATACGAAAGAGAACCAAGCCACGGTGGCGTTGTGTTGAGAAAGGCAGATGACGGGAGGAGAGGGAGAGGCGATATAATTCACACCGCGAGGTGGGCGTGGGCCGAAGGAAACTTTGGGGTGGTTCGCCTGTGTTTGCGATTCCGCAGTTCATCGCAATGCAGAGTTGCACTGCGATAGAGATAGATAGATAGAGGCATTCTTTTTTCGAGCGTGGGCCGCTAGAACAGGTCTCCCACACGCTACGACGCCACTACAGCCTGCCTGTGTACCTGCTGTAGCCTGTGCTTGTGCGCCGGCCACTATCTACCATAGGTACCTACTGCGTTCCTAGGTAGGCTGCTGCAGCCGCCGGCGCATGGTGGGCTGGGTTCCACCCAGCCAAGTGCTCGGTATCTCCACCTATCTATGTAGGTACTCCCTCTCCAGCCAATAAGCCTTGCCCCGCCAAAATTTCTTGAACGCCAGAAAAGTACAATATGTAATTTATTGACATTTACGCCTACCGGTACACACGTACCTGGTATATATTATCTCTCCATATAACTATCTTAGCTACATCATCGTTTATGATTCACACTTGAAATCATCACCCTTGTAGACTCTTCAATTAGGCTACGGTTGTCAATCGCACCACCGCTTTCAGAATTCCCAAGCGTTATCTATCCTCATATCCTTCCCCCGATAATACTACTTCGTCTCGCCTCCATATCGCAATCACCACCGCCGTCATGATTCGCAAGAATGCTCGCGCAAGGCGAGATTTCCTCTACCGAAAAGCTATCCTTCTACAAAATGCCGAGGTGTCCGAACGTAGATCAAAGTTGCGCGCCGCCCTCGCTAGCGGTCGTCCACTCGACCCTAGCATCGCGAATGACAAGGCCCTGCGAAAGGACTTCCAATATGACGAATCCGCTCAAGATCGGTCTATCCAGGACGAACTCGAACTAGACGACGAGTACCAACATCTCTCCGGGCTGGTAGACCCCCGCGTCCTCATCACAACTTCGCGAGATCCTTCGACGAGGCTTCAGGGTATGACACTTCGGAATCATTCGCCGGTCTGAAAATATTAACCTAGGAATAGCTTTCAGCAAAGAAATCCGGTTACTTCTACCAACAGGAATTCGCGTAAGTAATGTCAAAACCACAACTAATTATCTGATTACTGGTCAAAGAAACGCAGACCCCCAACCAGTTTCATGTCTGAACACCGATATGGACATTACTGACTCGAGGTGCTAAAGTTGAACCGTGGTGGTACCATTCTTCCCGAGCTCGTCAAATCAGCACAATCCGCCGGATTAAGTGATATAGTGGTGAGTGGTAGCTTTGATAGATCCATGTAAGCAGCTAATCATAATGAAAAAGTTGTTGCACGAACACAGAGGCCAGCCCACAGGTCTCACGTTATCACATCTTCCCTTCGGGCCAACAGTGTCTTTTTCCCTCGTAGGTCTAAGATTACCTCGTTATTGAAGATCAATGGCTGATTTTAAGGAAGCATAATGTCGTGCTACGCCACGATATTCCAAACTCCCTTCGAGGCACAGTGAGCGAGTCTTACCCGTAAGTCCCATGCAGCTCCCAAAGCAAGAACAAAAGCCTCCACACGAGAACTTTGTTATACTTCTACGAAACTCGGGAATCCTCATATTTACCATGAAAGCAAGCACTAACTATTGGTTTTTGTTTTTAGACACCTAATATTCGAAGGTAATTACTTATTTTCGTCTTCTGACAAGCTCTAGACTAAGCATAATCCCAGGTTTTTCGACACCTTTAGGTAAACGCATTGTTAAAGTACTCCAGCATATATTTCCACCCCGTGAGACAGCTAGCAAACTTGGCTCTCGGGTTATAACGTTCAAGAACATTGACGACACAATAGAGGTATTATATGGACCCCCTGGCCCTCTTCATGTTGTATCTCTAGAGCACAGATTACCCAACTCGAGGGTTTCTTAACCTTCAATTACTGCATTATCAAGAGAACAGTTAGAGCCGTGGTCGTGAACAACGATTGCTGACTTAGTCTCGAATAGGTTCGCCATCATGTTTTCGTGCAAACTGGGTGAGTATTCCGAGATCTTTCATCTAACAGATAACGGATCGTTTCTCTCAGATATTTCCAAATTGCCACCAAGACGTTGTTATCCACAGTAATTACTAACCTATCGGCTGTGGACAGATATGACTCAGTCGAGTTGAGTGAGGTTGGTCCGAGAATGTCGATGAAGCCGTTCCAAATTCGAGCCGGATTGCTAGATCAGCGAGATGGAGATGTTGAGTGGGCTCTCACCAACTATACGCGGACCAGTCGAAAGAAGAACTATCTCTAAGTTCCACATATCGTCCTTAGTGGCCTAGTCACAGCTTCATAGGAATGCATGGCGAAAGGGTGAACGCTGAATCTCTTCGCGGATCCGGGCGAAATGCCAGACGAGAGCGAAGGTGTCTTGGGTGGTCCTTGTCAGGATCTTTTCTCCTTGATAACCACCAAAAGCATACAAGATCTCATAGATGAGCAATTCCAGAGCGGAGCATCGAATCATGTCGTTTTGACCTGCACAACAGTTGGGTCGTGATGCAGTCACTCGTAGAGGCTATGATCAGGAGATAAAGTTCTACCGTCACCCCACCTTTTCAAAAACAATCCTTAATAAGGCGAGGAATGGCGTTCAACAAGTCCGAATGGGAATGAGGATGGTGGGAGCTGCTCAAGGCCTACGCTTGGGTTACCAATACATTTATCGAGCCTTCTTGCTTCTCATCGGGTTGAGTGGGTTCTACAGTTCGAATTGCCTGAGACAGGAAAAGAATATGATGAGTTTTGTAGCTCCGCTACCCAATTCATTAAAGAATCAGGAGTCATGGTGTAGACTAGAAAGATCTCTATTTGGACTGAAAGAAGATACGTTTAAAGAAGTTGAGTCATCTCATCAGAAGCCAACAAAGCTCACGATAAGGTAAAAGAACAAGCAGCAGAATTCCAACCTTGAAATTAGGAGAGTTATTCCAGAATGACTTCCGACCGTATTCAAACGCCGCCCCAGATTATTGTTTACGCTATAAGCCTTAGGTAGCCGCTCACCAATCTTGCATATACAACGCCGAAGTCGACCAGAGTTCGAGCAGCAATAATCTAACCTAAACGTTATCTTGGAAACATATAGCGCTTGGTATTTTTGCATGCCCATTTGGGTTCATCGTGGCGAAATTGGTCTACCTATGAGAAAGAATTGAAGAGGTCACAGCCACAGTTTGTTACGTACCAACGCTACCTACCTTTCGCCGTTGCCGAAAGGCTGTGCACTATTTTTAGCGAATACCTCCCTATCTGTATATAAATGTACGTATTCCATGGAGACTGTGGGCTATGGAGATGGAGCATCCTGCTTGTTTAGGTTAGATCCTCACCGAGGTTGGTCTACGCAGTAAGCTACCTATGCAGGCAGGTAAATCAAGACGACAACCTCCATCTATGCCTTGTCTAAGCCATCTAGCCTTCGTACTAAGTACAGCAGTACCCCATGTAGGTTACCTTGGGCATATGCATTACTATACTCCGGAGCTAGGTGTCTGCTCTTGATGAAGAGCTCCCATGATTGCTAGGTAGTCCTAGACTCCAAGATACAGTAGTACATCTTATATACTCCGTATGTGATATTCCTAAGTGAAGATCTTCAGTGGAAGGGACAAAACGGTCTTTTTGTTTGATGCACGACACTAGGTAAATGAGGTAAATGACTAGAATAGAGGCTAGGCACTGCAGGGGTCCGACGTCATCTCGCAAATTGCTCTAGTCTACACTAGTGTACTCAGTAAGGTTAAGTAAGTAGCAGTGTAGTACGCGAGTACACATAGTATACATAGTAACCAGGTACCACAGCCAGCGGCTCGAAACAGCTGAAATTCATCGCAGACCTGTCACTCCACTCCCAAATTTCCAAACACCCTCCCACTCTATACTACCTACCTTACTAGATGCCTGCTTAGTACTCTGCAACTTCAAATCCTCCTTCTCAGCCCTGCAACCAGACACAGACGTCCACCCTCGACACGTTCCAAAACACCATTGACACTCGCATTTTACCACTCTCATCCCGACTATGTCTCACAACCCGTACCAGCAAAGCCCGGCGGCTGAGCAGGGATACGGGTATGGCCAGGTCAGTACAATCGAAAACACGACAACAGCCCCGTCTAACCAGAGTTCGCGACTGTAGGAGCACGAATTACAGAATTACGCTCAGCCGGCGCCGACACTGCCGCAGCAAGAGTTCCTCGGTCGCATTGAGTTCCTCCGCAACGAGGTCGGCACGCTGTCCAACAATGTCCAAACCATTGGCTCCCTACACCAGCGATCGCTCGCCGAGGCCGACGGCGGCGTATCCGGCCAGCAGCTTGAGCGCATCATCGCCGAGACCCAGAGCCTGAACGCCGGCATCCGCGACCAGCTCAAATTCCTCGCCAACGACGCGAACAGGACCACCGATGGTAGCCGTGCTGTCAAGGAGCGCCAGGTCAACACTATCAAGACGCAGTTTGAGCGTGAACTACGAAGCTATAGAGAGGAGGAGACCTCGTTCCAATCCCGCTACCGTGACCAGATTGCCCGCCAATACCGGATAGTAAATCCCGAAGCAAGCGAAGACGAGGTCCGTCAGGCCACTGAAGCCGATTGGGGTAACGAGGGTGTCTTCCAGACAGCAGTATGTGTCTACTCTATGCCTTCCATTGTATCAAGCCGTTGAACGGTTGTTAACGCGCTTTCTAGCTTCGCACCAACCGGACTGGTCAGGCGTCGTCCGTTCTCGGTGCTGTCCGCGCCCGACACAACGAACTGCAGCGCATCGAGAAGACGCTTCTGGAGCTCGCCAATTTGTTCCAGGATCTTGCCGTATTAGTAGAGCAGCAGGAGGTGCCGGTGGCTCAGGCCGAGCAGAACGCTGAGGACACAACCAAGTACATGGAACAGGGTAACCAGCAGGTCAAGAAAGGTATTATCAGCGCCCGGAACGCCCGCAAATGGAAATGGTGGTGCCTACTTATTGTTATCCTCATTATTGCAGTCGCTGTCGGTGTTGGTGTCGGTGTGACAGAGGCCAATAAAGCAGCGTCGGGACACTAAGAAAAACAGAGGGCAGATCCCACTTACAGCACCTCCCTCAGGCACGACTATATTAAACATCATCCAGACGACAAATGGCGGAATGAAAACCCAAAAGAACCGACCACACAGATATTCGACGATGACACTGACTAGACTATATTAATTCCGATTTTCTTTTATTCTTTTGTTCATCAAATCTTCTCTTGAATTGGGCACATTCCAATTGATCGCCTAGTTGGCACAGCAGAAAGAAGAGAAGTCCACTGACATCTTCTTTTCTGTATACACCATTGTGTATTTTTGCGTGTATTTCCACCCCCACATGTCTGTACGTCGGTCTATAACGAAGGGAGTGTTGAGAGAGGGGCGCTTTGGATTTTTCGATCTCCCCTTGCGGTACAGGGGATAGGTGCTCATCCCGATAGGCAGGCAGGCAGGCATTTTGTTAAATAAGCTAGCGTGGTAATGACAGAAAAGGTGAAATTCACGATACAAATATCGCCTTCTATTTGAGCGCCTCCTGCGGAAACTCTTCTGCCACAAGTGGTTCTATGTCATCAAAATCAAGCTCACGCATCAGGTTGGTCGTAAAGTATAAAAATGAGATTAACTAGGAGCCGTGTATCGTCGAATATCCTATCTTCATTGTCTTGTACTCATGGATCACAATTATTCATGCCTCAGAAAACTGTGATAGGTGCCTTAGGTTATGAGGATATTACCCATGTCTACCACATAAAACAACTTGAAGTCTCGCTGCGGTCTCCTTTAGTAGACTGGTCAGAATATTACACAGCTCACCGGTACCTGGAGAGATGTCTCTTTTTTGCGTCTTAGAACATCCGGTGTCTATTTTCAAGTTATATTATCAATCACCTGTTTGATATCAACAAATGTGAGAAATACAGTTTCTTTCAGACTTGTCTTGAGAAGCCAAACAAACACTATTCATACGATGGAATTCTAATCGATAATATTGAAACAGGGTTAACTATGTTCACACTATAGATACATAAATATAAAGGATTTCCGTATCTTTCTTTTTTTTTTCTTTTTTTTTTCCGTTTTTTCTTTACAAAAAGGAGCCGAAGTAAACTTTAGATATCCTTTAAAGCGTAAATTGGAACAGATAAGCAACAACAGGCCTATTCTGATCACCCAGTCGTTCAACGTATACCTCGATTTTCTCACTCGCTCGAAGATGCCCAGAACAGGAATAAATGAGAAATTTGTCGGTGACTTGAGAGCAGATATATGTCTGCTTACATCCATACCTACGAACTTTAGTGCCTATGGCCTGCCTCGATGAAAATATCTGCGCAGGATGATCGAGAGCGGCTCGAAATACGAGATTGTGGCCTTTAGTATGAAGCTTCAACCTTTTCTCTATGCCCACCCTCTAGTAACGTCAGCCGAAAGACTTCACACGTGCAGCTAGATTGGTAGCTTGTCCGCATATAATACTAATGCCCGCTAGGTAGCCTTAAAAAGAATACATCAGTATCGTGTCACACCACTTATGTAGTCAAGACGCCGCCGAGAGCATTGGTATATAAAAGATACGCTTGTATTATTGTTTTAACGTTTTTGGCCCTATACTCCTACCCATCGTAAAATCATTAAACGACCCTTTTCCCCTTCCCCTCTCCTCCCCTCCCCTCCCCTCTCCCAAGTCCGCTCACCATCATCATACCCCTTAAACGCCAGCCTCCGGGGCAGCATTCGTCTTGGCGGTATCGAGGCTCATGCGCCCCATCTGCCCAGCCATGCTCAGGCCGGTGCCCTTCCGCGCAGTGAGCGCCTTCTGCCACCTCTTGGCGTCGCGCGAGGGCTCGCCGGCGCCGTGGAGGCCGAGGATCTCCATGAGCTCGGGGATCTCGGCGTGGTCGCGGGTGGTGCGCATGCGATGGCACCAAGTGACGCACTTCTCCTCGACAGGGGGGGCATTAGCACCGGCACCAGCATCAGCGTTGGTGTTGTCGTTATCGCCGGCGATAGGGGCGGGCGACGAGATCGGTGTCTCGAGGAGGCCCGAGGCGGGCTCGAAGAGGAACTCGCCGCCGACCTGGCGCTGGTCGCCCATCTTGGTGACGAGCCCCGTCTTGACCTGGCGCAGGCCCTGCACGATGCCCGAGACCACCGTGTGCGCGACCGTCTTGTCCTGCAGGTAGGCGGGCCGCGGGCCCATGCTGAAGGTCCGCGCCATGCCCAGCTCCTGGTACAGCCGCCGCGTCGGGTCCGCGTACACGGGGAACGCGCAGCCCGTCTCCTTGACGTACGTGTCGATCAGCTCGTGCGCGCCGCACCCCACCACCACGATGAACGTGCTCACGGGAAGCGCCAGCAGCGCCTCGGGCGTGATCGACGTCGACAGGGTGCGGAGGTATTCCTGGCAGTTCTGCGGCGACGGGGAAAAATTTTCCTTTGCGTTAATTCAAATTCATCTTCATTTTCATTCGTTCATTCGTTCCTTCATTCATTCAACCCCACTTATGTTTTTACTATCCTTTTTTTATTTTATGTTTTGAAACATCATGATGTCATGTGAGACATACATACATATAGATATTTATAAATCGGAAAATAGAAAAGGGCTACTTACACCGCAGAAGAAGTGGCGCACGAAGATGACAAGAATGCGCCGCGCAACGTTATGACCGGAATATAAGCTCTTGAAGGGGTGCGTCTTGCCGGCGTGGTCGAAGACGGTGTAGTTCTCTATGGCCTTGAGGACCTGCGGTGAGGGGATCTCGTTGTTGGTGTCGACCTCACCCTTGAAGTCTGATGGTGGGTTGACGAGTTCTTCATCGGGGGGATTGCTGCGATCGGTGTTGCCATCATTCTCCGTCTTGGCTCCTTGAGTATTCCCCGGGACGGGGTCTAGTTTCCCTTTCCCCTCGGGCATAGACGAGGCATCTGCGCCGTCAGGCTTCGGAGATGCCATAGCCATTGCGCAAACGGCTCGGTGAAAGCGATATTATAGTATTTTTTATGTTAAAGACGGACTTTGGTGAAGCGGAGTGTCAAGGACGTGAGAACAAGCTGTCGGCAAGTCTGAGTGCTGACGGTAAAAAGGGATGTGGTAGAGGATATAGGATAGGATAGGACAGAACAGAATACCTCGGCAGGTAGCAAGCAAGCAAACAACAATGCCACTGTGGGTCAGGGGTGTGTGTGGCAGGGAAACGGTAGAGACAGGCTGCGTCAGAAATTCATTTTAAACGTATAGCATTGAAATTGAAATGGGACGGCGCGAACAAAGGAAGATTCGGTCGATCGATCGTCGACGGTTGAAGTCGAAGATAGATATCGGGAATCGCACTCACTCACTTACATGCGCCCAAACAAGTCTACTTAAGCTACCAGGTAGACTAGGTAGGTAGATAAAGTAACTAACCTAGTCTACTAGGATAAGTAAGCCCGCCTGCAAGTAGTCCAAACAAGACTCCCAACCCACTACGACGACGTCTTCTCCTTAAGTACATGGCACGGGGATCGGGGTCGGCCAATCAGCTGGCATCGCCGACTCGAAGATCATCTGGACGAAAACAAGCTCAGCTTGCAGCACCCGCAGCGGTTTCAGCTTATTCCGACAGGCTATTGGATCGACGATGTGACGGGGCGCATATGCGACTTAGATGTATAGTACTGTATATGCCTGACAGGCCCCACCATCAGGGGTCAACTCCCCGTCCCCTTCTTGACGTTTCTTACCCGGTAACAGGGGGAGGCCGTGGGGAGGCCGTGGGTAGTCTAGATCCGTATACTGCGTAGTGGCGTGGACCCCCATTAAATAGACCGGATTGATCAGGCAGGATATATGTATGTATTCATTCATGTTTGTAGTGTGGCGAATGCACGGCCTCTGTAGTTCTTTACATATATTGAAAATGAGTCGTACAGCTGCGTCCAAGCCTGTGTTGCTGGCGCTTTTCAGCCAAATTATTGACTATTAATATATGCTTCAATAAGTGGCAGGTATATGTTTGGTACTTTAGTGTGAATAACTAGAACCAATTAATTCAATAGTTTAAATAGTAATATGCCGTCTGAAGCTTTGACTTAGAAGTTCGGCAGAAGTCGAAATTTGTTGTGATGGTCACATCGTCGTCCTGTCGTCCTCTGTCTTAATAAAAACGATGACGCCATATTCGGGGTTTCCTTCTAATTTGTTTGATTCGTTGCAAGGGGACGAATCTTAGAAAGTTCTCTAAGACATCAATCATTCCCTGACGTTATAGAGCTTAGGTAATCCCGTGTAAGCGTCAAGCCCCGGATCAGGGGATCAAGGACTATCGGTCGGAGAACAGGGCGCAAGAACGCAATAACAAACCGCTTATAATGTTAATTGCATAGTTCATGGGAATAGGTGGTGGTGTGGCCCAGCTCTAAAAAAAAAATGATGAAAAAAACAGCCGGTCAGTACTTCTTATACGTCAGGGGGACTTGTTACGAACAGAGCAATAAAATAAATCGAACTTCTGTGATCTCAGCTCTATCGTTGCTCCAACGCCCTCCCTCCTGCCGGCCCCACAAAGTAGAAATGTGGTTCTTTGTTCTCATCGCGCGTGCGGCATAAAATGGCCGTCGCAGACAGGCCAGCAAGAAGTGCCACTTGGCCGCCTTCGACTATGCATAGCAGGCCGAATCCTAAAGGCCCATCGAAGAGAACGAAGAGGCTCCGCTGACATAGAATCGCCACGACACTACTGTTATGCCAACCCAACGTCCCTGAATCGACTGTGATCTTTTCTTCCAGCACCCTGAAAAGCCACGGCCCTTCTATTTTCACTGCTTCGGCCATCATCCTAGGAAACCAATTACGGAATGCGCCCTGTAGCAAAGTATGCTGTCCTGGTTCAAAGCTTACTGTCGGTGCCCTAGTCGTAGAAGGGGCCATCCCTGATTCATGCTTGTGTCTTCCCACCAAGCACTTCATACACGGCCCTTTGAATATGGGCTGTGCCTCGGCTTCCAAGTAGATGGCTTTAAGTTGTAGAAATCGGCGCAATACCGAATGTTCTCAAATTGTGTCTTTCTGTTCCTTAGCTAGCAATACAGTGTTGCTTTGAACCTTTCTGTGGCAGGCATGGTGCCAGGTTGCCACCAAAGTTTAACGATGATACTCTCCCCAGCTAAAAATTCTAGAGAGTTTTAGAAAATCGGTGCTCAAGGTATTCTAGGATCATGTCAATCGTCGGTTGAAACTGAGACGATTATATGATCATAATGAAAACAGACCTTTATAGTGCTGTAAGGGCTCACTTCGAGCCTCATCGAGAGGTTGGGACCCGCGAGCCCTGTCCTAGAACTTGAAGCCCTTAAAATGGCTGAAATGGAATTTTCCTAGAAGTCCATGTTCAGATTAAAAACACTGCAAAGATGTGACCAGGTTATGTAAGGCATGATCTGAAGTAATATTGCCTTCGCCAAGCCAAAGGTGTGTCGTTGGAGCGTATGAATGTGCGTTCTCCAGAAGCTCGATGTGCCTAGGTCTCTCATCTGAATCATTTTGGTTTATGCATATGGGACCAATCCAAGTTTTGATTGGACCTAACTGTTTCATCCGCGATTCAAGCTCGAAGCAGGTGTTCTTGGTGGGTGGCATTCTCGCCAGATCACACTGAATGGCGTCGTCGCCAAGCATTTCACGGTTCCGAAAAATATGAGAGCGCGTCGAAAATAGGCAGCAAACGAGCTCGAAGCTATCAGCAGCCCGTCTAGCTTGTGGGATGGCACTGAGGTATAGGAGTCGAATGCCACTGATAGACATCTTGCGTAGAAGTCTGCACCACTAAGCACAGAGAAGGCTGAAGAGCTACGGAATCTTGCCACATGTGCGATCTTCCGTGGCCTGATCTGCTGAAGATGAAGCTGTAGTTTTATCTTGGGAAGCACTGGAACTGGGTTTATTTCCTCGAAACCCAGGACATTAGGGGGACCTATATCTGGAGACCTGTGAACCTCCTCTCAGCTACAGGGGCAAACATCTGCACTATCTGTACCATTGAGAATTTACGGCAACGTGGCACTTTACATACCCAACGATCTAGATAAAATACGTGATTTCGGTGGCGTGCCCATCGCAAATTGTCGAATCGCGAATGAGAGAGAGGCTGGTGGTGGCACAAAAGGCCCCTTGCTCTCGGCGGAGTGTGAGATGGTTAAATCATGAAACGCTTCACTAGCCGCTCCGTGAGGCTTTGAAGAGTGTCGCCGTGGGTGGGTGTGAGGAAGCTGCGAGTATCAAAAGCAATCGCCGCCACTGCCGCCGCCGTCGTTACGTGGAGAAGCCAACCAAAACGGATGCGTTCAACCCCGCCTTAGCCCATCAAATCGAAGTCATCTCTCTGCTGTGGTAAACACAACAGCTATTGTTTAGTGTGCACGACCTTCTTCATTGCTGATTTGGATTGAAAACGAGTATGTCTGATCTCTTGTATACTAACTATCCCTAAATATTCTAGACTACACTAACACAGACCGATGGCAAAAGCGACATTGACAAAAGGCCACTGACTCATACGGCATACGAATGGGCACCAATTCTCAACTACATCATAATAGGAAAAAGCAAATACACAACATGATGCATGTTCCCGATTCAATAATAAGCAGCGGCTCTATCGACTATCCAAGTATGTATAGAAATGTAACGTCGTGGAAGCACATTGCACTACCTCTCATATTTACACCGAAGTCCTTCTCGCCCATTGGCCAACGATCCGAGTCGTCTGACGACCCATCAACATCGTCAAGCCCAATCTCCATCCCATTGACAAAACCCCATAAGTTCCGCAATGAACCGTCAATCCCGCATTCCACGCCTGCTCCTCCTCCTCACCGCAGCCGCTTTGCTTCGGCCCGTCTCGGCAGAATGCAGCATCGTCCGTCGCGGACTTTCCCGGGACATATTACTACTCGGCACGGTGCTCACAGAGAGGGGAGCATTGCACGACTCGTCCGTCTTCATACAGTCAGGTAAGATCGCCCACGTCGGCGACATCTGCGGGCTTGGGACGAGGGGCGGCGACGCCACCGTGTTGAACTGCCCGGGGTCCGTCGTGTCGCCGGGCTTCATCGACGCCCACGAGCACATCGACTACTCGACCGTCGAGCCCTTCGCGGACATCGGCGAGCGCGTGGGCCACCGCCACGACTGGCGCCTTGGTATGCGCAACCACACCATGCGGGCCGTGGCCGTCAACGGCAGCGTGTTCGACGCTACGGCCTGGGGCGAGCTGCGCCACTTGTTCTCGGGGACTACGTCTATTATTGGCGGGCAGAGTGAGTAGTGATGTTATATATCCCCGATGTCATATTCTTCCCGTCTCCGACAACAGTTTTCCGAGACAAAAGACTTCTTTCCGGGCAATATTCATATCCAGGAGGAGAGGGGGGGAGGGGCCTCCCAATAACTTTAAAGCCACTCCAATACGCGCCCGAAATAGCAATTACTAATTCCAAATATCACAGTGGTCCCAGGCCTAGCTCGAAATCTAGATTTCACAGACGGGCTAGAAGCGGGGTTGGAACCCCGCGTGGTAATCTACGACACGTTCCCCCTGAAAGACAGCCCCGGGATCCTGCGCCACGGCGACTGCGACTACGGGCCGGACCCCATCGACGAGGCCACGGCCACGGGGTACCACCGGTACATCGGGCATATCGGCGAGGGCGTCGACGCCGAGGCCGCCAACGAGTTCGCGTGTCTGTCTAACGGGACCTTCGACACGATCCCGGTGCTCGGCGGCTGGGGGTTGAGCACCGACATGGTCGCTGCCAATGTGGTCCTCGTGCACGCGCTGGGGCTGACGCCGCGCGACTTCGATGTCGTCGCGGCCCGCGGCGCCAAGGTCGTCTGGTCGCCACGCAGCAACATGTCGCTGTACGGAAAGACGCTCAACGTGAGCTACTTGCTCGGGGCCGGGATAACGGTCGCGCTGGGCACGGACTGGCTGCCCTCGGGCTCAGCCACGATGGGGAGAGAAGCGGTGTGCGCCGCCTCTGTCACGGACGAGGTTTTCAACGTGACGCTTTCGGCGAAGGTGCTGTGGGAGATGGCGACGGTCAACGCCGCAGTGGTAGCGGGGTTCGAGGATCAACTCGGCTCACTCGAGGTCGGGAAGCTCGCCGATATTGTGGTTTTCGGAGGCAATTCATTGGAGGACGGAGAGCGTGACGGCGATTCCGTCGACCCATTTGGACAGGCTATCTTCGCTCCACAGGAGAAGATTGAGCTTGTTCTACGCGGTGGGAAGGTCCTTCTCGCGAGCTCTGAGATAAGAGACTTGGCTTCGGGGACCTGTGAACTAGTTGCCTTTGGCAATGCAGATAAGGTAGTGTGTGTTGCAGACGAGTTAGGATCTTCGTTCAAGGAATTGGAAACTTCGCTTCAGGGTGTGTATCCCGCTGTGCTACCAGAGTTACCTCCGTATGAGCCAACTTGTGAACCGTATAGTTAGTTCTAGCCAGTACAATTAGATAGACGGAGATTCTTAAAACATACTGATAAAGATTCCTTATTAATATGTGCTGATACTCGCTCTTTTTTTCCACGGGGCTTTAGTTACAAGAACATGTTGTAAGAGTTTGTTTAAGAATAATTATTCTATAGAGCCATCTGTTCTGACACCGAGGTTCGATACCAAGTCGATTCAACAGAGCCGTATCATAACACCTGCTTAGGGGGATGAAATTGGCATCGACATTCGCGTCCATGCTCTCAATATACGCGGTCATTAACTGTTCAATGCAAACCACCAACTTGACGCAACTCTCTACCTACATAGTAGGTATTATACGAACTTATCTAGGTATTTCATGACTATAACTGCGCCAGACACATGAGCTACAGAAAAGAAAGTGCAACCCATTAGCATATAAAGCACTCAACTGCTACATGTAAGGATTCACGACATTACAAGACTGTGCTTTAATTTAACAATTTTTTATTTATATTTTTTTTTCCTTTTTTGGCTAAACACAGGATCTCGTCATATCGCCCTCTTTAAGAGAGAGTGGTACTAGTAGATAGGTATATACAGTAATTGGTACAGTAGTGTGCGATTACGTTATACTTGGACTCCCATTATAGCCTGCCGGCCAGCCAATACAGCCAGCCGGAGTCCCGAAGACCACTAGGTCTTTCCTTTCAATGAGTGAGCGGGATTCGCCAAACTCGCAAAAGCTGTGCAACTTAACACCTCGACGCGGTTTTGCCAAGCGATCTTGTGCCAGTACCCATGCTACAAACTAATAAAGGTCGATGCCGGCCGAGGACGGAGAGGTCCTTGCCAAAAAAAGCCCAAGTGCTTAGCGGGGACCACCAGGGAACGCAGAAGCCATACCTTGGCCCATACCATGCAGTTTAGCTGCAAGTTGAGGGTAGTTCTCTTGGACTTGGATTTGTGTTCTTGTCGCCTCAGCATATGACAGAGCGTTGACAATTTCTCCCGGAGTTCTTGCTAACTCAGCAGCTCTCTCAAAATACTTTAGTGCCTCGGTGATCTTGCCTTGCTGCAAGAGAAGCTGCGCCATTGTAGCAACAGCGATATCACACTCGGGATCAACTACACAAACTTGTAAGCATAACTGTTCGGGCTACGATCATTAAGGGGCTCCTTACTAATCAAAGCCTTCTCGCAGAGTTGCTCTGCCTCGGTAAAGTCGGATTTTTGTTGGAACAGTGTGAGCGCCTTGTTGATGAGAGGCAGGACATTCATGGACATGGGTTTAGTCTGCTTCTCCATGTCCATGGCGGTGTCAAACTGCTGGACCGCATCGTCATATTTGCCCTGGTCAAGGAGGAGCTCGCCATAGTAGTTATAGACGTCTGGTACACGGCTGAAGTTCTTGATGCACCGACGGAAGGTAGCCATTGATGAGGCGACGGAACCCATCTTGTACTGTGTCACACCAAGTTGGATATGAGAGAAGATGAATGTATTATCAAGGTCAATCGACTTTTGGTAGTCCTTTGCAGCGTTTTGCCACTCGCCGTGAATGAAATGGAGTTGGGCACGATGGTAGTAGATGTCGGGATCATCCGCATTTTGTCTAATAGCGCTCTCGATATCTGCAGCCGCCTGATCACGATTACCTAGATTTTTGTCAGACAAGAATTCGCAGAGTGTGCTATATATGTCTTACCCGTTTCTAGGTGCATGCTAGCACGTTTCACATAGCTCTGTGTCATAGAGGGGTCAAGCTCAATGCTCTTATTCAAGTCCTCCAAGGCCTCATCTTGGGATCCGCGCAAGCACCTGAAGGTGCCACGCATATTGTAGGCAAGCGCCTCATATTTCCCTAGGTCGCCGAGCTCAAGAGCTTGCTCAAAGGCAGTGGCAGCCTCTTCATAACCGTCATGCGTCTTCTTCTCCATAGCTCGGAGACCAACCTGTAGCTGGCCCTTTCCGGTAGAATCAGGGAGCTCTACAGAATCGTCCAAACCAGCAGGCCGAGCTTTCTCGCGGAAGCTTTGAATGTAATTGGAAACAAACGTCGGGCTGGGGAGCTTGTTAGGATTCTTAGTCCTCAAGATCCCTTCGGCTTTTTCTTCGGCAACCACTTTGAGCAGCTTCTCAACTGACATGGCACTACTCTCGTTCCGGAACTCGTCGATAATACAGCTAGCGGTGAAGTCTAAGAGAGATTCGCTGTACTTTTCAAGATGCTCGTAGGCAGTGGCCCGTCGGTTTAGGGCTTTGACGTATAGGGGATCGAGGTTCAGGGCCGCAGTCGTGTCCTCGACGACTTTCTCCCACTCGCTGAGGGCATTGTAGCAGGCGGCCCTATTAGAGTAGAATATGGGATCGGGCTTGCATATGATGGCTTTTGAGTATAAGTCTTTGGCCTTGTTGTAATCCTTACTACCGAAAGCCTTGTTACCGGCGGCCTTTAACTTCTGGGCGAAATCATTTCGCTGCTGGGGGGTAAGAGCAGTGACCGTGGTCTCGTCAATATCGGGAAGCTCATCAGCGCTCTCCACGGCGGCAGGCTTGGGCTGTTCTGGGGTAGGGCTGGCCGACTTGGCGAAAGCGTCGGCCTGGCGTTCTGCCTCCTTCTTTTTCCTTCTCTCCTTCTTGCTCAATTTGGGTTGCGCTGATCCCTTGGGCTTCTGTGCATGCATCAGACACCAATTAGCCCAAGCGGGCAGACAAACAAGACAGCGAATGAGTGAACCAGCTTACCACATCGCCATTCAGGAAGTATACAACACCAGCTCCCGTCACAACGACTGCTACTCCGGCGATTGTGTAGACCAACGCCTTGTTCTCGGATGCCCAATTGGTAAGCCGGTCCCAGACGGAGGACTCGACGGGAACAGCAATGGGCTTGGCCAGGTTCGGCACAGGCGGTGGTGCTGCAGAAGCGCCCGACATGGTGGGAAAGTGTCGAAGAAATACAGGAAGAAGATCCGCCGTGTACGACCGGGTGCTGCTAAGATGGGACGCGAGGCCGTGAAACGAGACTCGGAGAAGTCGGTGTGTTGAACAGATGAGGGCGGGTGGAAGATGCGGTGGTTGTAGCAGACAAGGTGGTGTAGGTAAATAGATCGAACGGTCGGCAATGATGCGCTTTGGAGGAGCTCGACAAGTTAAAAAAATTAGTAGCGCGGCTCGGGGCTTGGCACTTAATCGACGACCTCATCAGGTAACCTCAACCCACCTCAGGTATCTCGTAGTAGGTGCTATAGGTATATGATACCAGCTACACCTACCCAGGTACTTAAGCAGCTAGTACCTGCTGGAAAACGCTCCCCCCAGCCAAATTACGTATTGTCCGCTGATTGGTACCTAGGTGTTGTAGGCCACCGAGTATAGGTTGGCGGTGGTCAATCGCTACGTTGGCCGCGCACCTACTTTAATTACCTAAAATAGGTGTAGTCCCAACAAGGGTAAATCTACCCTAAGTACCATGTACTTTTTTATAGCTGCCACTTTTAGCTGCCCACCTACCTAACCTTAAGTATGTACATGCCTAGTATAACTACCTGGTAGGTAAATAGTTGCCTATTAACTAACTACATATATTAATTGTAAGTTGGCCGACCTACTGATATTTGATTGTACACATGCTTCAAGTTTGCAATGGCGAGTTGCGTTTCCTGCATGAAAATTCGCTTAATCATAAGTGTATACCTTTATGATAGTGAATTCAATTGGACTTCATCCCTGACTTACTCCAAGCAATTACTAGGTCTAATAAGACGAGATGGACGGACTCAAACTGTTCACCACTATCCGATGTGATACAGAACTTTTGAAAGTCAGCGATCAAACGTCGACTGACGTTGGTTTTAATCGAAATCCTTCTCCTTTCTACATGCTCGACTTTCACCGCGATCGTATGCTTAAGGCCGCCGTTCATTGGGGCTGGGATGCTGCTATTAGGACGCTCGATGGAGAGGACGGCCTGAAAGCCCTAGATACCTTCCTACGAGAGAATGTCACAAATACTGCGGACGCGCCTTGTGCAGCTAAGGTTCTCATTGATAGAGATGGTACCTTGAGTATCGAGAAACGGCCGACGGGACCTGTCCATCTAAATAATCTTTTCCCCTCATATCTTCCAGCGCCATCGGGTCCTCTTGGTAGGGATTCTTCAGGAGTTGACAGGGTCCCGGAGAGGAATTTCAACTATGAAATACTGGTAGATGGGCAGACTACGACAAAGTCCGAGTTCACGCACTTCAAAACCACCCATAGACCTATGTATGAAGGTGCAAGACATCGAGCTGGCATCAACAATCCCGCCGACAAGAGAGAGGTTCTTCTTGTTAACCAAAACGATGGGTCCATAATGGAAGGCAGCATTACAACGCCGTATTTTTGGAGAAACGATAGATGGGTTACGCCACCAGTCGCGACAGAGTTCAACATCGCACAAGGAAGTGGTGGCAACAGCGGCACAAGTAGAAGGTGGGCGCTGGAAAGGTAAGCATGGAGTTTCTCGAACTGTGTGGGAGCTTGGGGCTTAGACTGAACTTGGTAGGAATCTCGTTGTTGAAGATATCGTCTATGCCGATTCACTTGTTGATGGAGAGGAATGCTGGATTAGCAATGGCTTAAGGGGATTTATTCATTGCAAAGTGAAACTTCCCTGAGCCCCTATTTATCAGAATGGTAAATAGTCGCCTCCAACGGAAATTTAGAAGTCATGGCTGTAGTTAGCGGCTGCCCGTGAACTGCCGCTGCAGCATACAGCCCCCCTGCGAATCGTTTTGGCTCTCTCGTCTGATTGCTCGAACGTTGAGAAACCATTCCCCCCCTCGCACCCAAGAAATCACCCCCGGTACAGAACTATCTATCTTCTTTACCAATCCAGTTTCTCTCTGAGTGTATAAAAAGCTAGGCCTAGAGTGTGGCTAAGATGCTTGTTGTAATGGACCATATTATCAACAGCAGAAGTCTCCTTCGTCACAGTGGGAAAAAAAATAGTATTGTGATAGTAATATTAGAAGGCACACGTCTCACGTTAACAATACCCACGATAGCGGGCTTGACGTCTGGCAATAAGACCGCTGATGGTAAACAAGGCACCACTTACAGAACCTGCTACCTAGGTAGTTGCGACTTGTGCTATGAGACGCGTGCCTTCTTTGAGTCTTTGAAACAAGACGGAAAAACAGAGAATAGCACCCGAGCTTATCTTTTGGATTCGGCCTGGTGCAAGAATACAGGAACTTGGCTTACCTCTTCTTCTTCCCTTAAGCAGTCATCAAATCACCTTTATATATCAAGACTCGGTCTCCTCCGGCAGCACATATCCCAGCTTCAATTATCCTGGAATACCTCTAGCACCAATAATCCTAGCCCAGTATATTGCATCATTTATCTGGCGATCTAGAAGTCTGCTCCTGTCTCGCCATAACATCGTCTGTACAGTTGATGACCTTGTTTCGCAGAATGTCAACCATGGATGCAATCTACTCAACCCAAAACAAGCTCAAGGAAGACCTTGGGCTGACTAAGGTCAGAGCAGTCCAAAATCAAAACTACAAACGCCAGGGCATCAAAGTAAGTGGCATCCATGGAGCTTTCTCGACCTACTGCTCCGTCAAAAACTCGGGATCTTTCTTAAAGGCAACAAGACGTGAGTACAGAAGAATGCTGACTTCACAAACCAACCCAGTCCTACGTCCACCTCCTACACAAATATAACTTCGAGCCGACGAGAAGTGGCCCCTATTTCCGCGCGAGCCGCCCAAAGCAACGGGGCCTTGTTCCTGGAAGGTTGATGGCTGCCCTTGGTGGCCGTGTCAGCAAAGAACGAGTGCTCGTCAAGATGGCCGGCCCTGAGCCCGGGGCCCAGCATGGCGAGGTCACTGCTGAAGATTCACAGAACGACATGCTGTCAGTCTTCCACAAGTCCCCAGAATATTGTCGGCCTGTCAACTAATTACTCACTTCAACGCTTACAGCTATCTATGCAAAGTCTCAATCGGGACGCCTCCTCAGAATTTGATGCTGGATTTCGACACTGGCTCAGCAGATACCTGGGTAAGCGATCTAACCTACCGGACCTCTCCTCGTACTTCGCTAACTCATCACATAGGTATTCTCCCAAGCACTTAATTCGTCAGAAGAAGAAGGCCACAATATCTTCAACCCCGAAAAATCAAGCACATTCAAGCCACTCTCCGGCAAGACTTAGAAGATCGAGTACGGTGATGGCTCGTATGCCTCGGGCGACTGCGGCAGCGACACACTCACCGTCGGCGGCCTAGCAGTGAAAAAGCAGACGATCGAGACGGCCACGGATCTCTCGGAGCAATTCGTGAGCAACACAGGCGACGGCCTCCTGGGGCTCGCCTTCAGCAAGATCAACACGGTGCAGGACGGCGGCAAGGCCGATCCGCAGGCGACGCCCGTGGAGAACATGATCAAGCAGGACGACATCCCGGAGGGAGCGGCGCTCTTTACCTCGGCGTTCTACAGCTCGCGGGACGACGGGGCCACCTCGAGGTCGTTCTACACCTTCGGCTACATCGACCAGGACCTCGTCAAGGCGTCGGGTGAGGAGATCCACTGGGTGGAGGTGGACAAGTCGGACGGCTTCTGGGCCGTCTCGTCGGAGTCGGCGTCGGTCAACGGCGAGTCGATCCCCACCATCTCCAACACGGCCATCGTCGACACGGGCACGACGCTCGCGCTCATGTCCGACGACGTCGTCGACGCCCTGTACGCGCAGATCCCCGGCGCCACCTACGACTGGTTCAACCAGGGCTACATCTTCCCCATCGACGTCGCGGCCGACGACCTCCCGGACTTCAAGGTCGCCATCGGCGACAAGGAGTTCCTAATCCAGAAGGAGGACCTCGCGTTTGCGCCAACTGACGATGGCTCGGGCTGGTACGGCGGCGTGCAGAGTCGCGGCAGCCTACCGTTCAACATCTACGGCGATACATTTCTGAAGAGTGTTTACGCCGTAAGTTCCCCATCTCAATTCTACAGCGAAGTGCCCGAGGTCTTGACCTATCTGCCTACCAATCTACTCACCAATCTACCCGTCCACTTACCCCCCACGTCTCCATTCTCCTTAATTCTGAAATATCGCGAGGCATTTCCTACGTGCGTAAGCAATCACTAACACGCAGCACTACAGATCTGGGACCAAGGAAACACGCGCTTCGGCGTGGTCCCGAAGCTCGAGGGGACACAGAATCTGACGCCGCCCACAGCAGCGGCCGACAACGACGCGGCCAAGACGAGAGTCACCAGCGTTGCCATGGCAGCCGCTGGTTGCATTGACCCTATCAGCGTTCCCCTATAGATGGTGGAGCGTCATCGTTTCGATTTGATGTGATATGCCCCTTCTCTCGTCTCGTCTCGTCCTCCCTAGATGGTCTTAGTAGAAATGCAAGGGATGAGGTTGGCCGGGGGGCTGTAGTAAGTTACCGTGTAAATATTGACTCGGACTATTTTTGGCTTGGGAAAAAAAAACACCCCTAAAGAGATTGGAGGTAGATTGAATTAACTAATACATTACTTATCTTCCTATCTATTATTGTCTTTCATATCCCTTCATCGATAATGTTATAAACAAACATCACCCTGAGATTAGCAGTTTGTTCTCCTTAGCCGTAGCCACGACTTTGTGCTCGACGATCTCCTCTAATGGCTCTTGCTATCTGCAGCTGGGAATTGCCAGGGATATAGAACTTGCTTCACGAAGCACGTCAAGGGGAAGCCCGTCGCCAATTATATAGCCACTAGCATGTATGAAAGCATTCAATATTAAGCAAAGAGGATAGTCCTGGAGGCCGTAAACACGGTTGTATTTAGGTATAGGTAGCAGACCTACAAAGGGAGCAAGGAGGTCGACGACTAGCTAGCTAGATTGGCAGCCCCCCTTTCACCACCCCTCGCCTCTCTTCGATTTTCTCAGATCTTTCCACATGTAACAGTGTATAACCGGCAAACCCATTCTACTCGAGATAGAAGGACAGACATCCAGACCTGGACCTCTGTCTTCCTCCCAACGGGGAAATGTGGTAAAACCGCAAAGAGTGCCTCTTGCCCACCGGAAATTTGTCCAAACCAAGCAACACAAAAAAAGGTGAGCTCCTGTGCCCTTGATCCACCCCACCCAAAGCGTCCCGCCTGGTAGAAAGCCTGTAGCTGTAGAAAGCAAATATAAAACGTGAAAGAGAACTCCTCCAACGCCATTGCAGAATGACCCTTCCAAAATTTGATGGAAATGGCAGGAGCCAACGCCGAAAGGACTGAACGTAAAAGTTGAAGCTAGGTGGGGGGGACCAAGTTGCTCCCCTCGGAGTTATTCCAGGTAGCCAAGATCAGCTGACAGTCAAGAATAGCCTGATGATTGAGTGTATTGTAGGTTATTACACGGGTGTGATCCAATACTAAGAAGATGTACGAGCCGAAAGTCCGGGACCCCCGAATGTCTACTGCAAAAACATATCGTGACGCTTCGATTATCCTTCATCTAGTGTAGATAAGCGCGATTAAGGTGCAGAAGTAGAAACTCTACTGAGTGTAGTAGACTCCAGGAGTAGGGTAATAATATCCATCTGGGCTAGGTGTAACCATACCATTGATACCAACATTAGGCATCGGGTAACCTTGCGATGTAGGATAGGTATAAGGGGCCATGGGGGGTAACTGAGAGGCATCGTAATAATAGACCATTCCGTTGACCTCTTGGGCAACAAGATTAGGATTCTGTGTATTCTGCCCTGTAGACTGAGTACTTCCAATTTCGCCCTGAGGCTGTGGGCCTGGTTGTGAACCAGGAACAAAGGCGGCTGCATTCGGGGGTATAGTACCAGGATAGGGAGCCGGTGGATAGTAATAACCTTGCTGCGGGGGTATCATTTGATAAGCAGGGAAATAGCCTTGTTGAGAGAATTGATTTGGCTGGAACGGAGCGGCGTGAATAGCGCGCTCCGGTATCTGTGATAGAGGTGTCCCAGTCGAGTGCTGCGAAGGATAAGACGGGTGGCGAGTATGAGTCTCTTGGCCCAAGCCATTGGATACCTGGACAGGAACCTGTTGATGAAAAGCTTGGTGATAACAGTTTTCTGGGGACTCGATACTAGCGACAGAAACAGTTTTCTGTGGACGAGGCTGGTGCATTGGAATGGGAACGGCCCGGTTTTCCACGAATGAAGGTTTCGGAGGGAGGGGATGTGTCTGGGGTTGGGGCCGTTCATTGAGAGCGGGATGTGAATTGTTTACAGGCATCACAACTGGAGCCTCGCCTCCAGAAGGTATCCTGAGATCTTGGCGGTTTTGAGGTGGCAGTCTGACGACTGGTCTCGTCGTGTCGTATGGAAGTGCGGGACGAGACACAGCAGAGCCAGTCGGGGAAGCAATATAATCTCTATTCATATCTGGGGCGATGGATGAGCGGCGACTAAGAGCGATGCTGGGAGAATAAGCGCTTCCGGCATAGGCACTCCCCCCGAAAACGCTTGTCCTTCTCGAAAACCCTCCAATGGACCCCAGGCCGGATCTTGGTTTGCCTCGCAACCGTTGGTTTGGACGCATAGCACGAGGAATGAATATAAACGACCTATCAATAGCGGGGAAGACATAACGGTGCGGGAAGTCAGGCAGAGAAATTCGGACCGGTTTGTCGCGTCTCAAGGGTGGCCTGTGATCAGGTAGTTTGGTGTATTGCTTAATAGGTATGCCAGAAAAGACGATGGGTTCCTTTAAGCCCGACAAGAACACTCTTATTTGAACGTTGCCGAGTAGCTTCTCCGTGGACATCTTCCGATTAATGGGCGTAGAGCTTTGAGGACAGGTCGGAATGAAGCCATTGCCATTGGGGGGTCCATCGTCAGTGAAAGATGATCGTGGCTGACGGACGGGCGGGGGTTGCGTGACAGTCTCATGCATATCATGGGCCCAAGGTGCAGATATCGTAGGGTCTGCAGGGTTATGCATGGGATAGCTACTATTGTCAGTACGAGAAGGAAAACCGACGAAGGTGCTTCACCTACTTGGTTGGAGCAAAGGGGCCCCCGATACCACGACCTCTGCCACGAGAAGCCCGGCCAAATGGGCGGAACCCATTGGCAGACGGTCCAGCGTGTCTATGGTCATGCATGAAGAAAGCCCCTCTATTGGGAACGAAAGAAGGGTCTTCGTCCCGCTTGCGCCTGTATTCCTCATGTTCTATACGGCGTCGATCGCCTGGAGGGCCCTGCGAACCGTCCCTTGCTGGAGCCAACACGGAATTTGAGCTGACTACAATAGGTGCGGATGCCTTTGCGGGTGACTTTGGAGCGTCCTCGAACTCGACCTCTTCCACGGGAGCATTCTTTTCAGAGACACTCAGACCGTTTAGCATGAACTCGGTGTCGGACACAACGTCGTTGCTCGACTTTGGGTGGTTCTGTACGGCAGAACTGGGCGTGGGTTTGGAATGGGCTTTCCTGTTGCCGTTGGTGCTAGCAGTGCGTCCAGCTACCTTCTTCTTCACTGGCGGACGTGTGGGCGAAGCGTCTTCGACATTACTAGTATCGCTGTCATCGGCGGCATCAACGTCATCGGAAGCCAAGGAACCGTCGCTGAGCGAATCATCGTCCAAGTCAAGCTGATCCGGACCACCCTCATCCTCGCCTTCATCCTCAACACGGCGTCTATGGCCGATAAGCTTTCTCCGTCGGATGCCGGCCGCCATGTTGTATGAGAGTCGCTGAGGGTCCGATGCGCAAGACTGATCGACAACGATGACGGGTGGAGTACTGCCCAAACCGCCGAAAGAAACACGAAGCTACCACGAGGAGCTGGATTACGACGTTGGCGTCGTGACTGATACTGATGTCATGCGTTCCTGTACACAATGGAGGAACGTGGAGGGTGACGAGTGATTGGCAGTAAAAATAAACAGACAAGAACGATAGAGGCGAAATAACCGCCGGCGGTACAAAAAGAAGGGAAAGGGTGTTCAGACAGTCAATTAGAAAGCCAGAGCGCCGATGATTCATACAATAGCCCTACGAAAACGTAGGGTCGCCCGTCTCGGAGGTCCCCTTGCGGTATCGAGTCGGGTTGGGTCGGGTCAGTCAAGGCAACGCAAGCCGGGTTGGAGTCGAAGGAGTTGTTGCGAGACGAGACAAGGCAAAACAAGACGACGGACTTAAGAGCAATAAAAAGAAACAACACACAAACTGGTCGATGAATCAACAAGAAGAAGAAGGAGACCCCGTAATCCAGGCGGAGGCAGTCGTACAGGCCTGGATAGAAAAGGGGGGGGGAAGCCTTTACAGTGATTTGTCTCTAGGAGATATGATGGTGACGAGAGGAGGAGTTGTGCGAGATGGCCTTGATGGATAGAATCCAAAAGTTTCGATGAGGTTAAGTCAAGCTGGCAAAGAGAGTGACGGGGGCCTACCTAGCGTGGGTGGGTAGTGCTGGGTTGGTAAGTGAACATGTAGGTACCTAAGGCAGGGTACGGGAGTACCTGGTCGTTAGTGGGGAACTAGGTACCGATCATACCAGTGTAGCAGCCAGAAGCCAGAAGTCAGCGACCTGAAGCCAGTGTGTAGGTACCTATCTATTTGCTATATATCTGGAAGTACCTAGAGAGGGTAGTTCGACCTGCCCAAGCCAGGTTTGGGTTGCCAGCTCTTGTTCAGGTGTTGCCGGCCGGACAAAGGAAACTGCCACCTATTTAAGTAGACAGTAGACTACGTAAGTACTTAGGTAGTAAGGTAGACAGGTAGACAGGTAGACAGGTAGACAGACGAGACCCGTGGAATGGAATCAATGAGGAATGGGTCGATGATGGATCCACTGTTCCCGGCTCAGGTCAGTTTGTAAAGTGAAACATAGCTCTCTCTCTCTCTCTCTTTCTCATCAGCTCTGTACCTATCTTCTTCACCTTAGGTGTTATACCTCGTATTTACCTAGGCACTAATATTAATATGTGTTTGTCGAGGATTACCTAGTTGCTGCCTTACATACTACAAAACACTAAATGCCGCATGAAAAACCACCTACATTATCCGACTGACTGTCTCTTCTTCTGGAAAGGCTCATAACACTCCCGTCATGTTCGCTCGCAAGAAACCCCCCACAGCACGCTATTGGTGGCTGCACCTCTGCTGCACTGACAACATGCACCTCATGTCTATGCATTGACTGGCTATGAGTGCCGGTTGAGCAGCCTAGCGGGCTCGTTAATGTGTTCAATCGAGTCGGCCCTCTCTTACTCCTGTCCGCCCTCGAAACGCTCAAGCCGCAAGAAATAACACCGGTTCCAGGCAAGGGATTGGATTGTGCGCACGCGCAAACACACGCGGCAGCCTCCCAGCCTCCGAGGCCTCGTGCACCAGTCCAAACCCGGCCCAATCACCATAGCGCACGCGGATCCAGTCAACAAACGTTGCAGCCGTCAGCATTGGCCGTAGCTTGATCCTGGATAGTGTGCATACATACATATAGTGAAGCCTAGCCAGTTCTATATTCTACATCATTTCTTAATGGGTGCCTCTTCCTTTTATACCTCTGTGCATTCAGATTATTTGGCAAGATACTATAGGCATGGCTAGGCTTGCGGCCGTGGTTGGCGTCAACAACACGGCACAGAGAACTGTACGAAGAAAAAAAAGGGGGGGAGAATACTGACACTTGAACAGATGGCAGAGGGCAACACCGCACTAATTCCTCATCATTCACTTCATGCAACTCTGTGTATTGTTATTCTTGATTGAAGACAATCTCCGGTATCGGTATTGCTAGTTCGTTATAACTTGCATACTACCGAGGTCCTTGGGCTTCTTTGTTTCGTTTAACATCAAGACGAAAACAGTAGCAGTTCAGATCTAATATTTGAGCTACAGAATGATAGTGACCGAGATCGTTTCTTTGGGCTTTTCACAATTTGTTTTCTGAGTGAATGCACTATGCATCACCCGCATAGGGAGGTAGTTGACATGTAAGCTGGAACACATCACCGTATACCTATCTTACTGCCCTTGGGAGGAATACCGTAAATAATCAGATTACCGGTAAGATCAAATACAAGCTACAGGAGTGAAATTAGATTAAATGAGATGATTTCAGTTGCCTTTACTTTACACCTCACACCTGATACTTAGCCTTTCATGTTCTTTTTCTGCTGTATAAAGTAGGCTATTAACTTAACCGCAAAATGGAGCACCTCAAGGCTGTATATTATTAGTTACTTTGCCCTCGTAAGAAAAGCAACTTCAGCAAGGTAGGCTATGCAATTCAATAAGTAGGCGGCGCAATTATGGGTTGTTTGAAACCGCCCAGGTGGTGTTGATGGCCAGTGTCAATAAGTCCGTCAGATCATATTCCTGTGTAAGGTGGATACTCTTTGGTGGATGCAGCGCAGGCAGCCGTTTAAACAATGTTGGGGGCTAGAATAAATCCTTTTCTTTTCCTTTCTGCGTTGAAAATGCCTTTTAACTAATAGTGAAAAATAGGGTTAGGATTCAAGAGGATGTGGAAGGGAGACACTTGCGGCCGCCAACCCAATCAAACAAAAAGGCACAATAGACAGCGGCCGCGAATGACTCGTAGTAGCATTCTATTACCTAGAGAGAGTAATGGAATCATGCGTGCTAAATTTCTTGAACACTCTAGATCAACTTTAACTCTGATTAGTCAAGAAGCCGAAGTCGTACAGATAGGTAGGATTGATATTTGAGGCAAACTGGATGACGACGCCAGACTGGTGGCTACCTAATGTCCGGAGATTCGGGCAAAACGACAAGTCAGGCAGCCCTACCCAATACTCCAATTACACAAGAGAAGAAGGGGGGAAACTAGGAGAATATAGAGGCATATTAAATATCATTCAAGTTAAGTGCCTGTATACAGAGCGTGTTCATGTATTATTGAGCTCTATTAAGAGATGTATCAGAGTTCCTCCCCACATATGTGCCTTAAATATCTAAGTGTTAGTATGTACTGCCTTACCGAGGAACCTTAAGTAGACTCCTAACATACATATACCTACCTAACTTTGTACATTGCACTTCATTGCTTATCGTAAAGTCGTTTGTATGTATTTCTAATCAATACTGTTACCGTCACTGCTGTCACCGTCACTGTTACTGTCATTTGTTAAGTGTAACTACCTAGGTACGTACTGCCTAGGTAGGTACATGACGGCATGTAGACCAGCTTGCGAAGGCTATATCTGCCTGCAAGTGGCGGGTTAGCATTTCTGGACCTATAAAAGACATATATGTATGGCAGGAAGTCCATTTACTGTCTGCTCGTGGGCCTCAAATAACTACATCGACCTTATCTAGGAACTCGGTCGAACAACTTACCCAACACATCAAACAACCCTTGGATGTGCTTAATGTAAGTATGTATAATTTAACCTACTTCCCCTTCTCATCAGGGCCATACTTGAACCCAATTGCCAGGTACCTACCCTAAGGTACCACCATTCTTCCAGCCGCATGCCTATCGCCCAACCCCCCATCCCTGCCGGCCCCCGGGGGATATTCTCACATATTGCCTATCTACCTACCGCAAGGCAGGTACTGTAGGTAGTATACCTACTTACGCAAATCTTCCATCACGAGGCTCTCTTCCACTTCTTTCTCCTCTTTCTCCTTCCCATCCCATCAAGAACACAGAACACATCGATCCATTGATTGCACCGTCGTTGTCCACCCTTTCGTCATCGTCAAGCAGCTATTATTGTCTTTCATTGCGCGAACCATTTCATTGCATACACAATTGTTTTGTCGACTCCCTAGCTTTGTTTTGTCTGTGCGCGCCACCATTCATGCCTCAATTGCTTGCTTGCTTGGTGATTGACTGACCGCCTTATCATCCACCTGCACCGAGTGCTGACAATAGGCCCACAGTAGGGGATACCGGTACCTACCTACTTAATAGTTCAAGCAAGTACCTAACTAACCCTTTTGTTGGTAGCTCCCACAGTGATAAGCCCGGGACAACACCTGACCACAAGACATCATCATTGATCGGCCGCCTCTTCCCTCAAGGCTAAGTACCTAGGTACGTAACTGTACAGCAGTATTCCCTCTTTCTTAGCTGCTTCCCTACCAAGCGGTGGGTACACTCTATTCTTCCTTTGTTAGTGTACCTAAGGTGCAGTAGGTACATCGACTTGTGTCCCACCTCCGCTTTTCCTAGGCCCTTCTGGGTACCCTCCCCACCCTGTTGCCTGCGCTACTGCACGCTCCAGTCCTCCCTCCCGGGCCACCTAGCACACATCTCGTCACCAGGTCCTGAAACGCAGCTCCTTCTCTCTTCCTTCTTTCCTTTCCACTCCTCTAGCTCTGCCATCTCTGGTTGCCATCCATCAGAGCACGGGCATTATCAACATCTCCATCAATATTCCTTCCTCAAGCATTGATCCTTCACCTAAGCAGACTACATATAGTCTCAGCTGCTGACACCGCTCCTTTTGGGCAGTCGGGCCTGCACTCAAGATGGCTTCGTCATCCGTACCCCCAACCGCCGATACTCCGATCAATCTTAAGATCAGTATCGACGGCGCAACTCGTCGATTCAAGCTTCCACTAAGAGATCTTGGTGCCAACGTTTTCGAGGATAAGGTATGTTCACCTCTCTTTCTCAATCCCAATGTGTCCAATGACTGTTTCTGATACACTGTACCAGCTCCGAGCTCTCTTACAAATATCCTCTGATACCCCCGCTGTCGTTGAAAGATATTCCGACTCGGCCACATCCTATGTTACCCTACACCGAACAAACATTGCCGTCTACAAGCAGCTTTACCGGGCCGCCAAGGCCAAGCAGAAGTTGAAACTTCGCGTCACCACCAAGCCAGCCGAGCCTGTCAAGGAGACTCCTGCTCCTAAGCCAGTAACCATTGAGGATGAGCCGGAAGAAGCACCCAAGAAAGCGGCCGAGACTGAGACTGAGAAAGAACCGAAGAAAGAAGTAGAGAATGCAACGGTTGAACCTTTGCTGTCTGAAGCTTCTTCGGTTGTCGAAACAGTCATCGCTCCCCAGATCAGGCAAGATTTCCCCCAATTCGTCAAACAATGGCGAGCTCGAGGCAACCCCAGAATTCATCTAAGACGGAACGGTGAGGGCGTGGAAGTGATAGACTTCCTTGCACCATCGACCGCTACCGAACCTTTGACCACCCGCGACTCTCTGGAAGGCTCAACTTCTGCCGCCATCGCCCGCGAAAACTCCCCTGTCAGTTTGGCTCACCTTATGCGTGGTGTCGAGGAACGAGAGATGGCGGCCGCTACTAAGAGACCCTCTATCATCAGTGGTATCGAAAAACGAGAACTAGCAGCTGCTATTCAGAAAATGTCGATTAGCCGTGACTCAGAGAGCTCGGCGTCTGCCAATAGTATGGTCAAGGACACTTCT
Source organism: Xylaria sp. FL1777 (assembly GCA_022578965.1). Classification (NCBI taxonomy): domain Eukaryota; kingdom Fungi; phylum Ascomycota; class Sordariomycetes; order Xylariales; family Xylariaceae; genus Xylaria; species Xylaria sp. FL1777. Next base: position 263,804 of record MU400511.1, read on the forward strand.
ACCAGAACCAGTGCCACCAGCGATACCGAGGAAACGGAACTCGCCGACTTTGTCAAAAAATCCATGAGTGCCCGTAAATCTCCGGAAAGCTCAAATTCTGTCGCCATCGATCGGGTCGATTCTCCTATCAGTTTAAGCAACTTCCTGCGCGACTCCAAAGATGAGCAATTGGCGACTATTAAGGAAATAGCGGCTGTTCAGCAACGTGAGGCAAAAGCTAATACAATCAAAGAGATCATGGCAAGATCAACAGCAAAGTTGAGTGGGCTGGATTCCACAGAACTATCCAAACCTACGATTGTAGGGTTGCAGGAAAAAGATGCCAAACAGGCCGAGGCATTTCTTCAGCAAGAATCCACAAAGCGGCCGTTCACTGTCTGCTGCAACAGCTGTGACCGAGCTGTTCCGGAGGCCCATTTCCACTGCTCGATTTGTGACGATGGTGATTTTGACCTGTGCCAAGAGTGTGTCAACCGTGGCATCTCTTGCTACGGCGACAGACACTGGCTCATCAAGCGAACTATCGTCAATGGTGACATCAAGTGTAGTAGCACACAAATCGCTCCGAAGTCGATTCGATCCACATCTCTCAAGCTTGCCTCAAAGTCGACGTCCTCTTCGTCCTCTTATATCATGTCTGTTACCTCGCCCCTTCCTACTCACCCTCAAGTTGTGCTGACGTCATCTGAATGGATCCCACATTTCAGGGCTCGAACTTGCAACTGCTGTGTACAGGAGTTTCGAGAGGAAGAGTTCGTTCACTGCACGACGTGCGATGATTATGATCTATGCAAAGGCTGTTTCGCCAAGAACCAACATGGACACCATCCCAAACACGGCTTCACTGCTGCCGTGAAAGGCACCATACTTGATCAACCCGTATCATCTCAACTGGCACCTGGACGTAACATCCTTCACAACGCCATCTGCGATGGATGTGATAAATATGTTCGAGGAGTCCGTCATAAGTGCCTGGACTGCCCTGACTGGGACTATTGCTCAGATTGTGCAAAAAATGCGGGTTTCATTCACCCTAACCATCGCTTCGTTGCCATCTACGAACCGTTGGCTGACCGGCCATTCCGACCTGCTTCGCGTGCTACTCATTATGGCATTAGCTGTGATGGTCCATTGTGCTCGGCTCGGGAGGGCGGTTGTAAATATATCGTCGGCGAGCGATATAAGTGCGCCGTTTGTCATGATACCGATTTCTGCGCCAACTGTGAAGCCAGTCCTGCCAATACCCACAACAAGACACACCCTCTAATCAAATTCAAGACGCCAGTGCGTCATGTCAGTGTTACAACTACAGGTGAACATGAGGATGGACAGCGTCTGCCTACAATGGGTGATAGGTGCCGCCGCACTCGTAACCCCGCGCAGTCTCCTGATACACCTACCTCCCCGAAGGAAAAGATAGCTGCTACTCCTGTGCAGACTGTTGTTAATGTTCAGCCTACTGAGCAGCCTATGGCGCAGTCACCAAGCAACGATAATGATGTCCTCATTAAAGAGGACGCTAGCGAAGTCAAGCCATCCGTTTCCTCACAGCCTTGTAAGGACAGCCCTGTCAATGAAGATCTCGTAGCGATCTTCAAGTGGGATACAATTCAAGATGGCTCTATCCTCCCACCGAACCACACCTTCGAACAGACATGGGTCCTCCGCAACGAAGGTACAGTTCCATGGCCAGCTGGATGCTCTGTTAAGTTTGTTGGTGGAGATTACATGGGTGCTGTTGACCCCGCTCATCCTGCGGGCATCCACGAGCTAGTCTCTGCCTCCGAATCTACCATTTGCTACAACGCCCTGAACCCCGGCCAAGAGTTTCCATTTACTGTCCTAATGCGCACCCCTGATCGTGACGGGAAAGTCATCTCCTACTGGCGCCTGACAACTCCCGATGGCATCAAATTTGGTCATAAGCTGTGGTGTGATGTTACCGTGCAAGCACCGCCTAAAGCTGAGCAGGCCAAGGCGCAGCTTCCAGCCGTCATCGAGCCAGAAAGAAAAGTTGAGACAATTACCATAGGTGTTAGCGAAAGCCGCATGATTATCCCTAAGTTAGAGCACGAGTCTCCTTCGGCTAGCGTCTTCATGGATGGCCGACCGGAGATCGAAGTTGAGACTGAGACTGACACCCTTGCTCCATCTGCAGATGATGACGATGACGACTTTGAGGACTGTGGAGAAGACGATTGGGCTGAAGAGTCAGCCAGCGGGTTCTTGACGGATGAGGAATATGATATACTCGATGCTTCCGACGAGGAGTTCCTCTTTGAGCAGCAGAAGATGCTCTCAAAGAAATAAGCCACGCACCTATCATCACGCAACTTTTTCGTATAACCGTTTCGGTGACCTCTTCAGAGTGGTAGGAGGATACATAGGTTCTTTATTGTGTGTGGTAGTTTTAGTTCTTTTCACTACGCCCGGTTTACGGATCTTATTCTCCTCCACCGATCTCTACTATCACTGTGGGCTCTATGGTAGTGGAGTTCTCTACCCTTGTCATGTATCGTTGATACGCTCTTTAACAGAATGAATTATTGCCCAAACACGCTGGCTATGGTTTGATAGGTACCGAAATTGAGTTCTCTATACAGTAAATATGTCTCATATCTTCTTAGTGACCTGTACCAAGCTCGTGCGGTGTCTCGTGCGTTATATTACACTTGCGAAATTGTCAGGCGTGTTTGCTGAATCTGATTTTTCCTAAGCTCGTAAGTCGTTGAAATAGCTGGTAATTACTCCTATTGCGTATGAGAGTCCTAGGCCTCGTGAAAAAAACATAATTGAATTTGTGGCTAGTTGGTAACTAGGTATGCAACCTCGCCGCTAACGGAGCTACTCTTGTATTCAAGATAATGCCCCTATTTGTCTAGGGGGCCTCTTGTCATTCGAGAACTTCTAGCCGAACGATTCTAAATGAGACGGACGGGTGGACTGGATCGAGATTTGGGCAGGAAAGGATGGTGGTGGTTCATAAACTCCCTCCCTACTTTTTCGTTTGTGTGTGTGTGTGTGTTTGAGAGAGAGACAGAGAGGCCAGTGACAGCCAAAATTAGAGAGGAGATCATGATATTGAAATTGAAGCATATGCGTCTCTCGACGATCTGCGTTTAGATGTTCCGGCGTTGGCAACGTTGTATGCCTAACACTACTTACTCTCAGTCTAGGCGTTGGTATGCCGATCTTCTAGCCTGCTAGATAGGAGACGAAAAAGGCACGCGTTTGGAATCCGCTTAATTCTGTGTCATCTAGATGCATAGCATCAAATCTTCGAGGGCTCGCAAATCTGATGATTTGTATGTATGCATAGGTGTGAGTCCTAGTTGTGAGACGAGATCGTCACGACGAAGACAATTGACTCCTAGAATTTCCTCATTCGTGTGACTAAATACTGGTACATAGCCTCGCATGACGGACCTCTGGTAGTATCAGGCTCGGTGCCGTGACAGTGACAGGCATTCGCTTCACGATACGACGGTTAAGAGGCAAAGGGAGCATTATAATTTAATCATGTCAGATGAAAGTCTAGATAGATAGTTGACTAGATATTCAGAAGGCAGAGCAACTGTAGTAACCCAAGGGAACACGTTCTTTGGGTCCGTCTGAACATGTGAATTCCAAAACATGGATAACCCGAGTTCATCGCCGAGAAGTCAATGCTGGTCGCCGACGTTGCTCCGTATTAGAATACGTTAACCGTACAGTTACCACCCTACCTACCCCGGGCCGGGCCACAGCCTGATATATGCCATTCTGATTGACCGCTCCTCCTCCTCCCGTTTTGAAGACTTGTCATCGTAATCAATGAGGCTAGATGCCTGACCCATACTATCTGAGTTAAGGATAAGTAGGGTATGCGCGTAATGCGTCTGTAGAGATACCCAAGGACGAGTTAATCCAATTGGAAGTATTTCCACATGTACTTCCCATTCGATTCCTCAAGATAGGCTATCTCGCTACAGATGCGTAGATCGATAGATCGAAAGACCGGAACCCATCCGTGTTGTATTGCATTTTCAATAATACACTTCGACAAACCCCTCAACGCTGCACCGGAACAGTAAGCATGACTTGCGGCTCAATTTAACGTCAAGGTAGCCGGGTCGCGGTATGCGTATGTCTCTTGCTCTCCGCAAGTATCAAGTTTGCACAGCGCCGAGGCGTAGATAGCCTATTAATGAATCATGCGCAATGAATCACACGTAGCCTCCAAAGTTCCATTCAATATAGCCAAATGAAGAGGTATGTGAGAAAAGATCAAAGCAAGTCTTAGTCACTTCGTATTCCTCGCGTCCGAAGTGAAGCCAAAAAAACCCCTTAAAACAAGTTGATTACTAGGCAAGAACACGAAACGGGACAAGTCAAACTCCAGAAAAGGGAAGATCTAGCTCATCTAGATGGAAAGGAAAGAAAACATAGCAAATAGAAAATGAAAAATAATGATGACGATGGTGAGATAATCTCAGATGCGGCTAGCAAAAGGCTATATTGGGGTGGTAGTGGAAGAACTTCTCTCTCTCGGGTCCGTGATTTCTCGCTAAGATGACGGCGACGTCTCCTTAAGCGTTTTCTCTCCCGACGGGCCGGAACCGACCTTCGGTCCCGGTAAGCCAAATGCTCCAGCGTCTTTTACGCCCCCAACCTCGACCCATCTCAGTCATCTCTTAGTTAAAATTCCTCTCAGAAAAAAGACGCCCTAACCTCATTTTGATCCTCATATCCCCGAGTTCTAGTGCCGATCGAACAAGTGCGTACTATTTTCAGGGAAGAAGGATGTGACTAGACGTTTCGCAATCCAGCTTTCTTTTCCCTTTTCTCTTCTCCTTTCGTCCCCCCTCCCCCCCCGGCTCCACCCCTGATATCTAATAATGTCCGTCGATGACGGCTTGCTAGCTGCGGTCGTCAAATTAGCCCTCGGAGTCGTAGCTCCTTGGGATTTCTAAAAGGAGCTCGCCGAGAAGCCCCGGTAGAACCGAAACCCACCCAAGAAAGCCTTCTGGGATCGGCTCCTCCTAAATGCATACCTGGCCAAGGATTTGAATATACCCCATTGCAACTATCCGACTTGGTATGCCTCTTGCTCCCGTAGACACCTCATGCGAAATCTAAGCAACGCGATGTAACCGTGTCAAAGGGAAGCTACGGGATGCGAGTGCGACTATGCGAATTACGCACCGAGGCATCCCACCCTTCATTTAAGTACCTTGCGTAGATACGCCCTCAGGTCGGGGGCCATGCTGAGCCCCAGAAATTTGGCTTATGTACGGCGTGTCTGTTTTTGGACATCTTTGCGCCGTAAAGCGCCCTGATACGTCAACTGTTTCTGCACGGGCAACGCCTCCGAGATAAGGGCCAATAGCAAACGCCACGGCAACCGAAGCGGCAAAGAAACGTCGCATCCTAGGATTCTATGCATACAAGACTAAATAGAAGGGGGACGAAAAAGAGAGAGAGAGAGAAAAAAGATGCCTTGTGATGACTAGATAGTTTCTGCTCAAGCGCAAAACAAGGGCTGTTCGGACGCTGCAGAATTGCGGCGCGATTTCCAGCTCGAGTGCGTCGACTGAAGAAGTCTAGGGTTGATCGCTCTAAATACCCAAAAAGGGGGTCTTTAACAGTCGCTTCCGCCGTCGCGTCTGGGCTAAGGTACCTTGCATCCTCGTGGGGGAGGCTCGGGCCGTATGAGGAGGCTGAGAGCAACCTCTGACAAGAACAATCTGCTGTTTGCCCGACCGACTGGTCGGTCCCACGCCGTCTTACTATGGAAATCTGTAAGTTTCTTGTACGTGAAGCTTATGCTGAGGTTAGAGTGCAACGCGCCCACTTATCTAACCTAGAGGCTTCGATAAGCCTTACAAGAGAGATCGCCTACTAGGTTCATGATCTCCATACCACCTTGAAATCATGGATAATGCCCACGCTGGATGGATACTCTACGTTGTATCTGAACATCTATATATAGGGCGGAAAGAGGCAGTACTTGTTTCGTCGCGCTGATTACGCCATATTAGTTCCACGAAACGAGATGTTCGTACTCATTATGTTGAGGCGGCCATGGCGATAAGTCATATCACTTAGCTTTCGCCTTGGCTCTGTCATCTTTTTTTAGCTGACAGCATCTCTAGTGTTGCATGGTCGTACAGCCCAACCTCAGCCCTTGTCAAGGTGTTACTCAATATGATAATGAACTGGTGGAGATAGGTTTTGTGTAATACGTCGATGTTACACCCGGAAATAGCGAGTAATACCTCCAGTATAATGGAAGCCTTAGATGGAGACAATGGCTCACAGGAGTCAAACTGGCCAGTCCTAGTCAGCAAATATATATCTTCGGTTGTGCATCGCTGGGATCTTAGTCTCGAGTAATAGCTCCCTAGTGACTGCCAACCCATAATTTCTTATCTTCTGAAAGACAGAGCCTTCTGTTGTTTGACCTACTTACGTATTTCTAGAGCCACGTCCAAGGAACTTGATGATCACTGGGACCGAGAATGTCTACACCAGGAGAGCGCCGTACTAGCGGAGGAGCAGTATCGACGGCGCCTGAACCGGCCATGGACGACGAGACTCTGGAAGAGTATGCCGATATTTTCGCCCACATGCGTGCTACCGACGAAGCTCGGGCGCGGGCAGGCGACGTGCGCGGTCTTTGGACGACGGCCGATAATACAATTTCACATTTATCCTCCCATTTTGTCACAGAGCCAAACGTTGATTTTAGCGGTGGCTGGACCTTTCAACTACAAAACTTATGGCATCTATATTATGTCGCTGGCAAACACTGTTCGGAAGATGCAGTGGCGCCGGTGGTTCTTCAACTCGTTGAGATCTCCCACCGAGGTTTGTTGGCAAGAAACCAGATCAGCAGCAGTGGTGCTATAGAAGTAGAGCATGCTCCTGTCGTTGTTCGAGTTGGAAACCACATCATACAGCAATACCTCTGGCAGGACCTACCTTTCCTCGTACCAGATATGACAAGTTACTGGATACAAGATTGTGCGCGGATGAGCTCAAGCCAGCGAGTGAGGATCAGTTTCTTCTGGGCGTCACTTGTTGCGGCAAGCTCGGCGCCTTGGTCATATGGGCTATGCAGAATCGCACTCATTGTTCTACGTGATACGCTGGAGACACAGCGGCGACTTGTCCGAGCTGGCGTTGAGCCAGGTGGCGACGATAGTGAGAATGCGGGAAGAACAATCGATATGCTCACAATAGCGGACTTGATGCGTGCCGCCAACGCATGGCTGGTGCGAGCCGGAGGCAGAATCACACAGCTATGCGAGGCGGGCGACGGCAACATGGCTGCAGGGCTGACGATGCCGGTGCCGGAAGAAGTGAGCCGACTGGGACCACTGGCTCAAGCAGCAGGCATCCAGGCGGTCCCGGGGGGATTCAGTTCACAACGGTGGTTCTTCTGGCTGCGACGTCTTGACGAAATAGGGGCAGAAGCATCCCCTCAAGGCCTGGCAGACAGCTCAGTCATGGGGATGACATCGCCATTCGTGCAAAGAGTGCGGGAAGAGAAGCAGCTAGCTCGGCGGGTGACATACAACATGATCTATGCCGCAAGCCAGTCGAACTCGATGATAGTGCAAGAGTTGATGAGGATGAGAAGGGTGCCGTTATGAATGCTGTTATGAATCACGACTTGCTTTTGGCCGTAGAGGGGGACTGCTGGGATGGGATGGTCCTGGTTGTCTACGATGGGCTGGTGAGGGTCGAGGTTACGAGAAGTCGAAACGAGGCCATGACGTACAGATTCTCGTATGATAGAGGTGGATCTTAACTTGATTCTGAGCAGACTTAATGATGATAGAGCTATTCTGCTTGCAATAGAAGCTAGTTGATAGAGAAACAGGAAATATTGTTAGGAGTAAATAGTGATGTTTTGTATCTTGTAGTTGAAGTTACTTAAGTAGGTAGGAGCTTCTCTAGTTGTTGATCATCAGTACCTAAAGTAGGTACTTTACAGGTGATGTAGAATGTTACTTAGGTAGCTACCATAAGGGAGTACAGGCTACTTGTCTTAGGTAAGTAGTACGCCAAGACCCACACTAGGTATGCATCCAGATAGACGCGCGGGCCCTGCCTGCAGTTTAAGCCGTGGTGGGACAAGGCAAGACAGGGATAGAGGCCGAGTTACATTAGAAAGCTGTCCTCATTCTTCCAATTGCAATGCTTACCTCTCTCTATCTACCTTAAATATAGCAGTGTACAGACTGCGAACCTACCGCCCGCAATCCAGTCCATACACACAGGAGAGAGACATTTCGTATAATTAATTGGCAAACTCCAATTCTTCCATATCCCGCCCCTTCGACCCCGGTCACGTCCGCGTACATCCCGGCAGATGCCGCGCAAGACCCGCGCAAAGGCCACATAGACCATCTAGGTATCTCGGCAGCCCGCTGCTACTGCTACTACTTTGCTGTAGAATTCGACATTGGCTGGAGCACTCACTTTGGGAGAAGAGAGAACGGCGTCAGCTCAGCTTGAAACACGGTAGATTGGCCCCGACATCCAGCTACTTGCGTGACGGCATCGCCAGGCGCAACGCAGTCGTGGTACTCGCATGCGACCAGGATACCGAAACCTGGAGTCGAGGGTTAAAGTGGTTATATGAATTCGCGAATCGACAAAACAGTACCGCGGCCATGATGGACGGCTACAACGAGAAGAGTCACTACGATGACGAGCCCGCCCCTGGCAGCTTCGTGCGTGCCTTCGACGCTTTCCGTAGGGATACCCTACCCTCATTATGTGCCCACAGCAAACAAGCTAACAATTTGATGTGCCCCGTCGATAGCAAAGGCGAAACCCCAATACGTAACCCGCACGTCGGGCGGCGGGAAATGGACCATAGTCATGCTCGTCGTGTCGGCAATCCTCTTCTGGTCGGAGCTAACGAGGTGGTGGCAAGGCGAGGAGGACCACACCTTCAGCATCGAGAAGGGCATAGGACACAGCATGCAGATCAACCTCGATGTCGTTGTGCGGATGGCTTGCAAGGACCTCCACGTAAACGTGCAGGACGCCGCGGGAGACCGCATCCTCGCTGCCACGCGGCTGCAGGAAGACCCGACGCTGTGGTCGCACTGGGTTGATAGCAAGGGCCTCCATAAGCTCGGCCACGATAGCAACGGTCGCGCCGACACGGGAGAAGGGTGGCACGATGAAGGGTTTGGCGAGGCGCATATCCATGACATCGTTGCCATGGGTCGCAAGAAGGCCCGCTGGGCCAAGACGCCCCGTCTGAGTCGCGGCTCGCGCCCCGATAGCTGTCGTATCTTCGGCTCCCTGGAACTGAACAAAGTCCAGGGCGACTTCCACGTCACGGCGCGTGGCCACGGCTACTCCGAGATGTTTGCTGAGCACTTGGACCATAATGGTAAGTGAACCAGGCCATAAACATCCTACACCTAGACGCAGACAGGCCTAGAAATCCGCTAACAGCAATCGTCCCAGCCTTCAACTTCTCCCACGTCATCTCCGAGCTTTCTTTCGGACCCTACTACCCCTCCCTCGTGAACCCCCTAGACCGCACGATCAACGTAGCGGAGCCGCATTTTTACAAGTTCCAATACTTCATGTCGGTGGTGCCTACCATCTACACCGTAGCCGGCGGGAGCGCAGCCACCAAGACCATATTCACGAACCAGTACGCCGTGACGGAACAGAGCAAGCAGGTCGGCGAGCGCATGGTGCCGGGCCTCTTCTTCAAGTACGACATTGAGCCCATCCTTCTGTCCGTCGAGGAGCGCCGCGACGGCATCCTCACCTTTCTCATTAAGGTCATCAACGTGCTCTCCGGCGTCCTCGTCGCCGGCCACTGGGGCTTCACGCTCTCCGAGTGGCTGCGCGAGGCCGTCGGCCGGCGTAGGCAAAGCAATCGTAGCGAGGGCGTCATCGGGGCCAAGGGTAGCTACGAGGATTGATTGATCAATCGACTGGGTTCATCAAGACCCAGCCATGAAGTCAAGGAAAGAAAAGCATGGACGGGCCTCATTGAACAGGAGTTTGGGTTGCGTGGCGTTTATCTGTTTTCCGTTTTCTCTTTTTCCCATATTCTTCCCATTTACTACTTCCGCCGTTTTCCCACCGCCTTGTTGAGTAGATTTATTAGGTTAGATATATCTGTCCCATTAGCGAATCTTGGAAATTTAGTCGAAGAAAGAAGAACATTAGCAGCAGCACTTCCCGACCCGTCGTATTTGTGACCACGATTCGTTGTTACTACTAGGCGTGTTTACTCAACGTTGGCGCCGTGAATCCCTTGCGAAACGAGTCTTTCTTCACACAGGATTGTAATCGACACCATCTTACTTCGTTCTGGGTTATACGCACATATCTGTAGCTATAAATATACGGTAGGCCAGCTAGAACTTCAGCAGCAGCAGCAAGCAGTAGTAAGTCAAGCAATTAAGCTTCACATAAGTACATATCAACATACCACTCAACTAAAGCCAATCATCCATCCATCAAAGACAGTTGAAATCGTGTTTATTCTCGACGTAGCCGTCCCAGAAACCGTACCTGCCTACCTGCTTATGCATGCGTTACGGCGCTATTTAAGTTTAATACCCTAAGTACGCCATATATCTACCATAAAAGGAGTACAAGAAGCTGGAGCATACCTCATCACCCACTTTACTCGGCCGACCCTTGAAACCGGTCTTACGACCTCGTTACGACCTGACAACGTGTTCCTCTTCTAAAAACGATTGTTTCGTCATATCTTGTCTCGTGTTATGTTATCATTCTCAGCTGTCGCAATGCTCAGTCGATACCACAGACAGAAACTCCTGTGGGACTTATTGGACGTCGTATTGTATTCTCTTTGTCTCTCTTTCTCTCTTTCATTCCCCAGCAATTGGCTCTCCCGATAGAGGAGCTCACCTAGTATAGTAAGTATTTCTTTATTCTAATAACATCGCGTCCTCGTCTAGCCGACCGAAGAGGCCTTCTAGTTCCTTCTCGAGGACCTTGAGCTCCTTCGCCACCTGGCCAGTAACCAGGGCGTACGCATAGAGCAGCGCGTAGTCGGGCTCCTCGAGCGTGACGTCGCCGAGGTCGGGGACTTGGCCCATGGCACCCACCATAGTAGAAGCGCTGCTAGGCCTGTGGTTGGTATGCTCTGTGGTGATTTCCTCACCTGGAGTCTTATCCATCGATGCGTTGTGCTCTTTCCTGAATCGGAAGATCTTGCCGAGCAACTTGTCTCGTATCACCATAACACTAGGGATAGCGTCTGTAAGGGGGTATTCTAGCATGATACTTGATGCAAGAACTTCAAACACGTGGCAAATACGGGCGCAGAGCTGAGCACGCTCTTCAGCCGTGTGATTGAGGAGTGCTTTCTCACCCTCGCTGAGTCGACCATGTTTCTGCGTCACCAGGCTCATAGCATGGAACGCGTCAAGCACGCGCTGTGTTGACGCCATCATGCGGCCGTATCTAGCAAACGGAAAGGGTCCGCGCAGCTCATATTCATTATTTGCCGCCACTCGAAGGGTTTGCAACTGCGCGGCGTATCGCTGCATAGCGGCCTGCTCGCCGATTTTCATGTAGCTAGTAAATGTTGCGTCGTTGCGGAGTAAAATAGCAAGTGGTCCTCTCTTCCAAATGAGACCCATCTGTAAATATAACAAAGCGAGGCCCTCCTTGAATTTCCTGCGCGCCGGCATAGCCCAGATGAGGCGGCAGATGATCAGGCCCCAGATGATGCCGATAGTCACGGCCACGACTCTGTGGAAAGCAATCTCCCTGATTCTCGGATGAATACCGCCTTCATCGTCGTCGTCATCTTCAACGCTTTGAGAAAGCGAATATGCGTATAAGGACGACACGTTGTAGCTTAGCAATATGAAGCGACCGAACGCCGGATTGCCCCGATCCACCATGATGTAGAAGGCACCAAAGGAGACAACCCAGCCCAGTAGAGCCAAGCCCACGGCGTTACCATCTGCTATCCACCAGTTGATTACCACAAACGCTGCGCCCATAATTGTTCCTGTAAAACGAGCTAAACCAGTAGCGTTGGATGCTCCCACTGTCATGGAGCAGACGATCATGAAGGACAGAAGGCCCCATTCCCCGCGCCAATGCCTATAGATCTCCATGGTCTGGGGAATAAACGCGAACATAGCATAAAGGGTTGCACCGATGCCGACTTTCAACCCGAAGCGAACTAGGACAACATTAGCCAAGGAATGGACCACACGGCGAAAAAGGACGTACTATCATCTCGCGCGAGAAAATTGAGGAATCTCCAAATGACGGGCGATGTTTTTCGAACAATGCTATCCCACCACCCATTAGCAGGCGCATTTTTCCATCGAAGTGTCTCACGGCGGTTTGTCATAACCTGAGGCATCCCTCGCGGCATCTGTGACTGCCTCATGCGCCTGACAGGCTTCATCAACGCTTGACTCTCAAGATCCTCTTCCGCTGCCTTGCGTGATTTCCATAAATTCCAGACCTTATTCCAGACCTTCAACCAGCTCCACGTTCGCTTGCCTTGCTCACTAATATACTTCAACTCTTCGAGCGCGTCTAGGTACTTCTTCATCTCATCTGCGAAACTGAGGAGACTGAAAGAGAAATGCCCACAGGCTGCTGCTACCTCCTCGAAGTCTGCTTGGATAGACTCAGATGCTGATCTTGCATTCTCTATGGTTTTGTAAAGCTCCTCTAGTGCTTTACCCCTCGATTCATTGTATAGGCTAACCGCTTCACCCAAACTGTGTTTAAACCGATCATTCAAATCGATAGGTGATCCTGGTTTATCAAATGGCGGTTGTTTGAGTATCTCGGCCATTGTGTGTACTAGTGATTTCATAGACGGCCCAAGAAGCATTATGAAGAGCTCGAATATCTCCGCAGGTGTCCTAGGCGCGAAGTCTGACGAGCTATTGTGTAGTCCTGGTGGTTCTCTGATCTGAGTCGGCGAAGAATCGTCCTCTCGATCGCTTCTTTCATCTGGAGCCTCATCTATGGATGATAATCGCCCAAAGGGGTTAACATTTTTAAAGGATGAAGAGGATCGCGCGAAGACAGGTGAGAATACGTTTGTGTCCGGAGAGGGTGGTATGTTAGCGGATAAGGGCCCAGTAGATATTTCTTTGAGAAGCTCAAACTGGGTGTTAGCCGCACTCCTCAAGCCACCAATAGATTGAGCAAGATTTTCCATTGACTTCACAACTGCCTTGTCGTGGCGGTATATTTGCTCCTGTCCAATTAAGTAATATTCATATTTGGACTCCCTTGCGTTCTTGTTCATCAGGGCTAAGGTGGATGTATATGTAGCCGAAGCATCCATAAAGGACTTCGAGGTGAACTCTTCCTCTGCGCCACTCAAAAAGCCACTTGAAATCATGGACAACATTTTACCAAGGGAGATGGAAGCGGTGCGCATGGATTTGCGCAGCGCACTTCGAGCCGACACGGGCCAGAAAACAAGGTTGACGAGGGTCGATATTATAGCTGCCATGAGCAATATCTTGAGGTATTGCACGATCTTTTCGGTTGAAAAGACAGCCTTATGGATTGAGCCTTCCTTTGTGATGATTGTAATAATACCAATTGAGGCTATACTGGCACCGACGCTCACCAAGGGATTATTGAGCTTCTGCTTGACCCAGCCAACAAACCCCAATCCGAACCCGATATACAGTATCAGAATCAGGGCGTACGAGAACTTCTCAAGCTCCAACACATCGCCAAACAAGACTGAGGTAGCCATCGAGCAAATTCCTATAAGCATGGCATAGCAGACAGCTATGATAGCGATCGTCACGGCCTCGATCTGTGAACCGGCTGTTCTTGCGGGGTGAAAATACGTCACAATAGTCGCCACGATATGTTTTCCGTCCATCGGTCCTAGAAACCTGGCGGCCGGGGGCCAGAAGGTGCCCAGACTAGCCAACAAGTAAGCAACAGAGCACTTGATGGTCCCCCTGCCATTTGGAGATTGCAACCAAGCCCATAGCAAGTTGGCAGAGACAATCAAGTTATGCCACGCGTTGCGAGCCTTGTCACGGAGGGTTCCGCCGTCGGCGAGGGATCGCATCTGGTCATCGTCGCCGGGGCCGTCGTAGCTCGGATGCCGGAGGGTGAATTCGCGTCTCGTTCGTTCGCCCGTGCCGGGAATAATCCAGGTTCCATTGCGCAGCTTCTGTTGTCGGGGAGGCATCGTGTTAGCACAGCGTACCTCTTGAATGCCCACCGGGTCGGCAGAGGCACACTGGGATGACAAAAGAGATGGCGGAAAATCCATCCATGCTCCTACCTCCGCCGAACACGACGGTTCTTGACCGAGGGACCCATCAGGTCCAGATCAATATGGAGACTTACGCTACGGGCTGGCCGTCTAGTTCTGCGCGGCGATGTGGGTATGGTGGTGGTGCTCGTCGTCATGGTGCCGCCACTACTGATGCCGCCGCTGCCACTGCCACTGCCAACCTCATTACCGCTCTCACTGCTTGTACTCGTACTGTTACTAGTCTTGGTAGCACGGCTACTGCTGGCGTTGCCGTTCATTTCTCCAGCTGCTGCGTCCAACCGCCTTTTCCTCTGCTTACGGGCTTCTTCCTAAAGGCGCGCTCTCAGTATGGGCATCAGCATCATTACAAAGTCTAGCTGTCGGCGCTAGGTGCGTAGAGTCGGGTATCTAAAGTAGGTGACTGCTGCACACGGTATTGTGGGATCCAGGGATGAAAAAGAACACAATGTGATCAAGACAGATCCCTCTGTTAGTAGGGCGCATGATAGATACCACTACCAACCTTGGTACAAATGTTGGTAGTATTGGATGGATACCTATTGCCAGGTGCCGCCAAGGTAGGTACCTGGTAATACGCATTAGTTAGCGTACGTTGTGGAGAGGGTGAGCTCCCCCCCTGCTCCCGCTGCCGTCATTCCGCTCTAGCGTACTTAGAGTCCGGCACACAGATGGTCAATGGATCTACATACCTACCAATTTACTCTCCATCAATAGTGTATGTAACATCCCTAGAGTGAGAGACCTCTTTCGAATGATTAAGACTACACAAAGGCTAGAGAATATCATGCTATTAGATAGATTCTTCTAGATAGCAAACTGGGTAGGTAGTTACAGCTCTCAATACCCGCCCTACCTAAGAATGTAGGTAAGGTAGTATCCAACTTTGACCAGCCTCCCTCCCACTTTTGACTGTCGCAAAGCTCCCCTCAGTCCCCAACTTCGAACTCAACAACCTGCTTTTCCCGCATCCACTCCAGAGAAACGATAGTATACCAAATTCAAGACCATACGTCCTCTCCTTATGCACTTCGACTCGTGAAATCTCAACACCCCAGCCGGAGCTCTACAAACCCAAAGATGGCGAATCTCCCCTCGCAACACCCCTCCTTAGCCCTACACCTAACAGACAGCGCCCTCACACCCCTAATAACCTCAGCCCGCGCACACCACCACCTCGACTACCTCACAGCGCTCTCGCAAACGGCACTAGACGCCCACGAGTCGGCACAGCGTCTAGGGCTAGGGGCACCGCAGCGGATAATGGTCGAGCACGGGGAAGGCCCGGTACTACTACAGACATTCCTAAACCCGCGCGCCGCCCCTCCTCCTCTTCCCCCTCCTCCCCAGGCAACAGCAACAGCGACAGCGGCACCCGACGCCCAAGCCAGGGAGACCGAGACCAGCCCGTCACCGGCTCCAAAGACCGCCGACCCGCGCCAGAAGCCGCAACAACAACCTCAAGGGGCCCTCGCTCTCGCAGCCGAGAACCGCGGTGCCGGACCGACGTCCACGACAGAGGCGCGTCTCCGCGGCGGCGCATCTCACCACGAAGACGACGACGAGGAAGAGGAAGAAGAGCATGACCACCCCATATACCCGGGAGCCAATAATCCAAGTATCGATGACGACGATGACGACGATGATGACGACACCGAGAACCCGAATGCTCCGCCCATGCTAGTCGGCATCGTGGTAGCCGCGAGTTCAGACGAGGCTCTCGAGGCCCGCCGGGCAGCGGCTCGGCTGGAGCGCGTCGGCCGCGAGATACAAGGGCGGTGGTCCGAGTTGCAGGGCCCGAGCCCGGCTCCTCGGGGTCCGGGGAGGATAGACGGGCCGCGGGGGGATGCTGCCGGTGACTAAAAAGCAAATGGGATATTTCTAAGATTAGGATTCTTCTCTTTTCTGGGAGAGGGGGTGGGGAGGTGACGTGACGTGACGCAATGCTCGACCGAACGGGGAGCAAAAAGGCGGGCCTGGTAGAAATAGATCTGGCATCTTCAAGCATCGGGCTCCGATCGCAGAAGATAGAGGCGAGGATGACGAAAGCCCACGGGAAGATCCCCGATCTAGCCCTGCTATTCTCCATCGGCAAGGTCACGTATCTTCCTATGATTATGCCTAGATCATCGTGCTAGCCCAAGTCAAGGTGTCCAGCGTGAAGTTGTTCATATTATCTATGGTAAAGGAGGGGGACAGAGAGGATTGTTAGGCACAGTCGATCTCTCACTGGCATCTACGCGAAGGTAGTATCAGCCTAGATGACACCACACTTGTAGGTTTTGGATGTATCCTACGCGTAAACGCAGACGAATTGTCGTTCACAAGACTCTACCAACAGCATGGAAACATGACACACCAGTTCACAATGATAATAATTCTCATGTCCTTTACTGGAAGATACTCGCTAATTTATCTTGTTGGAATTTTATTTTTAGCTGCCGTCTATATATCCGTGCTCGTACTATTATGTACGGTATCATAAGAACGCATCACATTTGGTATAGTCATTCCTCCCTTACACTTAAATGAGCTGCTGGAAAGCGCGGTTAATAGGCGAGCGGACGTTGGGCACGTCCTTCCAGAAATCAATGGTGGCGACGGCACGCTTGGAGACGCCCTCGGGGGTGAATTCGAACTTCTGTTCTTGGTTGTTAGTCTTCAGACTCCGAAAGATTGGGCTATCTCGAACTTGCCTTGTAGACATCCTTGTAGGCACCAGAGGCACCGAATCGGTTCAACCCAAATTGCTCGTGTGTATACCGTTCCCAGCCCATTGTGCTCATGACCTCAACAGACAGAGATGGGATGCCGTCCGGGAGAACGCTGAGTCTGTATTCCTTGGATTGCGTATCGAAGACCTCAAAGCAAGGAATAGACACAACACGAGCCTTAATGTTATGCTTCTCGGCCAAGTACTTCACGGCGTCGATGCAAATGCTGACTTCAGATCCTGTTGACACGAGTGTGATCTGGGCGCCCTGAACCTCGTGGGCTACATAGCCGCCCTTGATTGCCTTCTCGATCGTCGAGCCCTCCAGCTGAGGCAGGTTCTGTCGTGAGAGAGCAATGATGCTCGGTGTGTGTTTGGAGATCAAGGCAACGTAGTATGCAGCTGAGGTCTCGTTGCCATCAGCAGGACGCCAGACCATTGTGTTAGGGAGCGCACGGAAGTGGGCTAGGGTCTCAATAGGCTGGTGGGTAGGGCCATCTTCACCCAGACCAATGGAGTCGTGGGTAGCGACCCAGATGAGACGCTCCTGGGATAAAGCGGACAGACGAACAGCACCAGCAGCGTAAGACACAAAGTTCAAGAAAGTGCCTCCGAAGGGAAGAAGGGTACCGTAAGCAGCGATACCGTTCATGATAGCGCCCATAGCATGCTCACGCACACCGTATCGAATGTAGCGACCAGCATAGGTACCCAAGCCAGTCGAGGGCGGCTGGAAGTCATTGGCGCTCTTCCATCGGGTCAAGTTGGAGCCCGTCAAGTCAGCAGATCCACCAATGAGCTCGGGAAGGACACCCTCAATCTTGGAGAGAACAGTTTCGGAAAGCTTTCTCGATGCGATCGCGGGGTCTTTAGGAGTATAAACAGGAAGATGCTTCTCCCATCCCTCCGGGAGGTCCCTCTTTACACGACGGGTGAGATCGTCAGCCTCAGCCTTGTACTTGCCGGCATAGCTGGCAAACAGCTTGTTCCACTCTTGTTCGGCGGCAGCGCCCTCAGCAGAGTGCTTGTGGTATAGGTCGTAAACTTCTTGAGGGACGACAAAACTTTCCTCGGGGTTGAATCCGAATTTCGACTTGAGCTGCTTAATATCATCAGCCTTCAGGGCCGCGCCGTGCACACTGTGGGTGCCCTGGTTTAGAGAACCGAAACCAATGGTTGTCTTGAGTTTTATCAGTGTAGGTTTGTCTTTAACAGCCTGAGCTTCCCGAATTGCATTTTCGATACCTGTGAGGTCATTATCACCATCTTCGACGACAAGGACTTGCCAACCATAGGCTTCATATCGCTTTTGGACGTCTTCGGTGAATGCAACGTTAGTGTCGCCATCAATCGTGATGTGGTTGTCATCCCAGACAGCGATGAGGTTGCCGAGCTGAAGGTGCCCAGCCAGGGAGCAAGCCTCGGAAGAAACACCCTCCATCAAGCAGCCATCACCTAAGAAACAATATGTGTAATTGTCGATGATCTTATAGCCATCCTTGTTGAAGTTGGCGGCGGTCTGGGCCTCGGCTATAGCGAGACCGACGGCATTAGAGATACCCTGACCAAGGGGGCCGGTGGTGACCTCAACACCGGGAGTGTCGTGGGACTCGGGGTGACCGGCAGTTATGCTGTCAATTGACTGAGGTTCCGGTTAATTTCTGGTCTACTCTCTTTGGCTGGAAGGTTCAAGAAACATACTCGGAATGCCTTGATATCATCCAAGGAGAGAGCATAGCCGAATAGGTGGAGGAGGGCATACTGAAGCATGCAACCGTGACCGTTTCTGTACAAATCGTCAGCTGTGTGACGAGGGGGACCAGATATCAAACGAATTATGGTAGCTTACGAGAGGACAAATCGATCGCGGTTAACCCAGTCGGGGTTCTTAGGGTTGAATTTCATGAACTTGTTGAAAAGGACGTGAGCAACAGGTGCCATGCCCCTAGAGCTGTGTAAGCCATGTTATGTCGTCTATGACGATATTGCCGAGTAGCGACTCACATGGGCGCACCCGGGTGACCCGAGTTGGCATGGGCGGTAGCATCAGCCTACAGATATCAATTATGTTAGTTAAGCTTCGGGTTTTTGCTGAGAGAGAAGAATTTGCGGGAAAATCGAGCTGCGGACAGCTTCGCGATGGCGGGGCACCAAGCAAAGAGCAGCAAACGAAGCAGGGCGGGGGCGGGGCTCTTACCGCAAGGATACGGATGGTGTTAATGGCGAGCCAGTCTTTGTCTGTGTATCCCATGGTTGCGTATTTATTTATATGACCTCTTGTTTATAATTGAGCGAAGGGGAAGAGAGAAGGATGTGAGTATGAGAAGGAGGAAATAATGAAAGAAGTAGTAGGAGTGGAGGGAAAAGCTGTTTCCGCGGTGATAAGAGGTGGGAGGTGGGAGGTGGGAGGTGGAAAGGTGGGCTAGGGGATGACTTTCCTCTGACACGATTAGTGAGATCACCAGGTGGGGTTGTTTCCAGTACCTAAGGTAGGTAGGTACATATTTCCAGCACACTCCCCAGATCAGGTACAGGCAGGTTAGGTAAGTAAGTACCTATTCTCACTAAGCATACCTACCTAGAGCAGCGACAGTTAGGTATTTACAACAGTCCGCTGGGAAGATATTTACGTCACGAACCCATAATATCTACCAGACAAACACTACTATTTCTGTTTTCCCTCTTTCGGATGATTAAGTAGCAACCTAACGTTGCTCCCAAACGGGAACTATTGTCCGTCTCAACTCAATTCAACAATTTCCATTCCATGAGCAGCCTACGTATAGACTTACTACAGATTCAACATAATTTCGTTGTCATCGTGAAAGCACTTTGCCATATTCCAAATATCTGCGTTCTTTCTGTGAACTTCGTATAGACCAGGCTGCGTAGGCTGGATTGTATAATCGAAGAATTGCCTGCTGATTAACCACCATATTGAAGGACAGTCAAACTGCTCGAGGTCTATAATCTCACCCATTCTAGATTCGCTATTGTCTAGTTGAAGGTGGAGGCTGGCAACCTCCTTGTCCTTCGCGTGCACCTTAGGTAAGTAGGTAAGCCATTAACCAATCCTTTTACGGCAATCCGCTCTCACCTTTGTGTTGGGAACAAAGCAAGACGGCCGAGTTTCGCACCTTTTTTCTTGCCTAGTATACTTGAGAGAACTTGTCACTAGCCTGTCTAGCATTAGACTAATTCTAACAACGGTAATCCGGGATATCCTGCTTACGCTACTGAGTTTCCTATACAATTTTGCTTCTATGGACTACCTACCTGAGTAGCCCATTCGGACAATTCGGGTTTAAAATAACGGTACTTACATGTAGGCAGGTATTATACTCCGCTAAATTAAATCCCATATCATACCCACGTGCTTGAATTATAGAACTTGATGGAGAATCAAAGCATGTTAGAGGGCTTTTGCGTGCACCATGCTCTGTAATTTCATTTAGCCTAAACTTTTCCAGGTGCAATCAATACTCTATTGTAGATAAGAGAGGCTTCGGTTTTACCAATTTCCATGCTATACAGAAGTCGGGTTTAGCGTAATCGCCTTTGCTTTAGGCTTGGTCCTTAGTCAGGCACCTGGGCAATACCCAGTACTCATGTCCTGGAATATATATATAAAACCTACAGTAAGTAAGCAGTAAGAGGTACTAGTACTTTATTCTAAGCCAAACCGTATTGCGAAAGCATGTTGGTGGCAAGTGTGTGAAAAAGACGGTAGCTGGTACCCCAGCACATCCTTTGTCAATGCCGAGACAATTCCCTGACAGAGGGAAGGGAAGAAAGGGGGGAAAAGAAAAACCGAGGAGAAACACTGTAACTTTACAACTCCGAGGAAGCTCTTTGCTGGGAGGAAATATATATCCCATGACTCTTCCATTCTGAGCGATTTTGTCCCTACATTTGGGGAAGAGGGGCTGGCTATCTACGTCGCCAAGGTTTAATAGAAAATCGCCATCAGCATTGTAGAACTTCTTCAGCAAAATACGTATGTGCCCTCTAGTCTAGAGGGCTAAAGCAATCGGAAAGCGCGACAAGCCGACCATTGTCTTAGCCATTATTTGGGCGTTTAGCCATCTGTGAAAGCGCCCAATGTTTTCTACTAATGAATTTCAATGTCTATCAGAAGTGGCATCACATAAACTGTCTGTTGCAATTCAAGTTCCATATCGAAACGCCGTCCTCCTAAGGTAAGTATCAAACGCAATTCAATTCCTCGATCGGATAGCAAAAAGTAGATAGCTTTTTTTAATAATCGTAATTGCTATATGAATGGTTCTTGAGGATGTTGTATATTGTAGAGACGATATGGTGGATTTTTAGATCCGCTAAAAAGAATTATTGGGAAAAAAAGGCCTCTACAAAAGCTCTAATAGCATCGAACGAATCACTAGGTCTGAAGCAGTCATGTCTTATTTAACTCCCTTCACAGTCGCATAATAATGTCAGCACAACATACCAAGCTATAAGTAAAGACAGAACTGCTCATCCATTGTCAAATAGGTAATGGCTGGCAAAAAGAACCCAGCGCCCACCAAATCCCCCGGGAAAGCAGGAGCAGGCAAATCCACCAGCTCAATCTCGTCACGCACAGCATCATCTAGGAATCAAAAGCCAGGTTCACAACGAAGCGCTACACAAACAATAGAGAAAGTTGAATCCCCAGAAGAGTTAAAACGCCAACAGAGTCTCTTAAACATTTTCAGCAGCACGTTCCGTGACGTGCTCGATGCAGAGGACTTCAGCTCCCAACTCCAGGAGGTCAAGGCGGCTCTCTTCAACCGCGACTTCGAGGGCGCCTTTGCGCGCGAGACAGCCTTGGACGTGTACGCGGCGCGTTGGTCGCCCACGCGCGCGCTGTGTTACGGGCAAGTTCTGCGTAGGCTCGACTCGCACCTAGGGGGCCTTGTGAGCGCTAGTTCTGCCAGCGGAGACAGTTCATATCATAACCCAGGAGACGATAGCACTACCAAAGGGAGGGACAAGAACGAGACTGAGAATTTCCCTACCCGTGGCAATCAGGATGAAAGTGTCACGAAGGATGAGATTAGGGATACAGAGCCTACGGACCCAGAAGAGCCAAAAGCGTCAACGACGACGGTAAAGCGAGGAGACAGTGAAAGAGAAGAAAAGACGCAACTCCTCAAAGTCCTCGCAATAGGCGGCGCCGCGGCCGAGATCGTCGCCTTCGCAAACTATATATCAAGCTACGACGCCAGCACCACATCGACGCGAGCAGAAATAACGCTCCTCGACATAGGACCGTGGGGCTCCATAGTCGAAAGGCTACAAACAGCCCTAACAAGCACGCCCCCAATATCCCGCTACGCAAGCACCGCAGCGCGGGAGGCAAACAAGCCTCTAGTGCCATCCGCATCATTGCAGTCAAGTTTCGTGCAAAAAGACATCCTATCCCTCAACGAAGCGGAGCTCGCCGAGCTCATCGCCGGACCAAATCCCAAGCAACCCATATTAATAACGCTCCTCTTCACGCTCAACGAGCTGTACACAGCGCGCGGACTCAAGGACACGACCTCCTTCCTGCGCCTCCTCTCGACGCTCGCGGCCCCGGGGACTTTGCTCCTGGTAATCGACAGCCCGGGGAGCTACGCGGAGGCGGCGGTGGGCAAGGACGCGAAGCGGTACCCGATGCAGTGGCTGCTAGACCACACGCTCGTGCCGCCGCCCTCGAACCCGCGGAGACAAGCGGAGAGAAACGAGGACGATGGTCAGCAGGACGGGGCTCAAAAGGGGGGCGCGAGATGGGAGAAGATCGAGTCCCATGATTCCGTGTGGTTCCGCGTTGCCGAGGGCCTGCGTTACCCGATTCCGCTCGAGAATATGCGGTATCAGATGCATCTTTACCGCGCATCTGGCAGTTGAAAGGGGAAATGAAAGAGAAAAAAGAGAAAAAGAAAAATAAAGAATTCGAGAGATGTTACGTGTGGTGTGTCTATCTATACCTGACTGTTATGACTTATATTGGTTTCACAACCTGGTGTGTGCCCGTCGTAGGTCTTGTCTACACAACTAATTCCGTTAATACAAAGAGCCCATGAACATTGAGTAAGTCTATTAACCATTTCTCATCCTAGTTGTTCGAAGACTTAGGTTCCCACGTAAATAAGTAGATACCTAGATACTAAATTCACAAAAATATCCGTCAAGAAGCACAACGGCCTATGTAAAAATAGTACATAGCTAGCTATCACCACCACGGATGATACTAAGTTCATCAAAGCCATCTCATCTCATCATTTTATCATCTGATTCAACCAGATCCCTATGAGTCTACGGGCATCATCGTAGTAGAAACCCCCCCAAAAGCATCGTATTAACAAATAGGTAAGGATCTCAACAATCAATTTCGGCGACAATATAGGGCGTCAATATTTATCTGCCCAACCCATCTAACCATGTCCCAAATAACATCCCCGAGAATCCCACGACTTACCGTCTCCGCGGCTCTTCCTAGCCGCCTATGCTCCTCCGGAGACAACAAGCTCGACATCTCAAGCCAGAAAACCAGACTCGTCAAACCAACTAACTATTCATTCACACGATGGGGGATATATCTATCATCTAAGTCATCACGACCGCAACACATCACCACAAGTTCTCAAAGCATATCGCTATATCTATAATCCTAGCATTTTTACATAAGTATACTCTAGAGTATACTCCACCTAACCAACCCCCTTTTCCCACGAGCCAACAGCACCCAGCCACCCAAAGCAGTCGTTTTAACAGCCAGACTCAAGCCCAGACCAATTTCTTAATAGTATGGCCCAGTTGCTCGAACAACCCCGTAGTCCTCTTCGCCTCTTCCAGGGAAATGATGTCATCTCTACGTATCAAGTCGGTCTCCCCCTTCTTCTTCCCATCTTCTTTTCCATTTCCAGATGTCTCGACACCACTATCCGGGGGAGGCGGCCGACAAGCCACCGCGAGCCGTTCGATCTCTGCGGCGATGACGTTGACCTGCTCGATCTCCGTCATGTGTTTGACGCCCTGCGCCTCGGAGATGGCGGTGTGCGCGTACGGCGCCTTGAGGGCGACCTTGCGCGGGCCCGGCGCCGACGTCGGCCTCTTCTTTATCGAGCGCAGGATCCGCTGGTTGAGGGCGCCCGGGGCGGCGGGCTTGGCAGCAGCCGTAGAAGGTTGCGCGGGGCCGGGCAGGCTGGACAGCGATCGCGTGTTGGTCCGCTTGACGTCCGTGTTGCCGGGCTCGTAGGAGACGACGATGCCGACGTTTTTCGACTCGTCGGCTTGGGCGGGCGAGATCGTCGAGGTGATGTACGTGCCGACCTTGATCTCTACGATGTGTGCTAGGTCTACGCGCTCGAACGAGGAGACTTTGTCTAGGTTCCAGTCGAACCTGCAGAGATACAACGCCACGTCCGTGAGCAAGAGGACGACTTCTTCGAATGGGAAGGTCTTGATCGTGTCCGATGTTTGCGGGCTTAGTAGCGTCCAGCCACCGATGAAATCTTCTTTATCGTCTTCTATAGCGATCTTTTGGGAGGTTTCGATAGCTGATTCTCGCATTTTGGACATCGACACTTTGGGGTCTTTGGTTATCATGCTCGCCTCAAACTCGTCAAATACCAAAGAAGTCACGTTGCCTAAGAAGAAGTCGATGGCGGCTTGGCTGAAATGGTCGTTCACCATTCTGGCCACGCGGTTAGCACAGATGAAAATCTGCATACGTACATTATTTAATTCCTTACCCATTGTAGTATCTTGTTATAGAGAGACCCAGGTCATTGAACAAACCTCGATAGTCTCTCTTCCTTGTCCTAGTATAATCGCCCTTCATCGCAGCAGTCGAAGCATCTGCGTAACATATTTTACTTAGTAACGGTATATTTGGTAGATCGGGACAAAGAGCGGCTTACACTGTTTTGAAATAGCATCGCCATTATCGGCCCACAGCGTGTTAAACCAAGAATTCTCTTGGTCGACCTGAACGGACATATCAAAGCCTTCCTCCTTGAGCTGCGAATCGAGCATATATTTCCCAAACGAACTTTGGCAAACATTCGTACGATCCAGGCAGTCCATGCAATTCGTCCTCAAAACTCCATTCTGCATGTGGTTCACCTGTCCATCCAGTTCCACAGTGCTCCCAGATTTTTCTATCTTCCGTCCTAGAGTATCTAGGAGTTGACTTACGTTTTCAAATTTCATCCCACGGCAGGCAGAATGAAAGTCAAACCACTCAAACGCTAACGATTGGACTCTTTCTGAATTTTCTTCATTGTATTTCTCGACAAGTTTTTGGTACTCGTTGCCCACAATAGCTTCAGGACCACGACGCTCAACGAGGTTTACAAGTTGGATGGAGCCGTACTTTTCGCCCATTCGATTGAGATGTTTCGTGAAAGCGCTGAAATTGGCTTCCGGGGAATGCTGAAGTACTGGTATGGGCTTCAACGAGTAAGGTGATTGGGTAAAGAAAAGGGGTATGCTGCCTCTGACTTGTACGAAAGAGTAGATTTTAGATGAAGGCTCCCATGAAGGCGACGAGAGTATCTGTTCTGTCTCAACCGAATTGGCTACGAAACCTTCGTCGTCAACTCCCCGGCGCAGGTATCGCAAACCTGCTCGCTTGATTGATCTGCGTGACACTACGGTGATGGAATATTTCTTTTCGGACGGACGAAGGTCAATGGACGTTCGTTCTTGCGGTGGCGATCCGACCCTTGACTCTGTCAAGTCATTCATTTCCATAGAGTCTAACTGAGAATCGACTTGAGGCGGATATCGATCGACGATAAATGATCGCTGGCCAACAAAACCTTGCATTATAGGTAATAGAAATGACTCGTCACCTAACGCCAAGAAGGGTTTCAGTAAGTTTTGGTTCCAAAAGAACGTAGGATCTACCATCCTATGCAATGGAATATGAGACGTTGTGGTGGTTTGACTAGCAATACTCCTCGTGAGATCCATATCGTACGAGAAGAAAAAGCTTTTTGAGCTTCCAAACCATATATGTGCCATGCGCAACAGCTTAGGAGTAAGGCTCTCGCCCGCGATCGAGCCAGGCCGTACGTCAACCTTCCCTTGCGATACTGTTTTACTCGGCTCTTTATCACCATTCTCTTTCTTGCTGCGGCCTGTTTCATCTTCACGTTCAATAATTGTTGCTGCCCCGACACCCCTCAGCCCAAGGCTTCTTCGGCGGTTTTCTATCCACTCTTTACTACTAAACCACCTTTGAGCGAAGCGGCCATAGCTCCCATTTCTTTTGAATACATCCTGAGCAATGCCGCTCTGCTCTCCTATCTCACTGGTCTGCGATACCTCGCGATCGCTTTGTGCGCCAGGATCCTCAGTATCCTCGGCACCTGTGGCTGAGGGCGATGCTTCATCCTCGCTCTCACTATCTGAGGTTTCTTCAACAGGCTTCTCAGTAGAGTCACGACGTAGTTTGAGCGCCGTGTGACCTATCGCAGTTTCGGCCTCCTTCTGGCTGGTGCACGGTGTAACCGCAATATCAGTGACGACATAAACAGGATAACTGCGGATCTGAGCGACCTGTTGTCTGCCGGTGATGGCAATGAGATAGCTGAGGCGAGCGACAGTGAACAGCCCTAAAGCACACGAAAAGGAGTGGTTGTCAGCGAATAGGACTTTCCGGTGGCATCGAGATTTGCTGCCGGTTCTAGGCTCATGGTATCTCGCTTGCGAACCGCTCGGGTGCTCACGCACCTATAATGCCAAATGCCTCGAAAGAAGGATTTGGAGGCGTGGAATCTGGAGTTATCGCTTGGTCTCGCCCCACTGAGGTTACGGTCGCATCGCCATATTTAACCTTGACCGGGGCTGCCGGAGTGCGCGCCTGCGCCTTCGGCGCAAGTGGCTGGATTATGAGACCGTCGACGGCCGCGCAGATTAAGAGCTTCCGAGCCAGGCCCGGCATTCTATTCAAAATACTGTTTTATATTTTTGGCAGGGAATCGTTGCTAGGATAGACGATCATGGCACGACGACAAAGCCAGAGTGAGTCAATCGATAGGTTGAGTGAATAATTATATCAAGACTCTAATAGTCTATATTGCCAAAAACCACTCTAAGCTTATGGGAGTAATTAATAAATGGTCGCACAATCAAGCTGATCGACTCAACAGTTCTCATCTCTCAAATATAGCGAGCGGGCTGTGGATGGTGACGATAATGCTGTGGAAGTCATGTTATGTAGATGAGTGAATGTTGGATTAATTGGTGGGGTCCCTGAAAGAAAGACTGGTCCCTCCTGACGTCGTCATGCCGCTTACTGTAAGGGTCAGGGTCGGTAAAAGCCCGTCGTCACATGCATGCAGGCACAAGGTAACATTATCGATCGAACTAATTATCCGTACCGCCTGCCTTTTTGATTGTTTGTGTCCTTTTTATATATATATAGAAACAACCACATTCACAGGATCAGTGTCTCACAGGTAGCTATCCAGCTTAGCTATTCACTCTTCACCAGGAGTCCATATCAAGCAAGAGAATGCGCATTGAAAATGATAGTATGAATGGTGGCTAGGCCGAAAAGTAATTGTGATTACACTTTTTCAAGATGTCCTCACTTTCTTACTGCGAGTGCTGTTCTAATTCACAACTATGCCCTCTCCATTTGTGGCTAACTTAAGAGAGCACAATGGAGCGGCAAATCTCATACAGATTATGACGGCATTCCCTCGACTATTTCCATATCCGTA
The DNA here is from genome assembly GCA_022578965.1 of Xylaria sp. FL1777. NCBI lineage: Eukaryota > Fungi > Ascomycota > Sordariomycetes > Xylariales > Xylariaceae > Xylaria > Xylaria sp. FL1777. Next base: position 291,525 of record MU400511.1, read on the forward strand.
GATCTCCTGAAACGGCTCTTATCTAGTTATGGGGTATCTTAAATCATGAGGCGCTCGACCTTGTCCTTTATAGCGCGGATCTGGTTCTGGAGCTCGCTGGCTTCGTTTGTGGTAATAGAGACCCTGAGATACTGTTAGCGAGATTCAGGTATGGTAGAGAGAGCCTCTGCATTAGATGAACTCACGCAATCACAGATCGGCTGACATTACATGCGCGACCAAGGGCTACCTTCGAAGGAACATAGACGTATCTACAATCTCTTAGCTTCACAATCTATTATGTAGGGGATAAGGAGCAATCGTACGGGACGTTCTTGTCTTCGCATAGGAGAGGAAGATGGAGGAGGATGGACAGCGGGGTGCAGTCGCCGGCGAGGATGATGATTTCTGAGACACCTATTCCATAAAAGAATTAGCACACTGTGTCGTTGATGATAGCGTGGGAGCAAAAAGAGCCTTGAATAATAGTTGAGAAAGAATGAGCTCACCGCGAGACAATGATTTCGTGCTTTCGTTGGCGCCTCTCTTCAGTTGACGATAGTGCTGTAGTTTTGGTCAGCCGCTATACTGTATGATGTTTCCTCCTTGAATTTATACGAACACTAGCTTGCTGAACCAGGTCTAGGAGCTCCTGAGTAAGGGCGCCATCAGCCATGGGCCACGCTATTGATCCGTCAGCATTAGGAGAAGAGCAAGCAGAGGAAGTTTTTGAGAGATTGAAAGGTGTGTCAGTATGAGAGCACAGGGGGGGAAGCGTAGGTGAAGCTTGACGAGGAAGCGCTCGACGAGGAAGCGCTAGACGCAGAAGCTCTGAAGGAAAGGAATTGAAGCCGGTGATTGCCAACTTACCAGCACTCTCTTGACCAGACATTGTGACGATGGCGGAGGAAGGGACAGGGTTCCTTGCGTTGGCTCGCCCTGTGAGAAGAGATGGAGGGAGTAATTGAAAATGAACGAGGGGCGAGGGTGAAGTTCTCAGAGCTCCAAAGCTTTCATGCACTGAAATAATGCATTGACGGGCTTAGTCGTAGAATTAATTTTTGGGTCGGTGGGGCGCATGTTAATCCGCTCCGGGTGGGGCGTGTTAGGTAATCGGCCAGGCCAGATTCCCTGCAGCCAAACCTTGGAGCTACCTGCCTACCTCTGGTCCTTGCGTGAACCTCGAAAACAAGCACCTTTTGCAAACCACCTCCCGCCTCTATCGTCACTCCTTCGTTCCATCCATCTCATCTCGACACCCGCCCGAACACGACTCTCCGAACCGACCTCTTCGATTCTGCTGCCGCCAGCTTTTCTCCAACCCGTCAACACACGAACACCTCCACCACCTCACACAATGGCTGAATTTACAGAATCTTGGTACGTAATTGATTGTGGCACCTCCGCAACCTCCTATCCGGCCTCCATCAGCACAAGCTCCTGCGCCATCATCAAACAATCCCTACTATTAACACATTCATTCCTCGTCACTATGACACCGAGTTACTAACCCAGCTTTCCATCTAGCCCGGTCTACGCGGTTCGTCTCCTCCATCCCCGGTGTGGCGAAGCTCCACGAGTCATTACGGATATCGCGTTGTAGAGAAATATCTTTTCAAAGGCAAGCGCTAACAATGGAAGTAGCCCTTCTTCGGTGCTATGGGCTGCACTGCCGCCATCGTGTTCACCTGCTTAGGTGCTTCATACGGAACTGCGAAGTCTGGTGTTGGTATCGCTGCTATGGGTGTTCTGAGACCTGATCTCATCGTCAAGAGTACGCGCTTCGCCAGTTCACCACCGCTTAGGACTCGACACTAACAAACCCCTAGACATCGTTCCCGTTATTATGGCTGGTATCATTGGTATTTACGGTCTCGTCGTCTCCGTCCTGATCTCCGACGGTTTGCACCAACAGCTCCCCCTCTACACCGGCTTCATTCAGCTTGGTGCTGGTCTCGCCGTCGGTCTTGCCGGTATGGCCGCCGGTTTCGCTATCGGTATCGTGGGTGACGCTGGTGTTCGTGGAACCGCTCAACAGCCCAGGCTCTTCGTCGGCATGATTTTGATTCTCATTTTCGCTGAAGTCTTGGGTCTTTACGGTCTCATTGTCGCCCTGCTTATGAACTCCAAGGCTTCTGTCGATGTTAGCTGTTAAGCTGCTCAGTCACCGCAAAATCATCAAGGCTGGTTAGTGTCCGATTTGGACTGAGGCATGGGTGCCAAGCTGTACCTAAACCGTGATCCTTTGCTTCGATCGATCGGATCATCAAGCACATTCTAATGGGGAGGAGTACATTTTGACGATGGACATAGTTGTGACTGGCCAAGTCCAGCTCTCCTATCGCAATGTTGTTAGAAGGCTAAAAGAAGAAACAAGTAATGACGGGGGCGGGGACTGGCATTTGTACTACTGGTTCTGCATCATGCCTTATACACTTATTGGTCGATTTCATATAGACCAACGGATGGCGAAGATCTTGTACTCTAGGTTGGTAATCAGGTTTCATTGAACGTGCTGTCGAACTTTTTACGTACTATATATGGTATTGCCGGGCTTCAGTTTGACAGGAGCAACTTAGGCGTGTCCCAATTAAAATTTCCTGTGTTGGCAAACTGAAGAGAACATGGGATGCTACGATCCAGTGTACCGGAGAAAATTGTAAAAGATACCCCAGTCTTCAAGGTGTTGGGTCAGGATATATGAAGCACACTGTCTTATAAGTAAGCGCGAGTAAGTCATTGACCTATGATACTATAGGTAGTTCTTGTTCAATATTATCAGCAGAGAACACTTTGTAGTGACACATAGTGGTACTTGGTTTCTTTGCCTCCTTTCAACCTTTCCTCATCACCTCCGTCTCTTTTTGACCTTGTTCTTCTTCCCTTCTTCATCACGCTATCGCATATTTACTAACATTCTAGGTAACAATAGGCTTACATAGGGATGGCAGAAGAACCCTATTTCAGTCTTGGCTACAGCGATTCTCTCTGTGTAATAACAGCAAATCATGATAGCAACGTAGCTTACGATCAGCGGAATCATGTAAATGTCGAATATCAGGAACATGGAACTTTTTAACAATAAGGAAAGATTTAGCTGATACCCTACGTATACTTATATATCGCGTCAGCGTGTTTCATACGCATACATTAGGGTCGAAGCAATCTTACAATTCTTGTAAGCACGGAGCATACCGTAAACGTCAATAATGGAAGTAAAATATATTGAATAAGACGATGGACTTCTTGATCGACGAGGGAGATTAGAGACCTGTAGCCCCATATTTCACAACTTCTACCGTAGGCATAGTATTGAGGAATGATATCACATCATAGGATCCAATGTCTAGCCGTGTGTTGCAGTCATCCTCAGTTTGCGCTAATCTAAACCGATACTCTATGTCGGGTCTGTGGCATACGTTAAGCCAATGAGACTGTCGAAATAGCTGTCTACCAGCTTGTAGCTGTAAAAGTCATAATGATATTCAACATCATATCAGCACGAATATTTTAGGTTCCTCCGGAGTTATGGAGTGTTTGTATTCTCTGTCTTTAGCCTATGTTCGAGAATATCCCATCTCAGTGAGGGGGTTACCTAGTACTAGGTAAAGCAGATAGATCTCCCCTGTTTTTACTGTCTTAGTAATACTGCCCTGGCATTTCGTATATCTAGTGTAGAAGGACCCACGATGCAGTTCCAGTGTATAAGCCGGGATGCACTTCGTCTTCTTAGTGCTAGATTAGATTGAATTCCGAAACCAAATGGTGCACAGGGTTATCCTATAACTACACATCTACCAACATCGACTCAGGCGATAGAACGAATGCTTCTATAATAGTTGAATCTCGCCTCGGTGCGCTCATCTTAACGTTACCACGCCTATATCTGAATGAGTCACAGAGTGAGAAGATACAAGTCGATGATAGTAACGATGGATCTGTATTTACAGAACAGAAGATATATACATCAAGAGTCCTCCAGCTGTCAAGTGGGTTCTCTGATACCTCGCTTGCCGTTATATACACCGGAGAATCGGCAATCAAGAGTGAATGCAACGATATCCCCAAGGAGGTCCTGAATATATACAAGAATCGAATACGCGACCTAAGGGTAAGGACTGGTGATCGTCCTTCCGTCCCAGCTATATTCTTTTTTTTGTTTCCTTTTCCTTTTCCGTTTTCCTGTTAAAGACTGCTCTCTCATGCGGACATTGAAAATCCGCGTTCGTGTTCAGCATTTGCCATTCCCGATTTGGTTTTTCGCTTTTTTCTTCACTCCCTTCTATCGAAAGACTCGTGTTTTTCTTAACCACGAGGCGACCGAACTGGTAGCGGATCCGGCCGTCCCTCATCCTAGTCTCCTCGAGTCTTCGAGTCGTCGACGTCAATAAGGATCTCTACATGTTGATCTTCTCGAACGGAAGCCATCGGAGCCACTTGGGAGTGACGGGCAGGTTTCTCTTCTCGGGTACATCTTGGCTGTTCTCCTGCTCAGAGTTGCCTGGGTGATGGTGGTGGTGGTGGGGGGAGCCGGTTGGGACCGGAGTGAATCCGGAGCTCGAGAAGCCCGTGGGAAATCCTGATGGGAAAGCCGTAGGGAGACCCGAAGGAAGCCCCGTGGGGAAGCCGGTCGGGAATCCAGTTTGGACTCCCGTTGGCTCTCCTGTTGGGAACCCAGTTGGAAACCCTGTTGGCTCTCCTGTCCGTGTGCCAGTTGGGAATCCCGTAGGAAATCCCGTGGGCGTAGCCTGTCTCTCTTCGACGAGAGGCATAGACAAGGCAACCTGGAGCAGGACGGCTGCAAGTAAAGCGAAAGAGAGGCGGGCCATTTTGACAACGGTATTGGATGTGTGCAAGTAGAGATTGACAGCGAGAATATCAAGCTTTGTTGAGATGAGTTGAAAAGCCGAAGTCAAGTGAGAGATGCAGAAGACCAGCTTGATCTCTTTCTTTCTTAGATCCCGACAAGGCTGGGAGGCGGCATTGATATACCCGTAGGACTCCCCATGAACGTCGGCTCAGGCCATCTACGGAGCTCGCGCCAGCTTACCAACAGTTCATTCATACGAAAAAGGAAAAATGGAAAAGAACGCCCCGTTCACGGCGAGATGGTGCCATACTTACAAGGGCCAAAATGGCTTGCCAGGCCCCTACCTAGTATGTTTCACGGATCTGGAAACATAACCGTCGTTGGGTTTACAGACTCCCCCTTGCCCAGCAGCGATGGCGGGAGGTGTAACGCGGTATTCCAAAAACCTCACGAAAGGACATAATCAGCCCGCTTTTTATACCCTTGTCACTGCCTATAGCGTCTTGTGGAACACGAATACCGGTAGTCAAGACAACACTAGGAAACGTAAATCGTGCATTTGGGTCGACGGAATTGTCCGAGAACTAAAATCTAGGCTATCAGCTAACGAATCCTATACTTATGGGCTGACCAACATAAGGCTTGACGTCTTCGCAGTGGCTTCTTCATCGCTACACAATGTCTAAAAAGAGCTTGAGATACGTAGTAGGGTAAGTAAGCAATGAGTAGGTATGTGTACCGGTAGTCCACCCATGCATACAATAATTTTGCATTGCCAAGAGCCCTAGCAGTCTACTCAGTATGTACTCCAGAGTTGCCTAGTGTATATCTACACTACTACTCTGCTTACCTGCATGTGTGACTTCAATTCTGCCCCCAAATCAAGATATTGCGCGGCACAATGTCTCTACGCATTAGTGTAATAGTTAGTTTACACATAAGTAGACCCTCCCCCATATAAGCCAAGGCCAAAACACGACGACCAGCCGTAGATGTATTAGTAAATGACAAATGGGGGGGCTATATGTGGGAACATGAGAACATGGACAAAAAACTACACCAATGTCGGCACTTGGATCGACAGTGATCGACAGGGGATCTTTACTCAGCACAGAGGATAACGTGGCCGATTCGTGTACACTACATTACACAAAATACGCAGTAACTTGTAGAAATTACAAGACTGGGGGACTCGTTTTTTTTTTATTTTGTTTCCAACAATTATCAAAAGAGAAAACAGAAACCTTAATCTGTAATTTGTCTTGGCATTGCTGATCTCCCGAATCCGCACAAAACCAGCCTCGGTAACTAGCTTGAATAGGAATATGATCAGTGTTTATCTGACGATTCGGCCCATACGTTTAATTCATATAAATTAACGACGAGCACGCAACCGTCCGAGAAAATAAATGAGTAGAGTTAGTTATTCTGTTCGTTATTGATTGTCAATAAATTCATTACGGCGGACCGTACCTGGCCGGGGATCCAAAGGCCCCAATAAGGATAGTACACCATGGCGCGAATAAACTCGAGACAAGACGACGTAATTCACAAAGACGCGGGACGAACTCTGTCTATTCTCTTGTATTGAAACACGTTTGTTATTCCGCGAATGCGTATGGAGGATTGACAAGATGATTCTCTTCATTGATGGAAGTCGAGATTTAATACCATTTAGGGAGCCGCCTAAAACTTGGCTTCCTTGGCTCCTTTCAAGACCCCTGCATGACAGCCGAGCATGGTTTGCATGGATATGCATTTCAATGACACCGCGCAAGGATTTTAGATCATGCTCCTTTTCGCTCAATGCTGATTGACCCCTTTTATCGCTCCTAATTCGGTGTATTGATGCTGGAGATGACGAGGCAGGCCGTAGAGCGACAGACAATATGTACGGTTTATGGTACACTGCTCCGCCGCCTTTTTGTACACCGGAGTCGAAAAGCTCGTGTCAGAGCCTTCAGGCCGGCCCAATTGCCGCTCTGCCACTTTGCCGCCTGCACTGCCTTTAGTGTAGGTTGCTGTGCCGCTTTTCGCTGAGTGGATGGGATACGCCAACGGACTTGTCGGTCCAATGTGGACGTCATGACGTGAAAAAATTGATCGCGGATTAAAGCATTTGGATTTGTTATTTTCACGGAGGATCCCGGCCACCCACTAAGTCTGCGAGGTCGAAGACGGAGGGGCTTTGGTCTACGAGAGATGCTGTATTACGTACAGCTATTGTCATCACTGCATTTAATGTCTATGTATCTAGATGATGCTATCCCAATACAGGTCGGTGCACCGTCCGAGTGTCTATTTTACAAGACATCGAAAAGCAGCGAAATTATGTATAAGTGCAGACTCGATTAAATCAATTCTTAGATCTTGTTAGGCTTTTGAAACCCTCATAATAATGTACTAAGATCCGGTTTGTTCTAACTTTAGACATAGTACATATAAATAGCATATGGATGTAATCCGTTTCATGTTTCTCATTCTTTCATCTGATGTTTAAAGGATGAGGCGACCCCCAACCTCCTCAAGCTCAAAGATCTGGGCTATGGCTCAATGGCATGGTTTCTGAACTACTCCTATTACACTATAATGCTCAAAATCAATATTCTACGAGGTAATACTTACCCTCCGGCGACTTTATCGTCTAACAGCCCAATAGCCTGAATTAAAGTCCTGGATGTGCCCTTCTCAGTAGCGAACCGATTCGTTGTCTCTCATACCATTTCATAGACTCATCTCATTACCCACACGTTCCCTAAAGTCTATCTTATACCATTTCGTATCCTTCACATCAAACTTATCTCTTGTAATGGTTTCTCATAGCCGAAGTATGTATACTAAGAGCTCGGGCATATTAGAAAGCGAGAAAATATCAAAATCCTAGGCAGATTATATAACTTGAGAGTCCCCGACTAGTACTATGAGCAGATGAAGCGAATAAATAGTACCGGGATAGACTGAAGAAAGAAATAAGACACTTGGGCCTAGACTGCAGCGAAATTCAATACACATCTGAGCGTCTGATCTTATATTTATCATCTGTAGTATAACTCATAGTGTCTAACCCCTCAGTCTCGATAAGTGGTAAAGAGCTGAGAGATGCGAGGAAGAGATAGCTAGCGCGACTGTGAGAGTACACACAGCAGTCGTCACTCCAAATGCAGTTGCGACCAAAATTGTCAATACCCCTTATAGTAGGGAGGATCAAGATGAAGGCAATAGTCCCACCCCCGAGATAGCTGGGCAGTTCGTGGGATAATAGTCTCAATGAGAGTTGTGAACCTTGTCAGTGTGGTCATTTAAGCTTGCCCTCGTAGTGAAAGTGGTTACGAGCGGCAGGATGGTCGAGCTAGCTTATATATTGCTCGCAGCTATCATATTTTTTATGAGATTACTGATAATAGCCGCCACTGACGCGGCTTTAGACAGTTAATAGACTGCTAAATAGAGTTCCTATTTGCTATAGACTACACCACTGATTAGTCGAAGACGAGTCGAGAGAAACACCGGTGCTGCTAGGGAGGACTGATGTCTTGGTAGGCTCAACGGCGGTGGCAATTGGGCTGCATGTTGAAGTATCAAGTTCGCTTGAGGCTGCCTTAACTACTATTGTTGATGAGTCGACAAATGAGAACTGCTTGGTTAGCTGACGGCTGGTTTGACTATAACCCTCCTACATCAAACCACAGCAGCGGTGAAGACATGAAAACCTCGAGAACAGCACGATGAAGGGAACTTCCTAGAGATATATCTAGCCAAGGCGAGAAAGGGGTGGAAGAAGCAGGCGACTATGCACTAACGAAACGAAAAGCTAGAAAGGGCCAAAATAACGGAACAGAACGAAACAGAACAGGGGGGAATTAGGTTGGCAATGAAGGTGACTAGGTAGAGAAGATACCCTTTCAACTGAGATTTCTCCTTGGAACGTGAACAGCCTCGCGTTCGGTGCTACAGAGTGATACTTTAGCGGCTTGTATTTTTAACGGAGACCCGGGTTGAAACATACTCAAGTAATATCTATCAACATGATTAGTTCATGTTTATTATCACGTGGACTTCGAGAAGATCTATTAGAGATCAGCACGAGATCCCGAGCTGATCCTGTACAACATTAGGCGAGACCCGCGCCTTTTCTGGCTCTGGGGTGAGACTGGGCATGTAGGGAAGAACGAACCTCGTATAGTATATATCTCAATGGTGACAAGTTGCCGCTATTTGCTAGGCGAATCTCTATCATAAGAGGTATATAAGTCCAACTTTTTAAGAGGGTCTTTCATATATTGTTAGAAATGTAGAGCAGCGTTAGAGTCATAAATGCTATCAACATGTACATATAACATAGTTGAAAGGTAATGTGTGAGCTTAACTAGTCATAGTCTCGTGTCTAATACACCGAGAGCTGATACGTCCGGGCCTTATACCCATTTGGACAGAGGCAATACGATAAGAAAAAAACATAGTTGGCCGGTAGTGATGGGTAATCCGATCTCAGGGGCTGATAATGCCAAGAAGCTGCAAGCTTATTTCCACAAATTCGATTGTACGGGGTCTAGCAGATGGGATACCAATGAGGAATCGCGTCATTCGATGATTTATGCCTAGTACAAAATACCTATACGGCATTGGGCCAACTTGAATATGGTGCTATTTACTACATGTAAAGTACACATATGGGTGAGAGGTAGGTATACACAAGATACAGTCTTAGCCTTCCCATTTCCAAACACGAATCGGAGACGTTAGCGACATCATCGGGTAATTGGTAGATCTTAAGTTAGTGCCTATTTAGAGGGATAAGCGAAGTTTCCTTGGCAACTCTGGAAGAACCGCGCCTCTGTCCCGACTCCTCGGGCGAAACTAGCACGCCTTACTTTACTAGCTTCCCAGGTCAATGGCAAGCTCCAACATCCTAACTACCGGTAGTTGCTTCAGCCCCTTCTTACAAGGGTCTAGGATCCTTAACTAGACCTTTTACATACTCTGTCTGCTTCTTCTCTCCTCTGCCGACTCGATTGTGCTCTCACACCCCCGAGGCGGCATCAGAGCGTCATGCCAGGATCGATATCCTGTTGAAGGCCGAGTAGCTGTGGGTGCTGCTTCTCTGTATAGAAAAATCCTGGAAGGAAATGCCTAAGCTAGTGCTTTCACCGTCTAGGTGCTTCTAAGACGTTCCGCTTCCGGAACGGTACAACTACTGTCACATACTACCGGCAGCTTGGCTGGCAGCCAGGTACCCGTTAAAGGACAGTTCTCATACTGCATACGATTCTTACTCTGGACTGCATAAGCCACCGGTATAACACGCGACCTTACCCCGGCTATACGCGGCGGCTAGAGTTACATAGCAGTTAATGTCACTTGATTTCCATACAGGGAGAAAGTGTTCGCGGTAACAGGTTTTCCATCAGATAAGGGCCTCGTATTGGCTACTGACAACAAGTTCGAATATACAACGGCTCCTTCGTTACAAGAAAATGAGGGGCTTTATTCGTTCCATGGCGAGATAAGGGTGTTAAGCGTACCTTTAAGAGGCGTTTGATCTAATTCCCTGGGACCGATGTTTATGCTATTCGGGAATCATAGACTCAACTCGCTCATTAATACCCATTCTCTTGGGCTTGATCCGGCCATAGAGGGAATCTCCGCGTGTATGAGTGCTATACATACTAGCACTTCGTGAGCCGGCAGTGATTCCGCTGCCCCGGTCACTCATCTATGGCCCACACACAGCAATGTTACTGTTCCTAGCTCCCCTATCACTATCACTCGCTGTACAATGTCAAATGCTATGAGCACGGATCCTTTGACAGTCCCCTATCTAATGCTGAAAAGATCGCCCTCCTTGTGCTAGGAAATACCCAATCAGGCCGTTCACGCGTGCGAAAATCCTCGTATCACGAATAACCACGTGAATGCAGTATGGGGATGTCACGGGCCGTTTTGTTTGGAGCTCCTAAAGACTCGACTACATATTTGAATGGACGAGGCTCCCGCTTCGCTCATCTTCTTCTTTATCTAAATGAACTCAACACCAGAAATTCATGAAAATCCGACGATACCTTATGATGACAGGATGCGATGCTCTACAAGTCGAGTTATTCGAGGTCATCTCAGGTACCCCTGGAGGAGTCATCGGACTGACACGATGGAGTAGTGGCGATGCTTGGTATTGTCTTCCTGAGTTATATTGAGAAGCTCAACACGGCAGATTATCTTGGATATACTTATCAGCCCAACACAGCCGAAAGGGCAATAGGTCCATGATCTCTACACAAAGGGCCGTTAACGAAAGAACTACTCCAATACGACTTATAGAACAAAAGTATCAACTTCCTAAATAGTTAAGCTGGTAGAAGTGCCTATCTAACTAACTTCGCTTATGCAGTTCGTCTGCGACCCTCCATCCGAAGATCTCTGCAATATAGCTGGTCCCACGAGAAGGTTGAGACTCGGCAATGCTTGCGACGAAACAGCCACCGACCAGAGTTAGACGAAAGCTTGCAGTAAGAAATCCGTAATCGAAGTATCTACGATTCATTAGATTGTAGGCGTCAAAGATACATAGCCGGATTTATTAGATGGGATACTTTGCTGGACGAATAAGCCACTGATGGCTTACAACTGTCGGGACGCCCTGGGATATCCAAAAGGGAACAGAATACCAATGGAAATCCAGCGTCGTCTTAGTGAACTTTCAGCGGATATGAGCAGCTATCGCATTATCCATTCATTCCTGATTTCGATTCGCCGAGCTTACCTCTCCATCACCAGTCAATTACGTCTATCTCGTCGTTCCTTGGAATTGCGATGGCTTGTTGTCGAACAGCGTATTTTACGTCTCACACCTGATCCCGGATAGTTCCTTCGACTTATTCGATTCCCTGAGTTCTTGCTATAGCACCCCCGACCCCTCCAGACCCGTACGAGATATGCAGTCGTGGCGTACGACCCGTAACTCGGCTCTTGTGCGGAGTGATACATTCAAGCCGGGTTGCAGACCGGGCTCAGAGTGCATCCAACTGCATAGGGATTGGTCACAGAAATGTCGCTCTTTGTTCCGCGTCGAATGTTCGCCATTGATGACACCTGCTCCAGCGAACACCAGGCGGCAGCCGGATACGTCAGAGATAGTTATGACTGGACTAGAAGCTGCAACGTCACAGGATCTCGTGGCCTTGCGTTGGGGACTTTTTTTTTTGCAACCTCATGTGGCCTTCTGTACTTTCCGAATGAGGAAAGTATCATCGCCCTTGGAGTTGGGGTGAGTCCCGACTAAAAAAAACCCCGTCTTACACCGCACGATCGAGGGGAACTTGAGTCGACCCAGGGCCTCTCCGCACTGCGTCGTCTTTTTAACCAATTAATCTCAAGAGCCGCAGATCAAGCGATCGGATAGACGATACAACCCTGTCACCTGAGCTGGCTTACGCCCACTGTAACCAAAAGACATGTGCTATGACGAGTGTGAGCCATACATACGCTCCCATATTGGTTGGGACCTCGTGGTGTCTTTGGGATCGTCGATAGATCATGAAACATCAAGAACAGGGCCGTCATGGGAGACTTACACGCGGGCGGACGGTCCTCGCGCCAAGCCACTTCCCCAGGTTTCTCCTGCTTACAGTAGGTAACTCGTTCACCACCAGCCCGGCTGAGAAAGCCGGGAAGAGGCGGGGGGGTTAGGTATTAGTATGAGGCCAAGACGAGCTACCTGTGTCTGGTCTAGTTTCGCCTTGGACAGGCTTGGCGACACCAGAACAGGGGCTACGAGGCGGCACTGCGCCAAGTCGCCGAGAACCTGGGTATCACCCATTTTTGTTTGCGGTCTCCCAGCCAAGGAATTCGCATTATCAATTTGTATACATGTCTCGTGCTGCTAACGCTCATTATAGCAGAGGAGTTCGCGCGAGCTTACGAGATGCTGTACACAATCGAGCAGCAAAATGCGACTGTCTGCGTCACCGCAAAGCAAATGCCAGCGCCCCCATGCCGACCGGGGCCTCTCTCTCCAATGACCAACGTGTTTACCTAATGGTTCTACCGGCCCTCGCGGTCAGAGTCTGGATGAAGCTATGCGGAGGGGATATTTGACCAGCCTTGTCTAGTATTTGCTCCGCGCAGCCAGCCTATGACTGCGGAAACGGAATTGCAATGGACGCGGCCCAGAAGCCGCCTAGGTATTAGTCTCCCTGCTGGCAATACGCATAAGTCGAGGCGGGAGACAATGCTCTGGGGCTCCCGGGACCTGCATTGTGGCGGCCACTCGCTTTGCAAGTACCGAAAGTGTGACGAGTTTTAACTCTAAGCCGGTTTTCCTTAGCCCAATCGAAGGAGGCCCTACAGGTAAATGTCGAGCCTTGTTCCCCGCTTCTATCTCTTGTACACGAGTATATTGCGCATGATCCTTGCGTCGATAGCTGCGTTGTCATTAAGCACAGGTATAGGCAAGGGGCCCCCCCTCCTAACGGTGTGTTCTTTTTGGCCGAACTACCTATAGAATAGCAACTATGCCACATATCCAAGCGCCATCGGTAGCACGAAGGCCCATGAAATCTCCGAAGCCTCAAGGCCGTGGGTGCCGGTAGTTATTTGTCCGACGCCTCCATGGTTCCTTCGCCTGCCCAACTACGCACCAATCTCCGAGCGCAGAAGAGAAATGCTACGACTACTCGCGTCCCAAACCAGCCCGTGTGAATCTATGGATGGCCTGCTTCCAATGAGGGGCTTGTACGCCCGATTTCTGGTTGCTGGGAACATTCCATCCATTCCATTCCCAAGACCGTCTCAAATTCGAATGTGGTTAGATTGAGAGATCCTGTCAGCAAAGTCTATCACATGAGAACCACCAGATCATTTACCGCTAGGCCAACGGCTTGGCTCGGGTGTTCTCCCTGGCTTCTATGTAGATGTATTTCCCTGAGCCTTGTCCAATGTATCTGAAATAGTTGTTGTTGGGCAGACGTAAGGCCCACCTGGCGTCTTATTATCTGCAGTACGACCATTTTCTCTCATGCCAATGGCGTCACGACAATCTAACCTAGGGGAGACATCATCATTCTCCCCCCCGCGAACAGACCGCCCAGACCCTAAGTCTTCTAAGCCGGTGTCTGCTATGTTTTGCATAGTACTGTTTCCCACGAAGCCAAGTCGGCTCCAACGCTGCATGTTGCCCCCCTTGTGGAAAATCATTCCACGATGTCTTTCTCATAAGATTCTAGCCGACTTCTTCAGGTCGCATGACTTACAATCCTGTCCTGCCACCAATATTCTGGGCTGTAGCCCGCGTTCGTGACCCCTTTCTTGTCTAGGAAACCTTCCTTATTCGTCCTGGCCATCTGATCCTGCACGCGGATAGTACCGACGGCTCTGTCATGTACGGTTTGATGTTAAGGTTTGATGCTCGAAGCTTGACGGTATAATAACCTATGCTTCGTTCCCGCTTATGTTCATCTCATCTCGACGTTATTCCATATCCACTACTTGTATATACAAGGTAGTCTGATAAACTCAGACGTCTTACCCTAAGCCACCTTCTCATTGTCCGGGCTCGCAATCACCGTGCACAATGGGAATGAAGGACGTCCTGACCGGAGCGTTCCTCTTCGGGGGTCTTGCCTTAGGAGCATCCACGTTCTCTCCAGCTAGGCCACCCGCGATACCGCTTGCTGTTAAGGCGCCCTACCTTAACACCTGGTTGAATGTCGGAAGTGATGGTGGCAACGGCGGTTACCTTGCTGGCGAATGGCCGGTTCTATGGACGTGCGTTCCCCGCTCCCGCCGAGGCAATCTAGCTTAGATCTGATTTCATTGTACAGACAACATATCACGGCCTGGACAGGTATGATTCGGGTTGATGGGACCACGTACCAGTGGATGGGCGCCGTACCAAACTCCCAAAATGTGAATCAGACCGAGTTCTCTTACACATCGACGAGGAGCAATTTCGTCATGGACGTTGGTGGCAAGGTCGAGATGAACATCACTTTCCTCTCTCCAGTGACGCCTAACGATCTGAAAAGGCAATCTCTGCCCTTCTCGTACCTCGACGTTGATGTTCACTCTCTCGACGGTGATAGTCACGATGTACAGCTATATGCTGACGTATCTGGTGGTAAGTGAGAGCCTGGCCGTCCACATCTGCTATTATACTCACCCCATAATTTTAGAATGGGCGTCAGGCGATTTAAATGCTGTTATCGAATGGGACTACGGAACGTCCGATGGAGTTGCATATCATAAATTCTATCGACAAAGCCAGACCGAAATTACAGAGTCAAGTGAGCTACCGAACTGGGGCACTTTCTACTGGTCTACTGGCGACTCGGACGCTGTAAGTTGTCTGAAATTGACGCCTCGGCTGTGACTCAGCGTAAATTGTCTCGTGACATATGAACGCTAACATATCTTGCAGCTCACCTTCCAGAGTAGTTCCGATGTTATTGTGAGAGGCGCCTTCAAGGACAACGGTGTTCTGCCGAACACTAAAGATACCAGCTTCAGGGCTGTAAATAATAACTGGTAAGCCAAGACCATGTCTACCTTTAGTTTCTGTCCTATTCTAATATGGTTCAAAGGCCTGTATTCGGATTAGCTAAGGATCTCGGATCCGTTGGAGGCGATTCAGTCAACACCCTGTTCACTATTGGCATCACACAGGACAATGCTGTTCAGTTGTTAGGAGCAGGCTCTGGCCTCACAACGTACCCATCTTTGTGGACGAGCTACTTTGACTCTGATCTTGCTGCTGTAAGTAAATATGAAGATTCCCTGCCGCGAACGTTCATCATTGCTAACGTCACATTTTAGGTGACCTTCTTCTATAATGACTATGAGACAGCTGCTGGCTTAGCCACTGACCTTGATGATAAAGTGGCGTCCGATTCCATCGCTGCTGGTGGCCAAGATTACTTGACCATTACCAGTCTCAGCGTCCGACAGACTTTTGGTGCTCTGCAATTCACTGGAACTGACTCGGACCCCTTGGTCTTCCTTAAGGAAATCAGCTCTAACAGCGATATTCAGACCGTGGATGTCATTTTCCCCGCGATACCACTGATCCTATATACCAACCCGAATCTCCTTAACTATCTTCTTAAGCCCCTGTTCCTCAACCAAGAGAACGGACACTACCCTAACACAAACGCCATTCACGATCTTGGTACCTTCCCTCTGGCTAAAGGCTATCCTGATGGCACGGACGAACCACAACCTCTCGAAGAATGTGGCAACATGATTATCATGGTTCTCGCCTACGCACAACGGACGGACGACACCGATTACCTCAACCAGCATTACGAGATCCTGCAGAAGTGGGCTGGTTACCTCGTTGACGAGTCTTTGATCCCAGCGGACCAAATCTCAACGGATGACTTCGCCGGCTCATTGGCCAACCAGACCAACCTGGCGATCAAGGGAATCATCGGACTGCGCGCCATGGCTGAAATTTCGGACTTGACGGGCCACGCCGACGACGCGGCCAGCTACCTGGACACGGCGAATTCGTACATCGACCAATGGCAGACCCTCGGCATCAACAGCGCGGCAGACCCTCCGCACACGACCCTGTCCTACGGAGACGCGAGCTCGCACGGCCTGCTCTACAACCTGTACGCCAACTCGCTGCTGGGCTTCGACTACGACTTCGTCCCGCAGTCCGTCTACGACATGCAGAGCGCCTTCTACCCGACCGTGGCCCTCGAGTACTGCGTGCCCCTGGACACGCGCCACACCTACTCCAAGACCGACTGGCAGCTGTGGGCCGCGGCCATCGCCTCCGAGGACACCCGGAGCGACTTCATCTCGCGCATCGCCAGCTGGATCAACGTCACGCCCACCAACCGGGCCTTCTCCGACCTCTACGACTGCGCCTCGGGCAACTACCCGCCCGGCATAACCTTCACGGCACGACCCGTCGTGGGCGGTCACTTCGCGCTGTTGGCATTGCCGTGATAGGGGCTTGGATTATTTCCGAGTTGCAGATTTTCCTCTCTCTCGGTGCTCTCTCTTTTCTCTAGGCGAGTGCTCACGCCGCCCTTCTCACGCTCGCTACCCGGGCTTATCCGATCGGGTCCTTCTCAATGAGCCATGTAGAAATCATTCGGGCTTCAAACCTCTCTTGCCGGCGCCCAAGTATCTATCTGCTCCATCGAAGATCTAGCCCCGATCCTCTCAGTGCCGCCGTTGGGGGGGTCAGCGGCTCATTGTATCCGTTCGTTCCCGCATGGAAGTCCTCCGTTCCCCCTCCTACCGCCTGGACGAGCTATCATCGACTTTGTCGCCTGCCCAGTGATTACTCCTGCACATGCGTACCCGACAAGGTCTAGATGAATATTCGTCTCACGTCGGGCGAGGAAGCTACCGTTCCGCCATCTCATGTCCGTCAACACTATATAAGCATCGCCGTCCTCACCTCGTCGCATTGTATCTTTCCTCACTAGCATCAATCTTGATAGACATGACATACCCATACACTCCTCAGGTAACCCGAAGGAGAGACTCCTTACCAGCTAGCGTCAAGTAGATAGAGATGAGATCTGACAGCCGACGCGCTAACATCAGATCTCATCATGAAACATAGATAGCGTATCCTAGGTATCTAATACGAAGAAAGAACCTAGTTACCTATCATTCATTACTTCACGCTTCGTATTTTTTTTCCAGCGGTGACGGGAGCATTTTCTAGTACCTAGGTAGAGTTCACGGATCTGCATTAGCGGCTACGAAGCTTAGTCCGTCATTATAGCACAGGTTCCTGCGCCCTGCAAGCAAGGGGGAGGGATGAGAACAAGCATATGATCAGCCTTTATCTATCTGTCACAGGCGAGACGAAGGGCCGAGGCAGTTTCTCACGTGGAATGTTCGGCTCTCCGATGCAGCATTGCAGTGCATTGCATGGCAGCATGGGACGTCGTCCGTCTTGAAGGGATGGCTTTGTTTTTTGTTTTTTGTTTTTCCTTTATTGAGATACCATAAGATCCGACATCCAATTTGATCAACAGAAAAGCGCATTTGCGCTTTCTTAAGAACCTGCAACGTATTCTTAATAACAGTGGTAATTCCTCTAGTAATTCCTCCCATAGATATGCCATCGATTTCTACTACTGCTCAAGTGGCAGATGAGCTAACTAGCGAATACCAATAGCGCTGTCAGGAATCGAACCTAACTCCCAATTAGTAGACTCATACCGGCACCCGGATGTACAACCATCACTCGTCCCCCATTAACATAAGCCGTCCCCGGCTCTCAGAATCTGTTCTGTCCTATTCAACAGGCTTAAAATTTTACAGCGTGCACAAAGCGACGTCTTACGACTTAAGACTTACAGGATCCAGGATTACTAGAAAACTAATTCGAACCGGCAACCTTAGGATTACTCAGCCCAGGCCTTCTAAAAAGTTTAGCATTCGAGTAACAGCGCTACCAGATGAGCTAACTAGCGAATACCAATAGCGCTGTCAGGAATCGAACCTAACTCCCAATTAGTAGACTCATACCGGCACCCGGGTGTGCAACCATCACTGTGGCATATGCCCAAGTATCCACGGCTCTTACAAAGGAGTGATCGCATTTTTAACTTCAGTCTTGCTTCAGCGGCACGCCTTTATCTTACTCACGTAAATTCTTATTCTCCTTTGCTGGACCTTGTTCGTAGAGAGCACGTGAATATTCCCGCTCAATCCGCATAGAAAATTCCTCATGAAAAATTCAGTCTACAAGATCAATCTGTTGCATCAAACGGCTAGTTAGAGTAATCTATCTTGATCGCTTTATAAGTCTCATTAACCATACCCCGATAAACCTCAAATTTGTTAAAACTAGGTATGATAAATGAGAATAAGTACTATCCCCTCGTACCTGGATGTCATAGCGCGCACAGTACACAAAAACCTGGCAAAAAGCATGCGTACCTGCATATAGCCCCAAGCGGCAACGGAGTCTCTAGACAATATTCCACCCAGAAAACCTTGATTTATGCCGGCGCAGGATATTTCTATTTCTGCTTTACAGCTATTAATTAATCGTGCATTTACTCTTCTGCCACACTTTGACTTCGCCCTCGCGCATTTTACATGGACATACATACATACATACCCTCCCGCGATTTTTACTTGCCTTCCCGAGTGTATACGGGAAGCCCACAGATGAACATGAACTTTGACTTTCCGGCGAAGCTTGGTTTTTCACTTTATCCATGCATGCATACATAGGTACCTATCTATATACATATATGCTAGCATAACTACCCCACGACTTTGCATATACTATTATTCTTACAATCTGTCCTCGTCAGACCGCATACTGCGGCCGTGAATGCCTTTGTCCTTGACCATATCTATTCCCAGCTCTACGCCCTCTTCGACCTCCCGGAATTAAAAACAAAAAAAAAGAAACATGAAAGAAACAAATGAGGACATATTTGTCCGGTCTGGTCTCAGCTAATCCACAAGTTCAAAAGCACCACTAACACCCTCGAACTCCGTGATCTTTCCGCCTAAGCTCTTAGAACTCCCGAAGTACTTGATGCGATATGTCCCGGCCGTAGCCCACGGGTCGACCGTCTCCCACGTGATGGCGACCTCGCTGGTCCCTAGCAGCTCGCTCACGCGGCGCCAGCGGAAGACGAGGTGCCAGTCAGCATCGTCCCGGACGACCTGCCACTGCGGCGTCTCGGCTTGACCACCAACCGTCTCCTTAGAAGCAGAGGTGATGGACGAAGTCGTGAGCTTCTCAACGACGGCATAGCTCCCCTCCAGCCGTAAATTGTTCCTCGGGTTCGCGCCGACAAATTTGACCGTGACGGGGTCGCCTCTCTGATATTTGCCGCCGTCGACGTCCTGCACGACGTCCCCAAACTTCTTGAAGAACGGCGGCGCGTCCAGTATCACGGAGGGGATGAAGCTTAGACTCCGGTTACTGTTGTTCGGTGGGTCTGGGCCCCGCGGCGGTTGGATTGTGGACGACGAGCCGAGGGACGAGACCCAGGATAGTGTAACGTTGATATATGCTGCCAAGGTGTGTGGTCCATAGAGTGTGCTAGCTCCCTCGTATCGCTGGATACTGTTGCGTGATGAATGTGTTAGTATCCCAGTTGGTGGTTTGTTTGATGTGACGACCAAGGCATGATCTGAATAAGTTGAGACGTTACGTCTCTCGTACATTAAAATAAAAGAGGCAAACAAATGAAACCCCCAACAGATATTACACACATCACATCCGGTGCAACATACATCTGACCGACAGATATAGACAGAAGAACTCACCTGTATTCTTCCTCCGTAGCGATATAGTGCGTATAGCTATTCGCCGGCCCACCCAGCACAACAACAGGCGATGCAGCGTTCTCTTCACTAGCGAATTGCGCCTCGGCCTCCTGAGCCACGGCATTCTTCCAACGCCGACCTGCCATCGTTGTGGCCTCGCCGGGACTCACGATGATGACAAGCTGACCAACCCGGAAGGCCTGGACATCGACGACATTGGGTGTCCACTCGTACGGTGTCGAGACCTCGCCCACGTCAAGCAAGATGGGCTTCGCGCCGTGGCACGCGACTTGCTCCTTTGCTGGCTTCTTCAATATACCAGAAACGACCTGCCACACAGGCGACGTCGTGTTAGGATTCCCGTCGTGCTGGGTGAAGTCGAACGCCCCGGGACCATCCGACGTCCCGGCAGCAAAGGAGTAGCCCAAGGCCGCGGGACACGTAGTGGCCTCGGTCCCGTTCGGAAGCTGGAAGTGGAAGCTGGACATATTGTGGAAGGTATGGAATGACTTAACCCATTTCCCGCGGATGGGGTTTGGGGCGTCCTTCAATTGGTCGTACAACTTCTTCGCGGGTTCGAATTGACGCCTGCCGATCTCGAAACACGAGGACGTCCCTTCATCGTTGGCTCTGAAGAATGGTCCACGAGCATGACATTTCTGGGATCTGCCATCGCTGCACGTGCTATTCTCAAAACTGCACATCTGCCCCGTGCCATCCTCACACCAAGCCCCCAGGACATTGGGGCTCGTATCGCCGACGTTCGCCTGCGAAAAGCCAGCCACGAAGCCATCTGCAGCAGTCTCGTCGCTAACCACGCTCTTCTCGAACAAGTACGCAGCCACACCTTTGTTGTCGCCCGAGATGAGAGTGTTGTTGCCAAGCACCGAAGTGCCATGAGTAGGGAACCAGGTCAAGACGCCGATGTTTTTCCCATCGGAGGACCTCTGGAACTTGACTAACGTCAGGTCTTTTTCTACGGACCCGTCATCTTCGGAGCTGATATTATACTGTGCGCGTTCCTCTTCCGGGTTCGCAAGGTAGGCAAATAAGCTTCGGTTGATGTTGGCGCCAAAGACCTTGGTTGAGCCAACGCTGAGATGACCCGGCGCTAGACTTTCATGGGCCTTCTTGATGGATAACAGGGCGCCGTCTACGATGGCCCGGTAGCTCTGTTGATCGAACCCTTTGCTCGTGATTTGGGGTAGCAGATAGTTCAACCACGCCGCGGGCCCCGAATGTGAGTGGGTGCCGGTCACAGCTAGATTGTGATGACCGTAGTCCGCGTACTCGGGACCCAGCGCCTGAAGTCCGGCTATGATGCCGTACCGGACTGCCGTGTCACCAGACTGAGTGTCGAGGACAAGGTAGATGAATCTGTCGGAAGGGCTTGAAGGGTCGGCAACAATGAATGCGCGCGAGTACAGTCGTTGCCGTAGGCCCGTTCCGATCTGATTTGGGTCGGCATAGCCCATCAAATTGATCTCAACGCAGGGGCTGTGGAGCAAACGTCAGCCAATTGAAAGATAATCCACGCGGAGTGTTTCATCGGTAGCATACCCGGTGATATCAGCCTTGCCTACTCCCAAAAGGTATTCATCCCCATCGGCGCTTGATGGGAGCCTCCATCCTTGTTCCGGCGGCCTATTGTCTAGCCATGGCGTCAACCTGTTTCTGAGGCTTTGTGGTGTTGCTACAGCCAAAAATAGCAACGCTAACGCGAAGATTATAGCAGATATCACGACGGTGAGTCTAGTCGATTTGCCCTTCCGTAGACCCGGCAGAGGCGGCGAAGGACCAGCCTTCTTCTCGTTATTGATGTCTTGCATGGCGCCTCTCAATCAATCTCTCGCATTGGTATCATCCAGGTTGAGGAGTGAGTCTTGTAACTAACTCTCTGTAAAACTGTAGAGGTTCGTTCCGGCTGACACGGAAGGATGGGGCTATAAATCAACAACGCTGAACCTTGACTGGTATAGTACACAATTATAGAATGTGGAATGAACGCCCTAGCAAAGGACCTTCCTATACATCTAAGTGAGACATTGTGTGGTTACCCTACTTTATCACGAGGCCATTGGTTATGACACCCTCACAAATTATGTATAAATATGAAAGTCCACGGTAGGGAGCACTAATACAGAAGCGGGTGACACACGTTGCGTCACCGGCCGTTTGGTAGGGCTCCTATTGAGACCCACCCATGGAACCCGCACCTCACGGCAGCTGGGGCAGGTGATTGACCGACCCTATGCATCGGCGATAAGCGATAAGGAAATTCGGGGCGGCATATGCAACAGCAACTTCACGCGCGCCATCTCAAGCAGCCCATGACCGTCAATCCAATACCTATACTAACATCGACACGACACTCCCTCCAACACCCTACTGCACTAAACCGAAAATACAACGGCGATTCCAGATCCCTAAAAAAGAAACACACAGAGAGAGCCGAAAAGCGAGCCAATTCTTTTTTCCAAAGCCTCACAACATGGCATCCTCAATCCGCACGACAGTGCACGAGTCCCTACCATGTAAGCAAGCGACAGCAAAACCCACGATTCGCCCATCCAACACCTCACCTCCACCTCTTCAAACCCCTTAACTTAGAACCACGCAAGCACCCCGAAAAAAAATAATAAAAAAAATATTAACCCTTCCCCAGACATCGACGACCAGCCAACCCCAACAGAGCGCGAAGCCGCCGAACACCTAATAACAACCGAACTCTCCTCCTCCTCTCCACCCAAACCCGCCTCACCGACGCCCACAAACTTCACGCCTCTGATCGAGACAGAGCTGGAGCGGATATCCCGCAAGGAGGCGCTAAAGGCCGTCGAGCTATCGCGGTACGAGATGCAAGAGTCACTGCCGCCGGCTTCGTCATCATCTTCGTCCGCAGATCTCGAGCCCCCCCTAGCCCGCGCCTACGCGACGCACACCTATCTACAGGGCCGCCAGACGCACCTGCAGCTTCTCGACGCCTACGGCAAGAACGCCTGGCTCGTGGGCAACTGGCAGGCCGAGGCCGAGCTCGCTGCCCTCGAGCGCGACCTCGCCGCGACGAAGAAGGAGATCGATGTCGTCAACATCCAGCGCCGGAGGCTGCAGGACGAGGTCGGCGAGGAGCTCAAGGGTCTCGAGGAGACGTGGAAGAAGGGCGTCGGCCGAGTATTGGAGACCGAGATTGCGACCGAGACCTTGAGGCAGCAGGTTCTTGCAAAACAGCGAAGTGGCGGATGAGGAGGTCGGTTGGATGCCTGTGTACCGATAGGGGGATGCCTATGAAGAAATCGAGGCAATAGCTTTTCACGCTTGTGCTGATTACCCTAGCCAAGTCTTACTTATATGGGCGTTAAGGGTACTCATGATACCAATTCACGTTGCTTATTCGAACAAATGGGTTTATGGGCGTGTATATAAATGATATGTGTGATGTTGTGTAGCGGTATCAATGCCTATGGCTGCAGAAGAAAGCCTGTTCAATACTGAAAAAAGAGGGTAATCCCACAGAACGCCACCGAAACCTCGTAACGACATCGTCTTGTCCTGATGTGACCATTGCCGGCCGCCCCGAACCCCCCCCCCCATCTTGGTTCCAACCTCACGTCTAAAAAGTAGGTTTGGGGACATAATCTAGGGTGCGTGAAGGGGATCAACATCTTCAACTCCAGATACCACTCCAACATACCGTGTCCTGCGCATGATCCCTTCAACAGGGCCTAGCAGCCTCGCAAACGCATTTTTGCCCAATGTGGCTACCTTGATCTCTGTAGCGCTAATGACACTCGCGGCTCGGGGCGCGTCGTTCAATAGTGCAAGCTCACCAAAGAAATCCCCCTTCTGATAGTGCTTGACCGATTCTGGTTGGTCGTCTTTGAATGCGTCGGCCTCTCCGCTCTCAACAAGGTAAAATGACTGTCCTATGTCACCCTGCTTGATGATGGCTGTTCCAGCAGGATATTTCTGAGTTTCTAGGGCATCCGCAATCTTTGATCTTTCGTAAGGGGTAAGTGAAGCAAGAAGGGGGACTTCTTCCAAGAACTTCTCATACAGACGTCTACGAGCAAACGTAGATTCCATGAGGATCCGGCGGAATGTTACACGATCGAGGGCCCATAGAGTGCACGCTGGCTCGGCGGAGACGACAGTTGCTGCTCGGGGTGCGTTGTACATGAGGGCTAGTTCGCCGAAAGAACCTCCAGCCTGGACGCTTCCAACCTTTTTGCCGATGCCATCAGGTCCTGGCTGTAAAGCTCCACTGTCATTGACGTACACATCAAAAGAACCCTTCTCCACTATATAAAAATAATCACCCGCATCCCCTTGTGTAACTACCTAAACATCATATAATCGTTAATGGTGATGGACAGAGACGTGTGATGGGGGATCATGACCTACCTTGATATCTTTGGCAGGGATAGGCTTCTCCTGCAAAGCACCAAGAATCTGGGCGGTTTGTTCATCGTCAAGATGACTAAATAAGAAATTTCCCTCGATAGCTTTTTGTAATCTGTCGAGCTGCTCTGCTGATTTGGGATACGAGGGTGGAGACCAATTGTCATTGACATCGGCCACCGGCTTCAATGATTCCGCTGAGACGGATGTGCGTCGACCGAAGTTATATTGTGCTGGATAACTGTCCGGGTTGGGAGGAGTTCTGATGGATGACGGTGGTCCATCTGAAGAACCGTCGCCAGCAAAGGGGATGCGAAAAGCACCGTTGGTACCGAAGGAACCCGTCGTAGGTGATGTAACAGCATCATTCTCGTCTTCCTCTACAACATTCAACAATTGCGCAGACGACGTCGTCTGGAGCTTAGGTCCATCTGTGCCAAACGGATTCGAATTCGCCGCGAAGGGGCTAGTGAAAGCTGTCCCAGACATGGTGCCTGAACTATGTGATTGTGATGTATGGTGGGTTTATCCGGCAGGCTAGCCGTTCTTTAGCAAGGCGTGGGACGAAGTAATCGGCGTAGAATTGAACGATATCGAAGGGCTTTATGAGACGAATTAGAGCGCAGACGTTTTCTATTTCCTTCTTGTAAGTATAAGGTATATACATAGCATTTAAAAGTATTGACAGGTGCTGGGGGATTCGAAGAGGGCCCGAGTCACTATTCGGTATGTTGTTGGAGTCGAGAATTGAATATGCAGGACAGTGGATAGACACTGCTGAGGAAGATGACAGGAGTGGTCGAGAGGCCAGCTGAACAAAAAGGCAGATAGTGGAAATGTTCTGAAAAGGGTATATAACGTACTTGGATCCAGGCAAGGCTACACTACTGTAGACAGGTAGCCTGGAACTGGGGATAATAACTTGCTCCACCCGAGTTAGCCAAAGGGGTGGTACCAGGAACTAGAATCAATTGGGGCAGGAGTTGAGGCGATGTTAGAGCAGGCGCCTAGAGCGAGGACCCGGCGGTTAAGGTAAGGCTCAAACTAGATAGAACTTCTAGTTGGGAGGCGGAACGAGAGCCCGCTTGCAGACTACCAATGAAGAACAAGAAAGAGAGCGAAATGGTAACGAACAAGCAAGAGAAGGGGAATTCAGCGGAGGATAACCAAGCTACTAGCTAGGTGGACCGCGGAATAAAGAACTTGGAAGCCGAATTTCGGTATACAAGGACGGGAGGCGGGGATAGCGCCAGGACGAAAGGTAGACACGGAGAAAATGAAGTGCTATGCTAATGCCGTGCTGTGCCGTACCTGTGCTGTGCTTACTTGTGTCTTGATTAGAAAGCTTCCCTACTCGAGCTACAACGAGAGAGGGGAGCTAGGATCTCACGTTCCACGCAAGGAGGGTCCTAGTCTAGGTGCAGAGTCGTGTCGTGTCGTGGTCGCAGGGCAAGGCAAGACTTATTCCATGCAGCCCGTAGGATCGTGGCTGCAGAAGGGTCGCAAAGCTGATGTGACGGGTGGGAGGAGATGATTGATGCTAGCTGAGAGGGCCAGAGGAGGTGGTGGTACTGGTGGTCGTATAAAATAAATAAGAGAGGAGAGGAGAACTCATGTGGGTAAGGTTTATCGACTACGTACCTACACTACGGAGATGCCGTAGCCAAAAACCTAGTACCGTAATGTACTAGAGCAGTACAGTGCACCTGGTAATAGATAGACAGACCAAGCGGCGATGACGGATTGGTTTGTGGAGTAAACGAGACTGGATAAAGTAGTGTAGTGCCAGAAATATAAAACTGAGGTGGAATGAAAGCAGCTCCCTCAGAATAGAACTGCTTCGAGAGAGGTCCTAGAACAACTTGATTGGGGTACTGTGGATCGATAGCGCGCCTACCTACCACTTTGAGATGGCAGTCCCGTGGCGAAGGGTGACGACGGGAACGACAAGAGGCAACCTAGGTAGGCAGAAGAAGGTATTGTGTTGCATGAGAAAGTCGCTGAAGAAGGAGGGGTGTTCTCACTAAGTAGGTACTAAGGAGGTACTAAGGAGGTGTCGGATTGGTCCTTGCGTCTTGAGGCAGCAACACGATTGGACAGGAGATCAGAGCAGACGCGGCACTAACTAAGCTAGGCAGTGGGAGCTGATTAAGTGTCATTTTCCCCGGCAGGACCCCCAGCTCCTACCAGCTCCGATGCCTGTTTCCGCCTGTTTCCAAGGCTTCTTCGCGCCTTCCAGAAGGGCGCACGGTTCAGATGGTTGTCTAAGTCAACCTGCAGCTACCCCGCCAGGCCGGTATCTTTGATTACCCAGCCATACTTATTTAAGTATGTAACTTGGTAGGTATAGATACTGCTAGCTACTTACATGTAGACACAGTAGTTGTCCAGGACAATTTAAAACATGGGTGATAGATAGTGATCTACTTCTAAGCATAAATCATAATTGCTCATTCCATTTCCTTACTATCATGTTCTTCGATCTTGTTTTATTTTTCTCTGAATGTTTCAATGAAAAGAATTTTACAAAGAGCTGTCAAAGACAACTACTTACCTACCTACTTAGTCCGGTCGCTGCTGTACACCCTACATCAGTACCCCTACTTCAGGCGAGAGATGACTGTTCTGGTGCCTGCAGTGTGTCATGATCGACAAGCTTCTTTGCCTGTTCCAGAAGCTTTTGCCCGAGCTGTATTGTCGACAGGGGATGCCGGAAATCTTTCTCACCCATTTACAATCGGCCGGGCTGGCCCACTTGGTCAATGCTCTCTTCCTTCCCGCCACGTTGGTGGGTATCTTGGATAGGTACCGTAATCTAAGTACCTAGAACCCAAGTTTCTCATTAATTAAAGTGACCAGCAATACTACTTAGATAGGCATTGAACCGTTTGCTTGATAACTTTTGCGTCTCTGTCTGGCTCGGCTGTGCCATATTCGCGTCAGAATCACATCTGCCCTATTCATCTCATTGGTCGTTGTCACATTAGGGTGCACCCTATTTCGGGTCCTTGAAACTTAGTCGGTCTTGTGCGTCATCAGCGATGCCGTCATCCTGCCTGACTCAAGACCAGACTTAGAAGACGACATTGAAGGTCTCGCTAAGCTGTTGCCGATGAGATGGAATTACGCGCCTACGTCACGAGTTGCGAGTTGCTACCATGAGAAGGGATATAGTAAAGCTGAATATTAGGGCAGCAATACGGTCTCCAGGAGACAGATTCGTACGACAAAGAATCACATGACCAAGGTCTGAAAAAACATACTAATGATTGAATCGTGGAAGCGAAATTGAAAAATGATGATGAATCAGACGATGCAATAAACGAAGATTAAGGAGTGGGACAAGGTACTCCGGTCAATAGGGGTAAAATACTATGTAGACTGTACGCGTATATTTACTACGTTCTTTTCATATGCTGTCAACTTGCTAGACTAATCTCCGTGGTTTATTATTATACTATATGCTAGCATCACACGCTGCTTTATTCATCGATGCGTGTATTTAGCATATGGGCTGTGGGCAATAACTTAGCCAGCTGAGGGTTTGAAGAATCATTGTCAGAGTCGCTTACCTATTCCCTGCTATATAAAGGTTCAGTCGCCATTTGACGTATTTAGGAGGTAAAGGTATGAATACCCCACCTGTTTGCATGTTATTCAAACCAGCGCAAATGTTACCATCAAGTGGAACTTTTGGTGATTGTGATTGTATGTGTCATTTGCGCATAAGTGTCTTGTCCAACCAGCGCCGGTTAGGTATAATATTGATCTGAGTAAGCTATGTGATCTTACACACAGAGCTCCAGCTCCAATACTCGCTTCGGTCTCTGGTTGATGTTACTCAAGGAAGTATAAGCCGGGAGCACAATTGGCCGGAATATCCCGTCACACGTAAGATTGTGCTGCTACTCACTTATATGTACTGTATTAAGGCATCCGAGAACACCCTGAATCCGTCAAGAGCGATTTGATCCCAAGGCTTCTTCAAATCGTGTACTACTCGAACGGATCGGGCGCGTATACAAATCTATTAACGTCTATGGCTTATAGCTTGTCCTTACTGTTATACCTTAAATCAACCGCTTGAGTCTTTTTATCTATGCGAAGTAAGCGTGGCTAAATATTCCTGTCTTCCAACCCGTCCAAAATTCCTCAAACACAGTAAGTAGACGAAACCTCTACTTTCTAGGACCGGGGTAGGCCTATCTTCTCTTCCTTACGGCGCTGTTCCTCCTCGAGTATCTCCCTCTCTCTCTGGGCAGCCTCGCCCGCCGCCTTGACACCCTTCTTCCGCTGTCGCTCCTCGTAGAGATCCCGGCTCTTCAAAATCCGTTGTACTATGGACCCAGCATTGACATCCTGAAACCTATGAACTGATATTTCTCGGAAGATACCCATCTCCTTGGGTGCCGTGTAAGGGTCGTATGATAGTGGTATGAAGGCGGTTGGACCATGGTAGATAGCATCAGGTGTGCCCCAGGGTAACGTCGTGAGATACGACTTCGTAGGGGTGAACGGAGCGCCGAATATGACTGCGTTAACATACTATGCAATTTTTTAGTTCCACGAGCCTTGTATCATGTAGGCTGAAAGTAGGGGTCGTAACACTTACCCGACACTGAAGGACGCAGAGTCCACGCTCATAGATATTCATGATGGGGTAATTGATTCCCTTCCAATGATTGATGACTCGATCATCATGTACACCGGCCACTACGAATACAGGTCCGTAGTCTGTACCCTTCCCCATACGTTCGTCAACGGCCTGTTTGTCGTACCACCCTTCCTTTCTCGCTAACCCTTCCTCCGCCAAAACGACCTGATGCAAGAACTCGATGTGGCCACTCGAGAAGAGGTCGAATCCCCCGTCAACGTACACAGCCCTTTGGCCCGGCTTGAGTCCTTTTCCTTTAAGCAGCTGGCGGAAGGTCCCTGTCTCTTCTTTCTTATCCTCAGCCTTCGCAGCATCGGAGGCCGTCCAGAAAAAGACATCGACACCGGGACTCTTTCCGTCTTCGTCGGTGGCGTATTGGCGAATACGCGTCATCATGGCTTCTCCCTCTGCCTTCCTCTCCGCCTCGGCACCGTGACCCTCCTGTCCCGCAAGCACCTTCTCCAAAGACGTGATGAAATGTGTCTTGGTGCACAGCAGCATGCGACCCACGAGGTCTGTCGTAGAGATGCTCGGCGTCCGCTTGACGACCTTGAAACGGCCGGCCTGCTTCACAAAGCGGTAGCAATCCTCGCCGTTGCTGTCCGACGTGATATCGTCGCCGTGAACCACATATCTACAGTTATATCGGCCAATGAACGGAAGTTCCGTCACGTATGGCGCGTCCGGTACGGATTTCGTGACCCAGCGGCAGGCATCGACTGCAGCGAGACTTGTAGTGGTATTAGTCCGTTAATCGGTTCAAACTGCAAGTTTATGTGTATAGATGGTATGGAATGCAGCATCATGCCACAACATTTCTCGTACCGTTCGTCCAAGTCCATGACTGTCGGGCCTTTGTTGCTCAATATTTCCTCGTCCGAGTGCACACCGACATATAGTTCGCTGCCGAGTTGTCGTGCTTGCAACATGGCGCCGGCATGGCCGTGGTGGAAGAAGTCCCAACATCCATCTAGCCAGATTCGCTCATCGTAGAGCTCGGGCTCTTCTCCGCCCATACTTGGAGATGATGATAATAATTCGAATTAATCGAAAAGGGGTAGAACACGAATATATCTCCCCAAAGTCGAGAAATTCCCAGGATCTGACCGAGGTAGAATTAGACACGAAGTAAATAGAGGTAAAGGCAAGACACGACGAATTTTCTTGCTGTCTTTTTCCGTTACGCGATTGTCTACACTCGGTAGGAACTTAGGTAATAGCTAA
Source organism: Xylaria sp. FL1777 (assembly GCA_022578965.1). Lineage (NCBI taxonomy): Eukaryota > Fungi > Ascomycota > Sordariomycetes > Xylariales > Xylariaceae > Xylaria > Xylaria sp. FL1777. Next base: position 321,851 of record MU400511.1, read on the forward strand.
AATCTGTGTGAGCTCTGTTGTAGTTGGTTAAAGTCTTTAGCTCCAGGTACCTAGATAGGTTGCCCCTCACTTCTCTCCTCATGCCCCTCCTCAGTTGATTACATAGGTACCTACCTAGGTACATACAAGCATTGGCACGTGGGAGAACCCCACCATCGATCCTCTGTCATCGGATGTTATTTATACTTATCACCTACAGTATCTAGATTACCGGTAGATAGACTGTAGATGATTATATCGCCGCCTTAATCACCTCCAAATTACAATGTCCTCCGAACAAGCCCTAACAGGCGGGCTCACGCCATCACAGCTCGCATCCTTCGAGCGAGATGGCTACCTCGTGATCCCCAACGCACTCCCCCCAACAACCGTAGAAGCACTACTAGCCGAGACGCACAAGCTACTGGAAGACTTCTCGCTCGCCGACCACCCGATGACGCGGTTCAGCACAGGCGAGAAGTCCGAGCACGTGGGCGACGACTACTTCCTGACGTCGGGGGACAAGATCCGGTTCTTCTTCGAGGAGGACGCCTTCTCGGCGACGGGGGAGCTGCAGAAGCCCAAGGCGCGCGCTATCAACAAGATCGGGCACTATCTGCACGGGCTGTCGGCGCCCTTCGCGGCGCTGCTGGACGCGGCGCTGAACCCGGACCTGCAGGGCGCGGGGACGAGCACGGGCAGCGTGGCGGCGGGCCGCAAGGAGTCGCATCCCGCCGCCGTGGCGCGCGCCCTGGGCTTCCGGGACCCGCGCTGTCTGCAGTCCATGGTCATCTGCAAGCAGCCCGAGATCGGCGGCGCCGTGCCCCCGCACCAGGATAGCACGTTCCTGTACACGGACCCCCCGAGCGCCGTGGGCTTCTGGTACGCGCTCGAGGACGCCACCGCCGAGAACGGCTGTCTGAGCTTCCTGCCCGGCAGCCATCGGTGGGCGCCCGTGCGCCAGCGCTTCGTGCGCGCCGCCGCGGCCGGGAAGTCGGGGACCGAGTTCATGGATAATGCGGGCCCGCGGTTCCCCATCGGCGAAAAGTACGGCGAGGAGAAGAAGGATGGGGCCGAAGACGGGGACTACGTTCTGGGTGAGGTCAAGGCCGGGTCGCTGGTCCTCATACATGGAAACCTGTTACATAAGAGCGAGAGGAACACGAGTCAGAAGGGTCGCATCATCTATACGTTCCATGTCATTGAGGGCGAAGGCGCCTCGTATGATGAGCGGAATTGGCTACGGCCGCCCCCAGATGGATTCACGAGGCTATCCAAGGACTGAGGCTGTCTCTAGAAGGGGAGAATAAAACGGATGAGCTGAAACGGAGCAAGATTACTTGCTGTATTAGTAAGGATGTACCTAGTATGCAAGATGGGAGAGAGAAGCATGATCGTCGGGGCATAGCGATAGTAGGATCATTCAAGTCAGATAATGAGAGCAATGAAACTATTTGTACGGGTTATCTGAGCCCCTTTTCGTTGTAGGCAATACCATACCTAGATACCTAGACACGTTAATTGAAGAATTAATTATTTATAGTCGTAGTAAAACCCGGTATTCGGTGCTCTTCATGCAGAGTTTAAAAAAACATGTCTCTCATAGACCTTGATATATAAATGAATACTCATAACAAAGATGAAAAAGATCCTGGTCACAAGGCACGTGGGGGCAATTAGACATTGATTTGTTCCCTCTCCCTTGCTATGAAAATTTCCAGAGACTATCTGGCCAGCTGATTTTGGTTATGACCGATGCATTGTGGAAAGCTGCTTCCCCCACCTTTGTTATGGCGGGCTGTTAAAGTGTTGTGATGGCGTAGGGATTATAGTTGAAAGGAACAAGGGCAGTTTTTTCGTCTTCGTCTTCGTCATAGTAGCCCTGGTTTCTCTGTTGACGTTCCATTTTCCTCGTGTGCGAGGTGCCATGGCATCCTGAGATGACACATCTAGCGATATTATGCACATGGTCGTAGAAAACACTATAAGTACACGCAAATGAACGAAGAGGTAGTCATTTGCAGAAGTTTCTGGCCCGTAGGTACTGTGGTCGTAGGAAATGGCACAGTCATCAAGTGGAGGCGTGATTTCTATCCGCGGAGGATTTCCTGCCGGTCTTATGGATTTGGGGTACCTCCGATGAAGCAAACAGATGCTAGACTCAGTGGGATGTATGAGCGGCCGGGTTTCTGCTCTTTTGTAAAGAGCAGGATAGTAATCCAAGAGTCTTCCTTTTTGAGCCGTTAGCGACCATAAGGGTGAAACCCACGATTACCTCCTCGCCCGCCCCCGCGATAGTTGGCGCCAGGTTTGCCAGCATTCTTAGGCCCAGTCGGAGCGTTGGCTGGCGGGGCGTGGTTTGGGTCTACAGGTGTTTGGTTTTGCTGATGACCGCCTCGGTTTCGGTAAAACCCACCGCGTCCACCCTGATTGTAGTTGGGTTGAGGGACATCGTCGTACATGCCCTCCCAAGATGTCGGATCACCGCCATTGCCACCACCCATATTCCCATACGCTTGGTTGTACCCGCCTCGGCCACCACGTCTTCCTCCGCCACCACGCTGGTTAAACCCTTGTTGCTGGTTATAGTCATTGTAGCCCTGCTGCTCATCGCTACCTTGGCTCTGGCCCTGGCCTGAACCAGCGTTGCCCATCATCTGGTTTTGCATCTGTTGCATCATGGCTTGGTTCATTGCCGCCATGTTATTCTGGGCGTTAGCGCCTCCACCTTGAGCCATCTGCTGTTGCATTTGTTGTTGCATCTGCTGCATCTGAAGCATTTGCATCACCGCGGGGTTCATACCCATCCCTCGGTTTAGGGCTGCCTGCTGTTGCACCATGGCCATATACTGCTGCATTCTCTGCATATACTGGGCCATGAACTGTGGCGTCATGCCTCCTTGGTTCATCTGGTTTCCCATCTGATTCTGGTTGCTGCCCTGATCGTCCATGCCACCTTTCTTGAACTTGCCACGTCTTGAGGCTTCTTCTTCTTCCCGCATGTTACCTCGAGGTTGTGCTTTCTTCACCTCGATGGCTTTACCGTGGATTTCTAGGTGTGTGCTCAGACATGCTTCAACACCGACTTCGTTTTCGAAAGTGACAAATCCAAAGCCGCGAGGCCTTCCTGTGTCTTTATCCATCATAAGGGTTGCATCGACAACACGTCCAAACTGAGCAAAATAATCCTTAAACTCATTCTCAGTCGTATCTTGGCTCACTCCTCCAACGAATATTTTCGATGTCTTCTCTTGCTCATCTCGGGGAATGGCCCGCTTGGGATCGATCTACGAGTCTGTTAGCCGCTTCAACCGTGATTCCCGGGGAGATGACGCCATCACGTACTAGTTTCCCGTCGAGGAAGTGTTCTTTCACCATAACAATATTCACAGTTTTCGGGTCCTTGAATGTGAGAAAGCCGAATCCTCGGGACCGTCCCGACGCACCATCTCTCATAACCGTGCACTCGGTGACCTCACCAAACTGCGAAAAATAGTCCCGAAGTGATTCTATATGGTTACAGATATTAGTCAAGTACTTGGTCGTAGAAAGCCGAAGGTTATCGGATATTCCTTACGATCAGTAGTTTCCCAATTCAACCCTCCAATGAACATTTTTCTGTTAAAAGTACCTGTTAGTTTGATACACACTACCAGCCCATGCAAGTATGAATACGCAACCCAGTGTAGTAGTGAGGTTGTAGTTAGTAGTTGAGTTGGCATGATTTGTCACTTGAGCAAATATGCCAAGCTCATGGCGATAAGGCCAAATACAACTCCACGTCTCCACTGCGACCTTGTGTAATGATCATCTACACGTTCAGCCGCGAGACGCTGATATTTTTATTCGCATATGCTCGATGTCGTTACGAGTTGGAGTGATTCTTTGCCAAGACCAACGTGGACACGAAAAATATGAAACCACAATCTTAACCCCAGGCATAAGCCTTTCTTCTTTCAGACTGATTGTTGTCGCTAGCAATGACGAATTTTGGTGACAACATGAAAGATATAGGTGCGAATTTGTGCAGTTCATTTGTGAGAGCACATGAGCCAATAGCTAGATCCCGGTACCTGGCCACAGTAATACTGCTCAAGTGGACATGGGGAACAGCGAAGGATGACCGAAACGATTGTCGATTTTTGCTCTCGTCTTTGCTATCGTCAAGCTAGGTCATCTAACTCGAGCGCTATTCGCTGCCAGTCTTCTTGTTACAGCTTCAGAGAGGTCTTTCTTGTCGAGCTCTATGAGCCTATCCTGACGAATGGCTATAAAAAGCAGTAGACAGTAGAGTGCTCTTGCACGGCTATGGTCGAATTATATCGTCTGGTCCATTTAGGTAGCAGTGTGAATTATTCCGCCACATATCCCCTCTTGTTTGTCTTTTGAGATGCACCCCGAGCTAGGACAATGGATTGCCTCCTGGCTAGCATTCGATACCGCCTGAACTGGTAGAACTCTAATATCTCGATATCCTCTTCGCGGCGCTAGCTGGGTACTGTGCAGAATGTCCTTCATGCCCAACACAACCTCCGGTGTGATCCAGGGTACCGAACCATCCCTTGCTTGGTCAAGAACAGACTCACTCGCCTAGACGTCACTTGCCTAACCCCCCGGCTACCAACTGGGTCTGACCTGGTGCTGGCGCGCCCTGCCTGTTGGACCGCACCAACAACATCAAGTATAGTAAACAAAAATCAATGAATGAAAGAACTTACCCATCTTCCTTTGCGCTCGGTCCTCGTGTCGTATGGAATGCAGGGCCGGGAGAGTCCTCTTGTTTTGTCGGCGCTGCCACGGAACCGGTGGCTGGGCCATTGCCGAGGTCGAAATCCACGTCATCCTCATCCTCATAACCATCCTCATGGTAATCATCCCCGTAGCCATTCTCTCCACTAGTATGGGCTACCTCGTCAGATACATATTCAGCTTGAGGCTCCGGTACGTTTTCCGTTACAGGCGGAGGTATGGAAGCTGCAACAGGGGGCTGCGCTGGAGCCAGAGCGGGAGCGGATGCAGGTGCAGGTGCCGTGGGAGCCGAGCCGTCGTTATCGTCATAGCTGTGAGGATGTTAGCCAATGTACGCGGACACACACACAGCTCTCTAGACATAGGCGGCGCAAAGGGTGCGTTGCACCGTCTGGGGGATTCGCGGTCGCGATTGAAGTACTAACAGGTCGGCAAAGAGGTCGTCCTCGAAGTTCTCGGGATCCGCCATGATGAAAGTCAGTTGTTCGCTCAAGTGTTCAGGTGAGGATCTCGAGATGGCTCGAATCCGCAGACCAATCTAGCTCATATAACCCGAAGAAGCTACGCAAACCAGGTGTTCACGAGATGACTCACGCGACCACGTACGCGACTCAAGAGGCCGAAGGTTTTCTGAAACGGAGATCTGCGGCAATAGAAATGATGAGATGAGGGTTGGGTTGGGGCGAGGCAAAATTGTAGCCTTATTTAGGGGAGAAGTTATGCTGGTGCTGAGATGGAGCTGGAAGACGGACGAGAGAAACTTTGAACCAATAGATTTCGACTCGCGCGTTAAAGCTGCACGGGTAACGATAGCAGAAGAACTACCTGGGTGGGTACTTGCCGTGGGTCTGACCCAGCTTAGTACACAAGACCTTTGCACAGCCACACCTGCGAGTACTATACCTCTCTCCCAACGGCAATCCATTTAAATTAAAATACATTGAGCTGTAATTTTTGGGGGGTATGAAAGCTATTTAAACTGACGTTACAATATTGAATCAGTCAACAGTGAGCATGGAAGGTACAGCCGTTTACAGGCAAACAAACTTTGAGAATGGACCTTGCGGCGGTCTGGAGGCTTAGATGCATACTAAGGTGGATACTACCGGTAGATGTACAGAGGTAGGCTGCGTTGTGGCTTACCTAGGCACATACATATAGTAGAACTTGCTTGAGTACTCAAATCTTAGGTGCCTATTTAGGTACTCAGGTGCCTGTTAGACACTCTCAGTTAGGTAGGTGAGCGTACAGTACGGAGTACCCATGCCACTTATGTAGGTACTTGGGCACTTAGACTACACTAGGTACTTAAGGAGGGGCAAGTCGGCTCACAGGATTACCTAGTCTGTTAGGTACACCCAAACATCTGACTGTCTGTCTGCTCTACCTACAACCTGCCAACCACTTGCAACTAAGCAACTGTGATATTGGCCCAAACCAGAATGCCATCATAACCTGACCTTCCATTCTGCCACCATGTTCTCGTCCTCGGGTGGTGGTAAGAAGCCCCCGCAACAGCAGGTACGCATGCTGCTCTCCATCTCCGCCTAGAGGGTCTTCAAGATGAGCCGCAACTGACTATGACGTACCGAATTCAGGAAATGGTTCAAGTCGGTGAGTCCAATTGCCTCCAATCACTAGAAGAGGTCGGTGGACCATGGCTCTGCGCATTCGTGATCTGTGTTTCGTTATCCTTTTCTCCCTCTGCCGCTTATGTTCCATATTCTCTTGGAAGCCGACCCGCCGCTAATTGGAACTCGTATTGGTGTGCATAGACAGGTCCGAGTAAGTCGATCACGAGTCTGTTGCCGCCATCTCTCGCTTCTCATATCCCGTGTTAGCGATTTGTCCCGCTAACCTTATCCTATCTACAGGTCTTCTTCGCCATTCTGGCGTTCCTCACGAGAAGGAACTGCGAAGCGAACGGGTCGCGATCCCAATCTCGTCGTGGGCGCAGCATACTCCCATGCCGATATGCTCAAGTTCGATAATCTGTACGTTACGCTACGCTACGCATGATAGCCGTCCCAATCCGTTCATTAACAGTCGACGTCTTATACGCAGATCCAGAAATGTGTCCGGCTCATCACGACCAAAGACGCCTCCTTCTTCCTCGTCCCAGAAAGCCAGAACTAGTGATGTTGGCTCTACGTCGCGCAAATCCAATTCTTCTCTTTCCTCGCCTCCATTGAAGTCTTATTTTAATTTCTTGTCGACGACGAACTCGGATTGGAATGTGGACGACCCTGACGGTGAGGATGAGTACGCTTATGAAGATGATGACGGGGACGATTTCGGACTACCTAGTTTATCGAATATGAAGCGGCGATCGCGTCGTATGGCAGCGGCTACACAGAGTGGCGGTCTCACCTCTCAAAGCCAGCCGACCTTAGATTCCTCACTCGGATTTCCAAATAGGCGGTATTCGAACAGTGCCGACATAGCAATCGAAAGACCCACGCTTGTATACCCTATGCCAAAAAAGACTGAAGGGAAAATACTTAGGCCACAGTACAAGGATATTCTGAAAGGTCTATTACTTCCCCCTAACGGGAACCTTACCCGTTGCTAATATCACCATAGATCCTGCAAATGCATTGCATCTCATAGATCACCCGCCAACTCCAGCTAACGCTACTCCAAGAGAGATCGATGCCATCAACTCCCGCGTTACGAAAATCAATAAATTCAAGAAGATTCTCCAGGCAACAACCATTCCTTTAACAGATCTTAGAGCACTGGCTTGGAGCGGGGTACCCGAAGAAGTTCGTGCAATGACTTGGCAGTTGTTGCTTAGTTATCTACCAACGAGCAGTGAGAGACGGGTTGCGACTCTTGAGCGGAAGCGCAAAGAGTATCTGGACGGGGTCCGTCAAGCATTCGAACGTGGAGGAGCCAGCCAAAACCCGATGGGCCGTTCAAGAGGCCTTGATGAAGCAATTTGGCATCAGATTAGCATTGATGTGCCCAGGACGAACCCACATATTGAGTTGTACGGCTATGAAGCGACGCAACGATCACTAGAACGAATCCTATATCTATGGGCCATTCGACACCCTGCAAGCGGCTATGTACAGGGTATCAATGATTTAGTCACACCATTTTGGCAGGTTTTCCTGGGAAGTTACATAACTGATTATAATATCGAGAGTGGCATGGACCCTGGTCAACTACCCAAGCCTGTACTGGACGCCGTAGAGGCCGACTCGTATTGGTGTCTAACCAAATTGCTTGATGGTATCCAGGACCATTATATTGTCGCACAGCCTGGAATACAGAGGCAAGTTGCAGCGCTTCGAGATCTGACCGCTAGAATCGACGAAGGACTTGCGAAGCATCTTGAGAGCGAAAATGTCGAGTTTATTCAGTTCAGCTTCCGGTGGATGAATTGCCTTCTTATGAGGGAAATCAGCGTCCGAAATACAATTCGTATGTGGGACACATATCTGGTAAGCAGGAATCTTAGTCTTTTCTGTCCTTTCCTAACCAGTTGTATAGGCCGAAGAGCAAGGTTTTTCGGAATTTCACTTATATGTCTGCGCTGCGTTTCTTGTCAAATGGTCCTCTAAGCTAGTTAAGATGGATTTTCAAGAGATCATGATGTTTCTGCAGGCATTACCCACTAGAGATTGGACGGAAAAAGATATCGAGCTTCTACTCAGTGAGGCTTTCATATGGCAGAGTTTGTTCAAAAATTCCGCAGCTCATCTCCGGGGTGGGCCGAGTCGAGCTCCAGCGACCAATCTTCAATTGTAAGATGATACTGGGGTAGCGATTCGCATGCCCAGGATCATCCTGCGTCATGGAAATAGGTGGCCAAACGTTGTTGCCAGCGAATTTCCACCTGTCTCGAAGGAAACGAGTACGGCTATATATGGCATATGCCTTGTACCCAGTACGCCACTGGAAGGACGAAGCGGCATCATCATGCACTTCAGTAGCATTTATTTGTGCCGCCATATCAGTATATAAGAGTCGCTTCAACAGTCGTGCACACAAAAAGAAACCAGTAGCTGCAAGCAAACTTGCTTGTCAGATGCGGGCATTAACTCGGAGTCGGCGTCAGCGATATGGGTTGAACAGGAGTATCATTACCTGCATACACCTGATTTCAGGAGATTTTGGCTTTTGAACTTGTTTCTTGATTATCTTATTACATGGGGTGCTTATATAAGTATACCAAACAAACAAGCGAGCGAGCGAGCGAGCGTAAGTACAGTAATGTTTGCAGGAACACGGTCTGCCAATAGAAACCAATGATAGATACAACGACCATCCGGGTTACACACTATTATTGTATGGTCTTTCCAGGCGCATTTCGTCTCCTCGATAGGACAAGATATTACATACCAAATACAAGGGCCTTCAGTTATCGAGAATGAAGGCAATTGCTTGTCTTTACCATCATTACATAGGTACGATCCCTGGCCTATCATTTCGACTAGTGCTACGTATTGTATCCTTTACTTAATTAAGCCTTCATTCATATCACATGTACAATAAAACAGTACAGTGGTAACCAGCATAGTGTCATCCGAACCCGTACTTTTCTTATTACATTGCATAGGGCCTCAGATCTCAACTAGACACAGTTGTTTTTAACTCATTTCCTTTCCCCTTTTATCTTCTTTATAATTATAGCTAGGTATTCGGGAGAACGTACATGTATATATATATATATATAATATATATCATCACCACATCTACAATTAATTACCCCAGTTAGTTAGACATTAATGATTACTACTAACCTTGACAGCAAAGGCACTCGTCAAGTCCTTGTTAACGACAACGGAGACGATATCGTTGGCGGCATCGACGTCCGCCTTGAAGTTCTGCCCGGCGACGTCGACGGTGCTGCCGTGCCAGCCCTTGCCCAGGCCCAGGAACGTGACCTTGGACAGCCGCACGCGCTCCTGGGTGTAGCCGAAGGAGCCCGAGACGAGCAGCACGCCGTTGGCGTAGGCGAAGTGGATGTTGGAGGTGGCGCGCTGCTTGATGCTGACGCCGTCGTCGACGTACAGCGAGCCCGAGGCCGTGCCGTGGCGGCCGACGGCGACGACGAGCTCGAACGGCTTCGTGCGCAGCGCCTTGGTCGTCATGGCCGCCTCCGCGCGCAGCGGGAAGATGACGCCGCCGCGCAGGAACAGCGGGATGTCCGTCCAGCCCTGGTCCGCGACCGTGATGGCGGCGCCGGCGCCCTCGACGCGCTTGTGCGTGTACCAGTCGTAGAAGGTGTCGTCGGGCAGGTAGACGTCGACGCTCGTCGCGTTCTCCTCCGTCACGGGCGCCACGAGGAGCCCTGGCCCGAAGAAGTACTGCAGCTCGAGCGCCGCGGCCTTCTTGTCCTTGGGGTACAGGAACACCACGGGGTTCACGGCCGGCGTGCCGTCCACGCTCTGCTGGTGCATCGCCGTGTACAGGTAGTCCAGCAGGCGGTAGCGGATGGCGATGTTCTTCTGCCCCGACGCCGTCGTCGCCGGCCATCGGTACAGCTCCTGCGGGATGTTGCCCAGCTCGTTGTGCACGCGGTAGAAGGTGGAGAAGGCGCCGAGCGCCGCCCATCGCGCGCACAGCTGCTCCGTCGTGTTTTGGCCGAAGCCGCACACATCCACGCCCGCCACTGTAGCATTCAGAGTCAGCCATCACCCATTTTGAGCATGATATGTGGACTGGAAAACAGCCGCTGGAAGATGAATGTTCACCCGAAAAGGGGGCATTATACTCTGGAACTCGCCAAAAAAAAGGATTCTGGGAACGGATTACTCACTGGGAACTTGATATACCGATATAAATGTCATCACGCTCCGAATGGCTAGTCGATACTTGTCCCAGGTTGAGAGGTTGTCGCCGAGCCAGTGGCCGACCTTCTTGCCGGCGCCACTGAACGTCGAGCGCGTGATGATCATTGGACGCAGGCCGGGACGGCGTGCCTCCATAGCGTCATATGACGTCTCGGACATCATACTGCCAAAGAGGTTGTGAGCATCGTATTCGGCTATTCCGTTCTGGTGGAGCACGTCTGTGTTGACCGTCTTGTTAGAGATTCCGCCTTCAGCCGCGTTCCAGCTGTCGAGGTATGCAGCCTTGTTGTGGATCGCGTATTTGGGATACAGCAGATCGCGGCCGGGTAAACCCTTCTGTTGGCCCCTTGGTGGCTGCGCTGCCCGGGTCAGGTGAGCGAAGAAATCCGGGGGTGTGCTGTCACGAATGACTTCCAGCGCCCGAGTCTTGGTGCCGTTGCAACCTTCAGGTTGGAATTCGCAGGGAAATCCAGGCAGAGGTCTTGGAGGCGAGCGGACCGGGGGAGGGTCCGGTGTGAAAGTAGCACCAATAACATCAGGGTTGTCGCAGGGGAAGTAGCAAGGAAAGTTGGAGGGCTCGTTGAGATCGATCCAGAGCGCGTCGATATCGACACCAGTGTCCTTATTAAAGAAGGTACCGATCTCGTTGGTCTTTAATATACTAGTTAGAATTATCACGTACTTGTATGGATCGTTGAGACAAGAACTTTGATTAGTCTTACCCAGAACTTAGTAATATTTGCAGCAAACCAGTCAGGGAAGGCGACAACACCAGGCCAAACGACACCTTTCCAGATAGAGCCGTTCTGACGCAACAAGAAGACATTGTCCTCGATACCGCGTTGGAGACTACCTGGATAATCTTGATAGGCGATGTCCGGGTCTACCATCATGATATAATGTTGATCATGGGAGTGAAGATACTACAATAATCGGGGTCAGCGAATCCTATTTCACTAATGCAATGGCCGTTGTCTGGCGGTTGAATAATCTCAAGTTATGTGCGAACTCCCAATTGGCCTTTCCATAAGATAATCTCTTAGAAACCGCCGGGAGACAAGGTGAATTACTCACGTCAACAAGGTCGCGCATCATCGGAAGAGGGAATCTTTCAGGGTCTAGACTGAAAGTCTATCAAATGTTAGTGTTAGGCTAATAGGTGCGGGTTTTACCCTCTTCGGCAAGGGAGTCGCGTAAGTACTAACTCTTCGTCGATACATATAGTCAATGTCAGTCCACATGGTCTCGAGGGGAATAGCAGCCTGGCTGTAGTTATAGACGACCTCAGCGACCTCGTAGGCATCTTGATAGCCATAACGGCAATTGTGGAAGCCCAGGCCCCAATATGGCATCTCCGCGGGGAGAGTCACGATGTCAGCGTACTGCCGCGCGACATCGATCAACGTAGGGCCAGCGACGAAATAGAAATCCAATACACCGCCCAGGGTGTTGTATTCGAGGTACTGGCCATCCTTGGAGGTGTTGTTGATCTTGATATCCATCCCATTCGAGTTCAAGAAGAAAACGCCATGGGCACCCGTATCACGTAGCTCATAGTACACGGGATGGTTGCCATACAAGTTGGAACCTTCAGGCACGCTATAAGCATCCTGCGACCAGAGTGTGCGGATATAATCAGTTGTATTCAGCTTGAAGGAATCCGAGTGCTCTCCAAGTCCGTACAAAGTGGGATTTTTAGGCAACTTTGTTCTCAGGCGAAGGTACTGTGACTCAAATATTAAGCTAGCAGCAGAGGTGTCAAACAAAACCTCGTTCGAACCTGAGCGAGAGACAGTGAAGCTGAAGGGCTTCTTAACATAGTCGAATTTGAGAGCAGACTTGTGTGGAGTGCTACCCCCGCTCTTCGGACGCGGGAAAAAGGATTCGGGTACCTGATACACGTCGTTCGCGGCATCTTGGATCTTTACATGGAGCCTCGAGTCTAATTGGCGTCAATTGAGTGTCTACCTAACGAATTGGGCCTCGGGAGATAGTCCTACCAGTGTCATATGAGACCTCCAAGATCAAATTCTGTAGGTCGGTGCCGTATACGTTACAGCCTTTACCAGCGAGGGTCAAGGATGCGGTCAGACCAGACGCCGTGGTCTTGACATTTGACGCAGAGTAGCCTGGACAGGCCGAGAGAGGGTCGCCGGTAGGGTAGTTTCTTCCGGCGACGGCGACGGCCGAAGCAGCTACGGCCGAAGCCGCGGCGGCCACGAATAAGAGACCCGCCATTGTGCAAATACACGAACACTTCACCCTTGGCAATGCGCGTTCCGTGTCTGCCACATGTAAGCGAAGGAGGTGGGAGCTGCTGGTAGGTGACGATGTTCGTGCAATGGGCTGCCTGTATTTATATGGCGAGGTAGTGGCGATTTGATCCTTCGGCCACTGCTGCCACCGCTGCCACCTTGTCGTCGGGTTATTGCCCGGTCCCTGCTCTGCTCTGCTCAACCGCTTGTGTATCCATGCTCTCCTATACTCAATCCTTGCCGAGAACCCCGCATGGAGCTTGCTCACGCTTTGTTTCCCATGTCGTATGATGTAACCTGTAGCCGATACAAGTAAGGCGCTTCTTGTACGACTACACTAGTCACGGATCGAAGCTAAGGATACAGAAATGTCGGCCAACAAAGTGATGAAGACCGATCTTGTTATATCGCGTGCTGGCCGTTCTCCTGGGCGTTGGTTTCGATTCGGCCCGTTCTCGTGACTCCGATCATTCCGACGAGCGAGAATATTCAATGTCGATGACGCTCCTGCGGAGAACGAACGGCAGGAGAAGACACTACAGATATCCGTTTCGAGTCTAGAGTTCAGCCCGGCACTATTGCGGTCTTTTCGTGGAGTCATTATTTTTCCTCTTTGGTCGTGGTTGACGAGTTAACTTGAAGCTCACGACTAGCTACATGCGCCATGCCAAGCCCCGAGATCTGCAAATGAGGAGAATCCTGGGGTTGAAGATAGGCTTTGCCCTTTTCGGGTCATCTTCCCCGCAAAATGGCTCAACAGTAGATCCGATTGGCTGAGACAAAATGCAATTGAGGTATGACAGGGGGGTTGTGCGACAGGGGATGAGGGGATTGAGGAGAAGCTAGGCACTTCCCCGCATACGCTAGAGCCCGCATACCGTATAAAATATACCCTTAGCTTCCTCTTATCTAACCTTAGCAACTTTTCACTAGACAAGCTAGGATTGTCCTTTTGTTTTTTTGGCCATGTCTTTCCTCGATAGATATGCTAGACACCATATTGAGTTCTGCGTTTGATGATGATGGGCTTGGTAATCTCCCTGTTGCCTAACTATGCACAGCTATAGATCGGCATTGGACGGACATACAACGTATTTACTCATACTACTGTATGATGAGGAGCTCTATATCATTACGCTCTACTTAATTGTTTATCACCTGGAGCTCTTCTCGATACTAGTTTATTGCTGATCGTCTAGATTACTGGGTCGACAAAGGATAGAGCACGTGGCATGGTCCACACTCTCCAACTGTCTCAGAAGCTCTTGCTAATATTTATAAGCGGCAAGTAAACTTATAAAAGACCCTCTCCCCGAAAGAACGAGACGGATGAATAATCATATAAATATATGACTCGCATTAGTTTACACTCAGCGAACGGTGATTTGGTCATCGGTCTCTAATTAAATTTTATAAAGGACTGCCCACCTAAACCAACTATATTGCTACAGAGGCTTGAGCCTAGGGATAAACACTCAACGTCTTTAGTCTCCCAAGGGGTTGCTCGATTAATAACCGCAGAGCGTCACTTGAAATGTCTTATTAGAACCCGCGGCTATTATAACGACTGGAGCTTCTAAAGCCAATTTTCAAAGCACGGAATGTACATTTACTCGAAGCCCACTACGTAACCATCTACACTCGGCCCCCTTCCTCAATTATTCGGCACCATAATCCTGTCGATGTCCGGACCATACGTGCCATCGGTAGTGGTGATGACGACGGTATTCGCGGCGCCGCTGTTGAGGTTCACGTTCAGCACGCTGCTGCCGGGCGTGCCCGAGTCGGTGGGCAGGAACGCGAGCTTCTGGCTCGCGCCGTTGACGGTCACGGTGGCGAAGCGCTGGCTGCTGTCGCCGTTGAGGTACTTGATGCGCACGGAGCTCTTGGTCGCCGCGCCGCTGCTGACGCCGCTGAACGTCACCGACCCGCCCGAGCTGCCGCCGATGTAGCCCACGCTCGTCCCGCCGCTGCACCCGGAGCACGACAGCGTCCTAGCGCCGTTCGCGATCGTCGCCGACTCGGCTTCCGGCTGCGTCTCGCTTGGTCCCGCGGCCCACTATCGTTCGTTCACTGGTGTCAGTGATGGATTGCTCTTTCAGGTGAAATATCTACCCCCATTTCTGGAGTTCTGGATGCTCCTGATACACGACCATTGCCTTAACAGCACGATTTTGCCCGCATGAGCAGCTAAAATAGGGGGGAAATAGACCCTAGGGATAACTTACCGTCCCTGCGCTGACATTCGGCGTCCAGTTGACGTAGTTCTTCATCGTGACGGTGGTCCCCGAGAAGGTGAGCGGCAGCCAAACGTACGTGCTGCGCATGAGGTTGCTCGAGACCCAGCGGTCACCCAGGTAGATGGCGTCGTTGCCGAACGGCAGGATGAAGTTGGTCTGCGAGGAGTACGTGTTAGAGCCTGCGTCGGCGAACGTCTTCCAGGCGGACCAGGGGCCCGACAGCGACGTCGCCGTGCTGTACACGTTGTCGTTAGGGTCCCAGCCCGTGAGTTTGGAGCCGAACATATAGTACGTCCCCTGGCGCTTCAGGACGGCCGGCGCCTCGATCGAGTCCGACCAGAGGTACGTCGACTTTGCTACGGAGAGGTAGTCGGAGCTGAGCTGGTCGATGCGAAGCCCGTTTGCTCGCTATACGAGGTTCTGTCAGACCACACACCCCTCGAAGCCGGAGAACAGTCAAGGGGGAGCGTGAGAAACTCACATCCTCGGTCAACAGGTACGCATTTCCGTCGTCATCCTTAAAGAGTCCTAGATCTCGACTCTGGAATCCGAGGGGCTGGAAGCTTCCCTGGTATGTGTAGGATCCACATACAGAGCTGCCCGTCGCGACGCCAACCTTTGCTTCGCCGTAGTTGCTGCTGTCAATGTGCATGTAGAGGACGTATTTCTGGGTCGAGTCATTGTATATGACCTTGGGTCGCTCGACGACGCGGTTCGGCCCCAGATCACCGGAGCTCGTCTGCGACAGCAGCGCGCCGACATAGGTCCACTCCACCAGGTTCGTCGATGAGTAGCAGTTGATGTTCTGGAAGGCCGACCCATTTGTCTTGTCCTCTCCGATTATGTAGTAGGTTGATCCCACCTTGATGATACCTGCCCCATGGGCTTGGACATGTTTGCCAGTGTTTGTCTGTTTATGTAATCGTCAGTTCAGCGGCACTTCCATTCCCGATACGTTGGAATAGTAGATTGAGTTTCAGTCCCATAGGGCTACAATATTCCTCGGATAAAAGTGACGAAAAGGCAAGACGAACTAACCGCCGTCCATGTCGCGCCGGGAACGATCTGCAGAGTAGCACTCGCTGCGGTCGCTGCAAGCAAGAGCAAGCTTGCGCGTAAGGAGCCCATATTGAATAACATAGCGGAAGCACCTCTGTTCCTATAAAGCGACGGAGGAGTGTGATCAGCAGATACTACGAGAACCGCGCTGGGCATTCCATCGTGGAATCCGGGGTATAAGCTACATATTTAAGATGATCCTGTTCGACTATTTGTCGCATATCTATCCACCAACTAGTATAGATCTGAGTGTCCATATTCATATAATAGAACACTTGTTATCCTATCAATACTACGTACCGCTGTATATATGTGTAGATTTATGTTCCATCCATCACCAGCATCGATGCGCTCCAATAGCCAGCGGCCGTCACGGCCGTCACGGCCGTTTTACCCACCCGGAGGAGAACACCTCCTCTCACTCATCCCCTGATTTAATCCCAGATATGGCAATGATTATCTATGTAGACGAATTATATTGCTTTCAAAACTTAAAGCAGGCGATATATGTAGTCTGAATAAACGACTTTATTCCAATTATGCTTAAGTATATCATTCAGGGTTACAGGCCCCATCAACTGAAGCCCCGACGCCCGAATTCTTCTGTTGCTGCAAATCTAGCCTGATTCGTGGAGAAACCAAAAAATAAGCTTCAACTAAAGCGATCATCCGGAGAATTAACCGTGCACCACTTGATCCATTCTATTCGCCAGACTTTCCTAAACAGATAAGTATATCAACTCACATAACTTGACTGCCACCCCTCTGCCTCCAAATGACAGAAAAGGGTCTAATAAGCATACTTACTAGATGAATCCCAAATACGCTACAACCAAAGAAACCACCCAGAGCCAAAAGAACAATCGACATAGGCCCGGGATTTAGTGTATAAACGGGTCAACCGATACGTGCTAGCGCTAGGAGGATTCGAACCTATCCTAATCCATCTATCCGCTCAATGGCATCTGTATCCAGGGAATCGGAGAGAGATCTCCATGATCGGACCCCAGGCTGTACATATAAACCAACCTAACCGTAAGCAGGCAGGTATGTACTTTAGGTATGTTCTTAATCTATGCGTAAGACTTACATACCTAGTATACAAGTTCTTGTGGGGTGCATAACTCCTATACTTAGATAACTCAAAGCAGAACTCATCACGAAAAACCAAGTTATGTTGTTTGTGTAAGGGGGGGGGGGGGGGGGGGGTTTAGTTGACCAAATTGAACGATACAATTTGTAAAGTGGGGTTTTTTTATTTATTTTTGCACATTTTTTAACAAA